>CM032876.1:8422279-8564779 GCA_019176425.1 Megalops atlanticus
ACTGTCTAGGATTTCATTTGCTACATCTTTGAGCAAAACGAAAGTTTCTTCAGTTTACTCAGTACTATCCTCCTCAGATATCTCAGATAGCCTGGCTATAAAGGTTTGGTGTGATGGTGGACGAGGGAAATTAAATCTGCACTTTGTACTACCCTTTCTGCAAGACTTGGAATGATGTGGACTATGTTTCTGAACATAAAATACAATTTCATGCATTTCTGCATTGATATGTCCAGAGTCCAGAGATATGTCCATGTATGACCGCATGTCCAGAGGGCAAACTACAACTAATACATTCATCTACAAATTTACATACTTCCCTATCATCATCTTTATCAATTATAGGTGCATCTTTGACCCAAAACAATGCATGCACATGGGGTGATCCTCGTTGTTGAAACTCAACACGATAAAAATAATCAACCACTTTCCCTATTGAATTGGCTGGAGAGAGGATAACCTTTTTAAGAAATACTTGAAACCTATGCTCAAACATACGTGCAACTGTTACAGGATTGGTCTTCAAAATGGTACATTTTTCGGCCAAACCCTAACCCAGAGTACAGTCTGCTGGATGTCGAGGGAGAAGCCACCAGGTGGGAGCGAGAAGGTATGCCCAGTGAAGCAAGGGCAAGGAGTTATTCCCTTCCTCCTGTGAGTGGCAGGCAGTATGAAGTCCGGGGGAGGCCTGAGGTTGGTCCTAGTGCCGTACATGAATCTGAAATGGCGGAATTGAGAAAAATGTTGAAACAGCAGCAGGAACAAATTAATTTTCACAAAGTGTGACATTATTGCAAAACTCCTACACTTTCCTTTACCATTTCCAGCAACCACATTATACACATGTCCAAACAACCATCTTCCTCCCAAACAAAATTATAACACTACTACACTTTACCATCACATCCAATTTTCAATTTGTTACTTTCTGGTTGTTAAAATAAAGTTTGTACAACTCTCTTCTTGTGCTTTTTCTCTCTGTTCTCATCCTTGTGTCTGCAATCATCTCATTACTGTATTACCATTTTTCTAATAAATATTAATTCTTTATGATATTTACAAATTCTTTCTCACATACTTTACGACTTTAAGTCTACTAACACTTATTTGTAGAACTACAACACTTCACATATTATTCATAATACCATTTTCCATGTAATATATTGCATTACACCTTTGGGGCTTGGAAGCATTTGAGGTAGCTTGCAACCTCTAGTTTTTACTTGTGGTTGCTTGCATGGAACAAGATTTCCTTTTCCTGGTTTTAACACCTCCGCATAAAGTTACTGAGATTTCTGAGATATTCTAAATGCATTGCCCTTTCCTTTGAACCCTTTGTAAAACTTAATGCCTTTGCTACCATCCCTCTCACTGCTGTGTTTACACTCCAAATGTCTTGCCATTTTCAGAGGGCCTAACCCACAAAACATACAGTAGTGCCTTTTGTCTTATCGTCTAGATGCCTTGGCCTTTTTAGAGACACCAGGAACAGACACTGGGGCTCCATTACGTTCCCCATTATGTTCCTCCCCATTGGGTGAAGTGGTGCTGTCAGGATGTCTTTGTGGAGAACAATGACTAGAACTAAATTTGCTACTGCTCTGCAAGTGAGACACAGGGCTTCTTTCACTGCTCTGACAAGGAAATGAGCATCTTCTACTACTATCCTGTGGCAATTGTCTTCTATTACTGTTCTGTAGAGGGTGTCCTAGGCTCATGGAACTGTCTGAGCTTTCTCCACTAGTATCTGGAACATACTCCTCTCCACTACCAGGACTTGGGTCGTAAATCTCATCAGACCCTACAGGAATCGTATCCTTCATCTTCAAAAAATAACGAAATTAAGAATAGGTCAGATACCCAATATACTTTCTATTCCAATGAAAAATAACTATATGTTATTATGTAATACCTTTTAAATTTCAACTGGCTGATAATTCTGAAGGCTGTTTCATGTCAGGAAATTCAGTGCATCGTCATATTAAGTGAATACTATAGGACAAATCATAAGACAAAGAATTATTACATGCCAAATAAATATTAGTATTGCTAGTCACAACGAAAGGGAGGCTACCAGGATGCTTTTGGTCCTCCTCAGCCATCGCTGAGCTCATGCCAGCTCGTGGTTGCAGACTGGAAGAATCTGGGGTTGAGTCTATTGCTTCATTGTCAGTGTCTGTGTAGTCAACTAGAGCTAATTTTCTGTTCACATCCTGTCCAAAAATATGACACTTTCAGCACAAAATACATATTCAAGGAGGAGACAGAAAATTATGACATAACATCAGCTACTGTTTACTGGCATTAAGCAAAATACAGGACCAGGTACCGTTTGACATGTATGACCGTATGCAATTTGGGAATACTGACCACAGTTTGGAGAACTCCATCCCATTACACCCCTATTAGCAACACACACCTACACAATGCATAGACCGTTTTGATGGAATTATCAATCGCCAGGGAAAACTACCTCCTTTTTCGACTGGCCCGACTGCCACATTTATATCAGCCTGTGTCATCTGTGTACAAGCATATGTAGGTGTCTTCGCCCCTGGTGGGGAATATTACACCTCCAAATTACAGTATGCCTTCACTGCCACTCCAGTGAAAACTCAGTCAATGTCACTGTCAGTAAGGTAGTGGTAGTGTGAATGACCCCCAGTCAGCTAATACATTCAGATTGTTGCTAAATAATCATTTTCTGATGGACTTGTTCAGTGGATCGGATAAAGCTTAGATTTGACAGTTATGCACGTATCCACATATGTCATATCTGCATTGCTCTGTCTGTGACAGAAATTTGTACTGCTTGTTTTCTCTGTGAACTACCTAGCTTGCCAGCTGGTGCATTAAAAACTGAGCACAGGAAGTTGTAAGGGACTAAATTATTTGTGCTTGTGTACATGTTGTGTTAATGTTTTAAATGTGTGAAATCCAGTGAAACAGTCCATAATGTATTCAGAAAGGGGCAAAGACAGTATTGTTATGTGGACAGTGTGTAATGTTTCAAGTGCCTTTAAAAACAGTTACCTGTGAGCTGGAAGGTAAGACTCCAGTAACCTCTTCTGATATGCAGCTTCTACTAATGCTCAGACAGGGAGATGTTTTTGCTACTCTGACAGGTAGATGTGCATCTTCTATGACTTTTTCGTAAAGGTTGTTCCAAACTCATGGAACTGTCTGAGCTTTCCCCACTAGCATCTGTAACATACTCCTGTCCACTGTCTGAACTGGAGTTGTACATCACCTCAGATCCAACAGGAATCATTGTCTCCATCTTCAAAAAACAACACAAAAAAAGGCTAGTCTGGAGAATACCGACCCCCTAAAATGACAGTAACTGAGAATTTGTATGTGACTACATCTCCCCATCATCAGCTTTTTAAAAGATATGGCAACAGAACATGTTAAGTCACTTGTGAGTTGTGCAAGTGGAACAGAATGCTGCTTGCAGGTCAAGATTTTCAGGCCTCATTGCATTTCCCAATTCATTTGATTTTATTGTTAATCCTGCCCTAACAGGGTCCCCACAAGGTAAGACCAGGGCAGAGTGTGTTAGCTACAATCCACCATACTGCAAGTCACTCAACATGCTACTGGTCCCCATAAAGAACCTGAAATGTGTTACATACCTATTAGTTAGCCTAGCCTATGAAAATACTGATGCGTATGTGGTAGGCACTTACAGCTATTTTTAGACATGTTAACTGTACAGTTTACAGCTGAGATGCTGTATCTACCAGTCTGAAGGCAGTATATTCAACACTCGTTTGCTAAAAGAATCCCTGCTTTTATGTCAATATCATAGTAACAGAATTAAATACCAACAGGTAATTGCTGGTTAGCTAAGACTTTCAAACAAATGACACGTTCATCATCCCCCATTCACTGGGTGTCAGTGCATAAGGATTGGGAAATCTTATGTCATGCTTGTTAAAACACTATTATAGCCTACTCACTAGGTGTGAGTAACAGAATATTCATTAAAGTCACAACTTTTTTTGTTCCATACTTGTATAAGAAATAGTAGGATTACTGTTAGCTACACTGTCATAGGAGCTGCTACTGTCTCCATTTACAGTCCTTGCAGAAAATTTGTAAATTGTTTACTAGTACTAAAATGGTCTATACTCACCAAAGCCCACCATGGCCATTTAGAATCTCCATAGTTGTATGTTATTTCAGATCCTGTGACTATGTTCTCAATTGAAAACAAGCAGAGATGAGGTCTGCCTCAGACAGTAACTTTTCTCATTTTACAGTTAGGTGATCTATGACCATCATTCCCTAATTGTCCAAGTGATCCATCTTCTTTTGATGCATCTATACTAAATGTGGTGAAAGAAAAACAGATGACCCTCTGGGACATCACACAGACATGCCTTAAAGGCACACTTGGCTACTTTAACACAATTTCTTAAGTCTGAAGTCTATAGTTCTAAAAAATCAATTTAAGAGAATAGTAAATAACTTACCACCAGTATTTGTTTCATTCAAAGTGAAACAAGAAGGCATTCTCAGTGTCAGAATATTTCTCCTGTCTTGCATTGCTTTCATCTTGGCAGATGAACTCACCGTGGTACTCAAGGACAAACGAACCCTTTTCAATTGGTTCACAAGCAAACACACCTCTCCCTAGCATAACAGACAAAAAACATAATTGATGTTTGTAAGAACGCAGTTGCACTTGGTTCACTGTAATCTTGTCTAACAGTTACAGTATCTGACTCCATGTAATTTTTTTTAACAAAATGAAATCTTACAACAGGACATACAATCATACAAACTCAGCAGATTCTTTAAATTCAAAGTGACTTACAATAAGTGCAAGTCTTCAAAATGACCAGGAACATTGTTATTTTACCAATCTGGGTAGATAACAAGCTCAATCTGGAATGTGGGCAGGTCAAAATTTACCTGGGCATGCATGCATTTTTTAGACAAACTCCATGATTACATGATCCCAAGTCACTTCACACAGCCAGAGCAAACATATCAGTTACACATTAAAAATAAAAATATTTAATATTGATGAACTTACCTGCTGACAGTGAAATAATTTTGGGTAGCCTTTACAAACTTACATGGACTAGCCATTCTCTTCAATTTACACATTCCTGTCATATTAACAAATGTACATGGAAAATTTTACTTTCGTAACATCTGATAATTTTTAAAGAAGTAAATGTTATCACCACATGTACTGTCAACAAATTGCCCTGTCCACAAGAGCACTCGTCCCTGAATTGATCTGTATATTTGTGCTCCGTCAATGTTACAGGGTGTGTAAACGAAGATGTCATAACCAGGACAGGTTTTGTTCATATAACTTTGTGAGTAAAAACATAAATCCTACATGTGACATAAAAAAAGATATGACAACACCAACCTTTGTGGGCATCAATGAATCTCTACTGAAAGCATGGTTTGTCCTTTGAGGATATTATATGAGAAATGGCATCCTCCACCAGACTAAGCCTGGCTCTCCTTTTTGACATGGGTCCTTAATGATGCCCAGTTGCTGGTCAGCTAACAATTTCTGGTAGACAGAAATTTCAAATGAGTATGCAAGACAGCCAATGTAAAGACTAAATAATTGCTTCAATAACCATCACATCATTAGGTAGGTAGAATATTACAACAAGCTCGTTATGGAAATAAAGTTAAAGAGATAAATGACCATTTAAACCAGCATTATACTGTAACGTCAAATTATTCGCTAGAGATCAACTTAAAAAAAAAAAAAAAAACTTAACTAAATCAGTGTTACTTATTAAACTTTTCACAGAATTGGAGAGCTCATGCATTGGGTATGTAGCCTTTTATTCTAGGACTGTGAACGCTTTTCTAAATAAACTTTGACAAAGCCCCCAAACATGGATATAGAAACGTGTATATAAACGCATCCATCTAGCTTTTTATAAAATGTTACAGGCAAGCAGATGCGTCTACTATAATCCACAAATTTACGTTACCACAGGACTAATTTTAGTCAAAGATACAACTATATAATTCTCCAGCGGCTGACTGTAGCTTGCAAAGTGACGGATACGTCAGTCAAGCACATAAATTGGGCTACCTGGTTAGCTGGTAAATTCAGAGATAACCACTTGCCGAAAATTTGTATTCCACTAACCAACATTAATCTCCGATACAACAGTAAAACATGGATCAAACAGAATTTGTTTCTAATTCTCAATCATTTCGAAGACACACATTTATGATAAAATACCTTTGTGTCGTATGAAACTGGAGCAGACAAATGCAGTGATTAACTCCAATCTAGCTGCAAGCAATCGGCGCTACACCTGCGAGACCTGGGGAGAGGGGCGTGACCATCTCATGAACCTTTCCCCCGCGGTTTTCAATAGTAAAACTAAAGTTAAAAGAAATATTGCAATCAAAAGACAGCCGAAGACTCATAAATCGTAGAAGAAAATCATATAGCTAAACGCACATCACATCATAAAATGGGATAAACATGCATTTCACTGCATGCCCCTGAAATAGCAACAGCAAAAGCTAGCACTAGCTAAAAAGGGTTTCTTGGCTCGCTAACCTAAAGCTACTTGTGGTTAATGAACAACCAAACTAACGTAATGTTAGGTATCTTACTACAATAATTTGCTACGGACCTTTACGGATTATTGTTAACTCAGAAAATTATAACAAGGCTATAGTGATAATACAATCTAGCACTAACTGACTAGCTAGCAAGTTAACACGCCTTGCTTATCTAGTTGGTTAGCTAGCTAGTTAGCTTTTTATTTTTTGTTTGCTAGCTAGCTAGCTAACAGGCGAACCAACCTATCACTAGACTACCATTTACTTCAGAGGCAGTCGTTTTAAACAAGGCCACACAGCCTTAGCTAAACATAAAAACAATCAAGCTCTAGCAGGAGCCTTGCTTCGCCAATTGGTCATCGAGCTAACAGGCGTACCAACACAGCAAACTACAACTTTGCAACAACAACTTCAAAATCGATTGCTTAATATTACAGCGTTAGCTAACAAGACCACGAGGTCTTGGGTACCTATAATACAATCTATTTGTACTAGCAAATAAAACTTGATGAATGGTAGATTAGCTATCTTGCAACAAGCTAGCTAGTTAAATACAATTTGATACAATAACTTCAAAATCGATCACTTAAAATTAAAACAAGGTCGATCTATCTACGATCTATCGCTGGCACTAGCTAAGCCTGGCCTGGCTGTTTGATTAGCTAGCTAGCTAGCTATCTTACTAACAAGCGAACCAACGTGGCTGACTAGCAGCAATCTAACTACAGTTTGCTATAGTAAATTTAAAACTATCAAATCTACAACACGCGTTTTCTCAGTTATCTATCTTTGTTATTTTGAAGTCATAAGGATGAATACCACACGCAGATGTGACATCCAATCCGATCTGTCTTCCATTTGTTGTAATTGCAATTAATTGATGGCGGAGCCAACGGCTCTGGTTGGTTGAGGTGTCCCACGTGATGTACAAGTGCGTATTTGATTGGTTAATGGTGTGTAAGCGCGCAAAAAAAGTGTGTATAATTGCAGTACCATTTTCAGACTAAAGGTGGCAAACAAGAGCACTCTCCCCATACACACTTTTTTCCATGATTTTGTGAGTTGTGGGGTTGACCCTAATTTTTGCACTCGGCATATCAGCAATGTCTCCTGTATTCATTTAAATGCTTTCCTTTCAGGGGACCACATTTTTGGTCCCCGCACCATTGGAGGTCCCCACACCGTGAGTGGGCTGTCCAGTGTTGGGACCCCAGGTTGTGATAGAGACGATAGTGTTTCAGCAATAGCTTTGTCAGGACAAAAATGCTAACATGAGCAGACACGCACGCACACACGCACACACACACAAGAGACAAAGGAGTGCTCAGACTTTGCCAATTTTGAATCCTCAATATGTCTAATATTAACACAAGTTCATTCTATTTGAGAAGCGTGTGACACATTGAATGCTAGGAGAAAAGTCTATCACTTTTTCAGTTTCAAGTAAGATGACTCCATTCAGTGCAGTTTAAAGAAGATATAATGACATAATCTGTTTGACATAATGCACAGCAGGCATCCTTTACAGGCAGAGGAATGGGGAGATTTTATGAAGTGATAAATCAGAGCAGCGGGAAGGCTTCATCTCCCGCTCCCCAACAGACCTTACTCTTGTCACCTTAAGGTCTTGGAATGATTTTCTTGTCTGGTCTTGCCTTGTTTACTTACACTTGGCATTTTCAGCGTATGCATTGGTGCCTAAATTAGTCATACAGATACCCTGAGTTTCTGTCCTGCTCCGCATGTGTGTGTCACGATGAAACTGTGAAATTCGTTTGGATGCAGCACTAATTATGTTGACTACGTGCCTCTCAAAATATGTAAAGGAGAATGCAAACAAAAGCTAAAGGTTTTTTTTTTGGGACAGAACGTTATGCCGAATCACAGATATTTAAATCATCTGGATGACTCAGCTCATTCCCGAAGCACACTATACATTCCTGATCCACCTAGCGTAAAGATCAGTGAATCCACACAACAGAAAAGCTCTGGAATGCCGTAGCAAAGCATGCACAAGGTAGCTAAGCAAAAAACCAACGTAAAACCCTCAAGAGATGAATGGGCCCACTTCTGGAAAACAGCATGTCTCCTATTCATAATACCTTTAATATGGTATTTGTATGGACAAGGATCAGATGAAATATTCAACATCATGAAATCCGATTTAAAAAAATAGCAGTTGTGCGTAGATCTCTGGAGGATGTATAATTGTTTGTGTGTCAGCCTCTCTGTGACTCTATTAGGAGGGTGGCAATTGAAAATCTGAATAGCATGACTAACCCAATTTGTAGTTTTAATTACAACGGTGTCTGATGTGGTCTGTGATTTGCAATAGACCCGAGCACGATGTGCCAGTGTGAGTTGTGTTTAAATTAAAGCTTGCCGGACGTAAGAGCCATCAGTCACTTGAAATGCTGGAAACCCCACGTGTGCTAATTGCTTCTAGGAGATGAAATAAGGATGCCTTTCAATACTGGAACAGTGCGTAAGTGTAGTGAGGTATTATGACCATGATTATGTGGTATATTACGTTGTTACACTGAGTCAGTAGATGGCGCTGTGATGTTGTTGGGATGTGAATGTGAAAAGCGGAAGCAAAGTGAGATTTGTGAACAAAAAAGTTATGCTCCTGTTTCCCGTCATTTCTGTGTGCTTTGTTCGATTCTTCGTAATACAACAATTACACAATGAATTATTCACCGAAGAAACATTGATTTTCTTCACGGCCAACGCGACAAATGGCTCGGATTTGAAGAGTAACGATGTGGTCGGTTAAATCCACCAGCCAGAGCGCACAGACTGCTCTCGTTCTTTATAACAGCTTTGTGTCACCTCAAGCCAAAATCCCACACTACCCCTCCCCCCCCAGATGTAATGAAAACAAATGAAGCAAACTTTGTAGAAACTCATAATATCATGACCTTTATGTGTTAGTAATGAAATATCAATGCTCACACAGCAACATTGTGAGAATATTACAGTTTAGCCAGGCAGTTATGGCCACCCTTGGATTCTCTGACATATGGGGTGGTGACTGTAGTAATGAAATATTAGGGCAGTGTTTCCCAACCCTACTCCTGGCAGCACAGTGTCCTGCATAGCTTTTATCTATCCTTGCTGCTTTATTAAATCAGGTGTGCTCAGCTAATCAAACGTGCCACTGGTGAGTTCAGTCGGGTAGGTAGAGCTTGGATACATAGAAGATATGCAAGACAGTGTGCCACCAGGAGGTTGGGAAACACTGCATTCGAGAACATGAACACAGTACCTTAATGTATGATGCTGGCTCTTATGTTACATGCCATCACTGAGGACCTGCTCTTAAAGCTAAGCGCTAATGCATGCTGGGAAAGTTGAAGGCCAGGGGTTAGATTTGCAGAGTAATTTCTCTGCCATTAAGGCTGTGTGGGTTGCGTATGTGTGTTTGTGTGAGTGTGTTTGAGTACACGTGTGTGTGTATGCACCAGTGCATGTCTGTGTGTGTGAGTGCATGTTGTTTTGTGTGTGTATGTGTATGTGTGTGTGTACGTGTGTGCATGAGTAAGAGTGTATGTTTGTGTGTGTGTGTGCATGACTAAGAGTGTATCTTTGTGTGTGTGTCTGTGTGAGAGAGAAAGAGCATGTTGTTTTGTATGTGTGTGTTTGTGTGCATGTGCGTGTGTGTGTGTGCGTGTGGTCTCTGCTGCACAGCAATCATTTTCCTTCATGAGGAAGGACATAAAAAGAGACAGAAAAAAGAGAAAGTGAGCTTTGATGTCTTTACCAGACTGTTCCTTGTGCTGATGATGGGTGGAATGTCAGTTTATCTCTGCCTCCAAAATCCAGAAGCACCTCACTGAGCCTACATCTTTCAGCTCTAATGCCACCTGCAGCAAATACACCTGCTCTCCTTCTCTCTCTCTCTCTTTCCCTTTATTCTTTGTTTGATTGTTTTTCATAATTCAGCTGTTGTGTTCTCATACTGTTTCAAGCCCAGACGTGCTCCAGACAGTTTAAAAAACAAATGAAAAATAGAATTTCAGAACTGGCTACATCATAGTTGAAACTTCCACCTCCTTCCCCTGTGATCTAAAAGGGGCGGAGTCTCCACAGGCATGCTGGGATATCATCAGTGTCTTACACCATACTGTCTACACCAAAGAGGCAATTTTTACTGTTTTTTGAATTCGAAAATAGTCACATTGCATAATGACTGATTGTGCCTTCCACCCTTAGCCCCCACTGTTCTGAACAACATTCTCCCTGGTGCATGTTTGCCCAGTTTTGTTTCATTTCTGTCATGTCCCAAAGCAATTTCTGCCTGCCCAAAGTTTCCATCCTGTTGGATCCTCATCAAGTGTGGTTTAGAGCATTACCTACTATACAGTCACTGCTCCCTCCAGTCATACTGTATATTCTCTCCACTCAGCACCTGGAGGGGTCTGCATACCTACTAGTCAACATATAGAATAGGAATTATCAGTGCCTGCACAGACCAGGCCTGCTAGCATCTGTGCCGCACGATTCTGTTAGGGACACACATGGTTTCGGGCTGTCACACACAGATTGTCGCAGGCAAATGGACACGTTGGCTCCCTCTCAAGGGAAAGCTTCCCAAAGCCTCACTGGATGACAATGGTAACTCAGGGGCTCTGGGACTGGACTCACTCTTTGTTTTCATCCTTAGATGAGAAGAGCAACTGATCCTCCAGCATTTTTCCATTTTTTCCTGTCATGGGCGATATTCTTACCTGGATCCAGCACCCCCCCACTCCCCCTATCCCAAGTCCTCCAAGCCCAACAGAGGGATCAAATACAGCACGATTATGGCACTTGCAGTGAGCCACTGCATTTGTAAAGATCATGCAATGCGGGTTCATTGCTCTTACCGCAAATTGGTTCTGTGTCCCATGTGTACAGACATGCAGTTCACAGGGCAGCTGGATCTGCGGCCCTCCACAGCCGGACGGAGATAGAGATTTCGGTCCCCTGCGGCCAGTCGAGGCTCACGGCGTGAGAAAAAACGAGCTTCATGCATTGCTTTCGCGTGTGACGGGGGGGGGGGGCGGCACAGCCGCAGCCGGAAGTGTCCGCCCCCTCTCCTGCGCTGACCCGAGGAGAAGCCGGATCGATGAAACCGGGCACCGCCGGGGCCGGCTCTCTCGGCTCACAGACAGAAATCCATCCCGGAATGAGGCTTTCCTTCACAGGTTTCAGATATCTTTCTTATTTTTTGTAATATCTTTCCTTATTACTCAGCGCTGTTGCTTCCCTGATACTGATGCGGCCTCCCACCGAGAGGAACACCTTTGAACCGTGCAAGCTTCATGTGAGGAAGCAGAGGAGAGAAATATTGAATTAAGAAAGCTTTTTTTTTTTCCCCTGAGAAACACAGAGGATTGCCTCAGTGTAGGGTCCGTGGGGTGTGGACTGTCGTATAAACTGTATAAACTGCTCTCATGGATGTTTGTAAAATATCGCAGAAAGCACCATCTATATGTTGCTGTATGTTGCAATGTGAACTTGAACAAGGACAAGGAGAGCAAGGCACAGGTCTACACCAAAAATATAACTGCTTACAAGCACAGAGAGGCCCTGTATTATGCTTTGATCTCCCTGACTCTGGAGACATGACTGTGACAGATGAAAGCTTTTGATTTAAAACCGAGATGAACCATCACCAAAAAATGACAAACAAAAATCCCTGAAGACAGAGAAAGCTGAGCAGCAGACCGCCAAGGGAGCGAGTGCAGGTTAGCCCCGGCTCTGGCATGTCTGGCAGACAAATCTGGTTGACTGTCAGGGCACCGTCGGCATATGGCCCACCTGAAGGCCAGGTCCCTTTCCTCTGCTGTAACAGACTGCGTGTCTTTCAGTGATAAAGCTGTGCGAACCGGAGCAGACAAGGATGGATGATCCAAACACACATTATTATGCGCTAAAAAAAAAAAAATATTATCAGCATTTCAGCATCTTAATTACTTCTCCAAGCAGGTCTGACTAAACAAAGTCATTAATTTTGCAAATGTGAAATGCGGGACAATTGATGCAGGCAATACAAATTCTCGAGCTGTGTGAAAATGGTGAGATTTAACAGGAGTCACCTGTCTCCTTCAGGCCTTCATGTTTTGGGCAATGATCCATGACTCCTGATTTTTTCCCTCCAGTCCAAAACCATTCAACCCATTTCCTTCTCTGACCCCATCCACACATGAAAGCATAGTGGGGGGGGGTTGAATTCAGCCTCAGGGCATTATGGGTAATTTGTTTTGTGCAGTTGTTTATTGGCATTAATATCCCTCGGTGCAAAATTGCTGTACTTGGACTTTGGACCGTGTTGTATATAAATTGTATTTTGTCTGTCAAAGTCTGCTCTGATTAATACTCTGTAAACTACCCTGGATAAGACTGGCTGTCAGATAAAGGGATGCATGAGAATATTATGGGACAAATTAGATTTGGAGAGTTGAGAACTGTCTTAGGAGATACTTAATGGGGATTCGGTAGAAAGCGGTTCTTCCCTTTTTAGATTAAGCCCGTTTTTGATCAGGAGAACTGTTTCAGTAGCTGTTTCATCAAAACCGGTGGGCAGTTAGCAATTGTTTGCTTGTTTCTGTCTCTACCAGATACATGGATTTGATCTGTTCTTTTTTTGGAAATCTGTATGGTGTAGCACCATTTGCTATAATGTGTAGATGAACCGTGTCTCCAAAAATGCAGCCATTAATCTGAGAGCTTGATTCCAATGGTCACTCAGCTGCTAAACAAAGACCCATTATGCAAGTCCAGCAAATGTCCATTGTCAGGGTGAGTGCCACTGTTGGTCTTTTCCTCTCAGTTATTGTTATGCTTTGCCTATTGTTTCTGGGCCTACATTGTGTATGTAAGTATCTGGCATTGCCACTAATATCCTCGTAGAGGGATAATAAAGAGACATCTGAAATCTGAATGCACTATAACATACACAAGATGTAGTCACATCATTTTGGGCATGGTGGTTATTCATTTGAATATTTTTATCAAAGAGAGTGTAGACTGATATTTCCCATCTTCATGGTGCTTCAGGTACTGCGATCTTTCCATCTCCTCTCCTGTTGCTGTTTTCGCACCCCTCTGCTCGCAGGAGCAGAACAGAGAGCCCTGTCCCAGCTGAAGGGCCGGTCCCCATCACTCTTGGCTCTTCAGTATCCCTCAGATCCACTCTTTGTTTCCTGTTTCCCCATAAATCCCCGCCTGCATCAGGAGGGAGAGATTTCAGACACTCTGTCCTCTCACACCTCTCTCTGCGGAGGCCGGCTGTTTGCAGTAGCAGCAGATCCAGAGATATGCCACTGACCCACACACCCTAATCCCCTCACCACCACACAGGCACTTCCACACACACACACACACACACACACACACACACACACACACACACACACACACACACACACACACACACACACACACTCTCTCTCTCTGTCTCTCTCGTGCACATACACTCTTTCTCTGTCTCTCTCTCTCTCTCTCTCTTTCTATCCCTCTCTCACACATGCACACATACACTCACGGACACACAGACACACACTCTCTCTCTCTCTGTCTCTCTCTCTCACACACACACACAGACACAGACACACACACACACACACACACACACACACACACACTCTCTCTATGTCTTAGAAAACACACAGTCTCTCTCTCTCTCTCACACACATACACACACACACACACTCTCTCTCTATGTCTTAGAAACACACAGTCTCTCTCTCTCTCTCTCTCTCTCTCTCTCTCTCACACACACACACACACACACACACACACACACACCTCCCATCATCTGCTCCTGCTCCTATCAAAATTCCACTCTGGTCCCATATCTGGATCAGAGAGGAATTAGGAGTCTGAATGAGGAGAGGCGGTAGGGGGGTGTCTTATCAGCGGCTGAACACACCAGTCCCCGTTCATAACCATGGACGCACTCCCTCCAGCAGATCTCACCACTACGGCTTCCCCCGCCCCACACCCAGACAAGGGCTGATATTAGCCTCATTGTCCAGCGAGAAACAATACGAGTTTCCCCAGCTGCGTTAAACTCGTTCGCATAATCTCGCTCAATCCAGGATATCGGGCCCATCGGGGGAAGGGGGCTACCCGAATCTCTTTCCTTTGATAAAAGGACAAAGCATCTGCTGGCGGTCACTGGCCGGGGATCATATGCACGACAGTTTGCCTGTGTCCAGCTCAGTTCATATTCAAGCCGCTGCAGCATTGGGGACTGTGGGGGAAGCCCTTTTTCAGAAAACAATGGACCGTCCCATCACGCCCTCCCCGGCACACATGGTCACACTGATACGGTTTATTACATGATGGAAGCCACCCCCTAAATTATTTCATACCTCTCCAGGTCCTGTCAGCCGTGTGTTACCCCCCTGGCACAAACCAACAGGACACGCCCGTGGGGTGGGGCACGCTCAGAAGAGAGCCTATTGTGATAGCCAGTCTGCTCAGCAGGCATGAATGTTCTGACTCATGCTGGTATTTCAACAGATACGCCCCCTTTGTCTCCCTGATTGTGCCAGTAGAAACAGCGCCCCCTGTGGCCGGCACCTGCACTGCAGCCACAGTGCCAATTGATCGGTTGAGTCGTTCAGGCGCCACATGGGTTGTAACCTCTGCATGGGGTTTTTATTATTTTAGTCAGCAGGAAAAAAAACAACGACTGCGTTACGTTTTATTAAATGGTGGAAAAGCGTTTAAAGCGACTACGAAAAGCTGTGATGTTTCATGCAATGATGAGGTGAACACGGACTCAAACAGAAACACATCAGGGTTCTGAGCTTTTGTGAACACATCTGTGCAACACTAGACACACATTGTCCAGTTAAACCACCATAAAAGCAGCTCTCATTCAGAAAGAGCTACATTTTAGAGAAAATTTTAGGCCTCATTTAGGACATGCATTAATCACTTAGCAGCCACAGAGCCTTTGAAGCCGTTTTCCGTCTTTGTTCCTCTTTAAAAATAACAGCGATTATAAGAATGATCAAAACGAACAGCCTGAGCGTGTAATTCAGAGAGCTGCTGGAAAAGAGCGCTGCCCTAAAAAACAAAAAAAGGCTCTGCGGATCGGGGCCATCGGTTTGCATTTCGACCGCGCCTGCACCCGCATGTGTCCTGACTCGACCCCCATCTCCCTCTCCTCCCCCGGGCGTTGGGGGGGGCTGGGCAGACACGCCACGGGCGAGGGGGCAGCCGCGGGGACTCTGGGCTCCCCTGCTGGGGGGGGGTCATGAAATATGTGCTCGGCGTACTGAGACCCGCCATCTGGCCGCAGAGAGCGATTGATTGCGAGAGATTGCAACTTCACCCTGAGCAGTTTGAACCCGGGAGATGCAGAACCACCGGGGAGGGTCACGCTGTCTGGTCACCCCGCGGCTGACCGCTAACGACCAGGTCTGGGGGAGGGTAGGGTCTCCACCATCTTCCAATTACAATGGAAGTTTTTCTTTGGATGAAGTGTTTGCTTGTGTAGTGCAGTCATAAAGAGCAGGGCTTGTAACTGAAAGGTTGCTGGCTCGATTCCCTGTTGGGGGTACTGCTGTTGTACCCTTGGGAATGGCACTTAACCTGAAATCGCCTCAGTAAATATCCAGCTGTATAACTTGATAAAATTGTAACTTACATAAGTAACTCTGGATAGGAGTGTATGCTAAATGACTTTAATGTAATGCTTGTCTCATAAAATGTCAGTAAAACCTCTTTCATGGTACCCACCATCATTTATATGTAATAGGTCTCACTGAAAGGCTCCACAGTCAGAGGGTATTGCTCACATCATTCACGGCAGATGCCAGACTGATCCTTCATGTCAGCACAGAGTCAACTCTCCCCGCCTGTAGTCACGACCACTGCACCACACCATAGCAGCGCTGGGGTTGCTTTTTTCCTCTTATCATTCAGTTGTTCAGGTCAACAAGGTCAGCTTACATTGCTCACATCTGACACATTATGCATCTCTACACCTGGAACAATGGCGGGGTCCACTTATGATTTGAATTGGCGCTTTTCCAATTACAGGTCCAGTCAGTGAGCACCTGCTGCACTGTACCCTCATATGCAACATTGCGTTGTTGTTAATGCCTTGTCATTTCGCATTCCAGACTTAAGCCTGTGTCAGCTTTCCGGGATCACCTGAGCATCCCTCCAAAAAACTGCGTGAGGGAGATGTCGATGATAAAATCATAACTTTCTTTTTGCGAAGACGTTTTATGTAGAGCTCAATACTGTACTTTGCTGCTTTTTTCCCTACCTCTGGCTTTTACAAACAATTATACTGTCAATAAGGTCAAGAAGGTTGAGGAAAGCCAAACCTTCCATTGCAGCACAGGAGAGGTAAACCCTCCTCATCGGAAATCACATGTGCTTCAGCCAGAAGCCTGTTGGGGGCAGTGTTGAACCTGTTTCTAGCTGCATGTGCCCTTTTATGGCCCACTCAAAGTGCAGTTGAGTTTGCAAGCAGCTACAGCAAGCTGCCTTTTTCTCTTGGGCAGCACACTTTATCCAAAAAAAAATAATTACGTAAATGTACTTGTATTGCTTAGCAAAAGTCTTTTAAATAAAACAGCTTGATTACTCGATCAAATGACTTTAATGTTCTCACACGAGGATATTCTTTCCACAGCTTGCACAGTGAGACAGAAAAAAGTAAAGACAGCATAGGTTATGAGGTTAGCAAAACAGAAGCAAACAGAAGATGTGTGTGATCCAAACAATACAATCCAATCAATAGGACAACATTCGCAAACGACCACATTTAGAGAACCTGGGTAAAACATGGGTTTTAAACTACTGCTGCCTTCCCAATTGTACTGGAAACAACAGACCATGTTCCATTACCCATGTTCAATTGCTCTCCCCATCAGTCAGTTAACATGCGCACAGAAACAGGAAGCAATCACACTGAGAGTGTGCAGATTGTGTGATACCTGGGGCATCTACCTGTCCTTTTGCCTCTGTAGAAACAGCTGTTTATCACCAAAGATGAGGGTCCAGGGCGACAGAGAGGGCTGTGAGGTATATGCACGCTGAAACAGTAGCAAAAAACAAACAAAACACTGAGAATCCTGGCTTTTTAGCAGACACTCTATCCAAAGCAATTTACATCAGTTACCATTTTTTTTTTACAATGTTATCCAGTCATACATCTGGATATTTTATTAAGACACTTGTGGATGAAGTACCTTGTTTAAGGGTACAGCGGCAATGTCCCAGCCGGGAATCAAACCAGCAACCTTTCAGTTACAAATCGAGCTCCTTAGCCACTATGCTACCCTGCTGCCTGTACCCTTATTCACTTTCTTGTTCATCAAGGTGACCGTGATTACCACACGCACCGACTAACCCCAGAAAACCCCATTCAGAGCCTGGCTTGACCGAGCTGTTAATAGACCCCAGTTTAAATCAGTGCTTTGCAGCTGTCTTCATTCATTTAATAACTTTCAGTAAATACCACCCCTAAATTGAGAACACGGGCCCGTGCAAATTTGCACAAAACATGCAGTCATTTGCAGCTCGTAATGTTTCAGTGATAATGAAATGAGCTTTCAGCAGCAACAAAAAAACCATCAAAACTGTTCAAAGTACAGAGAACGCTTCAAATCAGAGGCAGTAACATGTTTAATGTTCTTTTTTCGCAAGGCAACCATAAGTGTGTTTTAGTTAGAGGCAGAGAAGACAAAAAAAAGCAACAGACTGCCAATCAGAGGCTAAAACTCCGTAATATTACAGTATAGCGCTCTGAGCTAAAAGGAGCAGGAAACACACATGACAAGACACCTGTGTCATTACTGCGAAGCTGTCATCTGTTTCAGGGCAAATAGCGAGGAGTTCCGGAACTGTTAAACAGATGCTACAGTGACTTGGCACAGTCTCCGGCTCGCTAACTGAGACACCCTGAGACAGACTTCTTCTTATTTTTTTTTTTTTAATTTATTTATTTTTGTCTCCCTGGGGCTTCACCTGACAGCCCTCCCTACCTTCTGTGGGGCAGGAGCGGAAGTAATTAGTGGGGGAATGGTTCTAATTTGCGGTTGCCAGTCCATTACAGCCGATGATTACTGAAGCTCACTGCTGTGTTGAATTACGTTTAATTGCCCAATAGAATCTTCCTTTAGAGCTGATGTCAGCCGGCGTGCTATCTTTCCTGACGGACTTGGCAGAACCCCCCACACACACACACCACCCCGCCCCCCCTACCCTGCCCGCTGTTCCTTTTGTCCTTTCCGAATGTTCTCCTGGCTTTAGCGGCTCTGCCAGGCTCCATTAGATCAGCCATTCATCTCCTGCACCATCAGCACACAAACTTCAAACCGCTTTCAGGGGCAGCGCAGCGCGCGAACCGGGGGATAATCCTGTTTGCGGGAGACGGAGAGGACCGCTCCACCTGTGTGTGTGCGCGCTGACGGAAAGGTGTGCTTGTGTTTGTGTGTGTGTGTGTATGTGCGCTGATGTAAAGGTGTGCTTGTGTTTGTGTGTGTGTGTGTGTGTGTGTGTGTGTGTGTGTGTGTGTGTGTGTGTATGTGTGTTTGTGTGTGTGTGCTGGCATGCTTGCATACTGTATGTGTATGTGACAGAGTATTTGTATAGGTCTGTGTGTGTGTGTGTGTGTGTGTGTGTGTGTGTGTGTGTGTGTGTGCTTGTGTGTGTGCATACATATGTGTGTATGTACGGGTGCATGTGTTTGTCAGTATGTATGTGAGTGGGTGTATATGCACATGTGTGGAGGTATGTGCATCTGTGTGTGCCCATATGTATGTGCGTGCATCAATGTGTACATGTGCGTGCATGTTTGTGTGCATTTGTGTGTGTTTGCGTGTGTGTCAGAGCCTCCTACCTGTGTGCCCTGATCCCCTGCGCCTCGTGAGATGATCACAGTGCATTAAACCGCAGCCTCTGTCTGCCTGCCTGACTCCCTCATGCAGAGTGACGTCTGCGCCTCTTACATTAAACACAGCCGTAACCCACTTACAGAGCCCGGCTAATTCATCCCGAATGCCTGTCTCAAGAGCACTGCGCCAGCGTAGGGGGGACGAGAACCCACAACCTCCCAGCCCTAACCAAGGATCCTTGCTACTCGCATCATAATTACCCGACCGGTCGAGTGCAGGCAATCGTCCTGTGTGCTTCGACAATTTTAGGCATCGTTCAGAAAGTGGCAACATGTCTCATACACTCATCGGGGAAAATAATACAACGGTGAGAAGAGGATAGAGTGGGGCCGGGGAGGTGGGGGCGGGGGGGCGGGGCGGGGAGTGGGGAGCAAGGGTAAGCAGGTCTATGCCGTCACATGCTGGTGAGTGAGGGAATTTGCACCGGGCCGTGATTGTCTCCCTTCTTTTCACGGCCCGTAAATGTACCGTTTTTACCTCCTGATTGATTTGGTGTAATTGTCAGGGAGGATTCACGTTGCCGCGCTAATAGCGGAGCAGGCCCTGAAGGATGGAAAGGAGATACAGCCAATTACACAGATATGTTGGCTGAAATAATCAGAATTACAATATGAAAAGGGAACCGTTCCCACCAGAATGTGCTTTTTTATCCCTGCGAAAAAAAAAAAACTGGGTCATATCATGAGAGACAGGAGGATGAATGGTAATAAATTGCATTCAGAAGGCCGGGAAAATAGGTTTAACCGACCACTCGGCTGCTGTTTCTCCTGGAAACTCTCCCTGGCGGAGACCTCCAGCCCTTGGGGACTGCGCACTCCAGGTAAAACACAAAACATAAACTGCAACAGCAGCAAAACAGTCTTAACAGAGTCCACAGTGTGAAGGTTATCCACTGACAAATGCACGCTCAAAACGCTTGTGTAGGAAAAATACAACATCAATACCTGATCAGTGCTACAACACAGTAAGAAATATTACAGAATGAAAACCACTTGTCACTTTTTAAAACCTGGTCCAAGCTTACAGATGCCTTCTCTACCTGTAGAGGGAAAAATGCTAACAAAGACTGCATCACTATTCTATATGCTTTTGACAGAAAGATTGTTTGATATATGCTGACCCCATGTTGCCCACGGTGGCAATTAGCAGCCTCACTCCCCCACTCACTACATGTCTGTTTTGCTTGTCTAGCGTGTGCTTGACACCATGCATAATGCAAAGAACCGAAAATAATTGCTTCCTGCTTCTCTTTCAAGTCGTCAAAGGGTTAACAACAACAGCAGCTCATCTGTCAGGGCAATTCAAGTTCGTATCCCCCCCACCTCCCACCCCCATCCCCCACCAAACCCCCACCCCTCGGGAGAGTAGCACTCCAGGTAAGTACACATGCATTAGGGACCTCTCTGGCTGAAGGGCCCGTCGAGTTACACAAGAGATTAGCGGCCGTCAGCTCAGCCGAGGCCCTGAATTTCAGAGCAGTCTGTGAGGAGAGCGGAGGAGCTGTGCTTCGTTGAGGGCCGTGCGCGGAATAAAGCGAGAATATCCAGAAATTTGCTCCTGTTCACAGAACAGGGCCGTGAGAGGCTGCATTCTCTGCTGTAAGACTCAGAGACTGGAACAATATATTAATAATATATTAATAATATAATATTAGAAAAGTAATGTAATATGCGTTGTTGTTGTTGGGTTATGTTGCAGGTGAGAGGTGTGTGTTACAGCAAATAAACCTTCAGAGAGACCGTAGATTGTTTTCAGTTGCTTACTCGCCTTGAGCACACGGAACATACAGAGCAGCCCTTTCAGAATCCTCTCCCCGGACTAATCTTTAGGCAGCACTCAACGATCCCAGAATATCAACAATCAAGGCAAAACTAATCAACAACATCCGTTCAAGATAACAAATCTTTTGGTGTGTCTAACAGGAGAACACGTTATACACAGCTTATATCTTACACTAATTAGCCAGCTAGCTAGCTCACCTGTGGTTAGTCTCTCATAGTTTTGGCACTGGAAGCCAACCTCATAGGTTCTTCTACCGTTAGCTAGTTAGCCAGCTAGCTACCTGTCATTAGTTTCTAATAGTGTTGGTGTGACTTCCCCTTCTTGGTCCGGCCCACTGCCCTAGGTATTGCACAGGAGGTGGATGGGCAACTGCGTTATAAAGAAGAGACACTGATGATGGGCGATTTGGAGTGGCTGTAGTTAGCCGTGTGTTTGCATGTGTGTCCTGATCCTCGTGAGATGATCACAGTGCATTAAACTGCAGCCTCTGTCTGCCTGCCTGACTCTCTCATGCAGAGTGACGTCTACACCTCTTACATTAAACACAGCCATTACCCACTTACAGAGCCCAGCTAATTCACCCTGAGTGCGTCTCTCAAGAGCACTGCACCAGCAAAGGAGGAGCGAGAACCCACAACCTCCCGGCCCCCCTCCCGACTCGCTTACGCAGAGTGACATCTTCGGCTCTTTCATAAGGCACTCACGTCGGCACCGTGGAAGCTTACTGGCTGGTCAACGGCTGACAGTGACATGGACAAGTACTGTGGTGGGCGGGGCATCACATCTATGTCACTACTGGTTGTTGGTGCAAATTACTGCACAGAAAATGGAAGGATGAACAAATACATTTGCCAATGAAAAGAGCCGCTCTGTTGAAAAAGAGCGCAAGTCTAGTGAAAGCAAAACAGGTTTTGCTAGAGGTCCTGGTGCAAGCCCCACTGAGTCATTACAGCACCTGGAGTAATATAAGTTATTTAAAGTTATGCTGCGGTAAAAAAATGTCTTTTTTTTAGATTGAATTAGAAAGCAAAGGATAACGATTAAATGTGCAGTTTTTTTCCAGCCAGATTTCCCCACGGACAGCGGGGCCCTCAGCTCTTTGGTTCCTGCCTCCGCACAACACAATAAGCAAGTGCAGATTCGTCTTAATGAAACAAACAGGAACAGCAGTGAGGAGCTCTGCAGCAGGTGCCATGTAATTAACTTTAAGAAAACCTTTTGTCTCCCCTCCGCTAACGCAAACCATCAGACGTCTGAGGTATTTACGTCTCTCTGTCTCCGTACCTTAGCGTTTCCAATTTGACTTCAGTAAAAAAAAATAAAAATAAATAAATAAATAAATAAATAAATCAGGTAATAAACAGGGGTGTGTCAACAGTGTTGACTGGGGTGGCAGTGTAGCGTAGTGGTAAGGAGGAGGGCTTGTAGCCGAAAGCTTTCTGGTTCGATTCCCCACTGGGCCACTGCTGCTGTACCCTTGGCCAAGGTACTTAACCCACAACTGCCTCAGTAAATATCCAGCATGTATAAATGGACAATATGTAAAACCTGTAACTTATGTAAGTCTCTCTGGATAAGAGCGTCTGCTAAATGACAGTAATGCACTGTAATGATGCTGCTTGAAGCCGCTCTTCGCAGGTTGTCACAGCGATTGTGAGAAGGCGTATTTTCGGATGATGATTGATCGCTTACGCGAAAGCAAAGGCGGATTACATCATGGCGCTGGGGCCCGGACTGGAACAACAACAAACGGCGTGTCATAAAGACAAGGCGGCGATGATGGGCGATCCGGGGCGGCTGTGGTTAGCGCCGGGCTGCATGCGCTATCACCCGGGCGTCCCAGAGGAACCAATTACACCACGGCATCTGACACCGGAGCAGGGGGGGCCTAGTTCATCCGCGACCAAACACACCGGGAGCGTTTTGATTGGACTGACTTGGCATCCGACAACATTACGCCTCCCCGTCATCGCTCGGAGCTGAGCAGAAACGACAGCAAGCAGGTTTGATTTGAAGTGGAGGAGTCTGGGAAATGAGAACGGGTGAGGAGAGGAAAAAACAGCTTGATGACACACATTTGGTGTTTGTTTTTTTGTTTGCTGTACTTTAGGGTTGTAATCAACTCGCTACAGCACAGATTCTGAAAGAAGAGCCGAAAATGTGATAATACATGCTCTTTATGAGTCAATCCCAGATTCTTAAAAAAGCTTTAAAAAAATCTTCTTTGCATGGATGACATTTCAGGAATACCAGTTGAGAAAACCATCATCTGTTTCAAAGATGTCTGCCTTCATCATTACACAAAACTACCTAGTTAGCCAGTTTGCAAGTTGCAGTTTTTTTCTTTGTCAGCATTTATGTTCCAGTTTCACTCAATGCTGTGGTCCTGTCATATTCAGTCAGCTTTTTAGCTATTGTTACCGGTTGTCAGTTGGACGTGTGTTTCTTTATGTTTTGCTTATGCACGCAATAAAATTAACTATGCTAAGATAAGAAGAATGGGGTATACTGTGATTATACACATGACTGGAATACTGAATTGACCAATCAGAGAAAAGGACTGGGGCTAAATCTTTCATAAAACTAGCATGTAGCCCTGAAGCCCGAGCATATGTACTCATTTTCCATGGCTGTATGAGGAAAACTGCAGACAACATTGACTTGGGTCAAAGCTGAAAAGCCCTGAAGCCAAAATATCAAAACTTCTTAGATGTTAATACATGTGTTCTTGCACTTGTTCTTCCGAGAGGTTCATACGCATTACTGATGTCGGATTCATCAAGAGTGTACGGATTCACGTTCTTTGATACAGAGGTCACGGCCTTTGTCTGCTGTCTGAAATGAATAATTCTCTGGAACATTCCAGCATTCCCTTTAATGTCAGCAAGGGCAAAAAAAAAAGAATACGTATTCATCTAACTCATTTTGTGGGAGTCTTTCAGGTTCTTGCTAATGTTTTTCTATGTCATTTCTTCTGCCCACTGCTCTGTGCTCTTGCCAAACCACACAAACCTGGACTAATTGTTTAATATTCCATGGGGGATTTTTATGGCAGGAGATGTGCTCTGGACTGTGATGATGTAAGAGGGCCCAGCTGTTGATTTCCACATAAATTAGTAATGTCTGCATGCTTACACCAAGGAGGCATAATAGATGGCCGTGTCTGGCGAGTCTCTGTTTGTTCTGGGAGTTTAAATCAAGGCCTGAGCTGCGTGAGGGCCTCATTGCTCTCGCCAAGTGGAAGTAAGGACCGGTCACTCCCACTTTGTATGTACAGGAGTTTGAGGTGTTAAGGAGAAATTCAGTAAGAGAAACTTCAGGTTTCAACTCGGAGGGAAAACAGTCTTCAGACGACATATGGTTGTCTATTACAATCGCATCATGGTCTGTTTTTAGACATCTGTGGGGTTGGGGTAGCACAGGGGGGTGGGGGAGTGGTAATGGGGGTATGTCTCTGAAGGAAAACACATGTGATGAGGAGCAGTAGTTTGGCGATCGATTGCTTTTTTCAAAAACGTTGCAGATTCATAGTTTCTCTTGAACTTTTGTCAGTTTTGGGAAGACAGCATTAAAATGTTAAGCAGCCACACTTGTTCCAACTCTCAGAGCTGAGCAGTGTCTTAAGCGAGGCTGTTGTAATTTAAGGCATTCATTGAGCAATTAAGCGCTTGGACGTGAAAATCTTGACCACTGACTCGGCAAACCACAGAGGCCCCTCGCCCCCCTGTGGTGCCAAAGTCTGCCCTAAGGGGAGAAACACATTTTTACACTTTGTGGATTTTTATTTTTCAAAAAAAAAAAACTTGTCTGCCTCTGCCGAAATTAGGTCTAGCAGCAAAGCGGTTGACACAACATCACTTTAAAGCTTTAGCCATGGTTAAAGGGCTACCGACATGCTTGCACATAGAGCACTTTAGATGCCTACCAATGCCACCACAGGGGGTGTCTGAGAGTCTCTGTGGGACCATGAAATCCCTCAGACATTTTAAGGATCCATGTCACACCCAAACTTGTCCCCTTGAAGGGGTGAGCCAAGGTGCTTAACTCACAGACTTGAGAAACAGCTTCTGGAATATTCCGCTCATGGAGAGATAACCGTTCCTCTTGGTGCTGCTCCGGTTACATGCAGCACCTTGTCCAAAGATTACATGGAACCCAAACAAAAACACCCCCCGCAACAACCACCACTGCCACCATCTCATCCCATTACTGCATGTTCCTTTATCAGGCCAACAGGGATCTCTGCACCCCCAGGCCATCACACTAATGGCAGTAATTAAAATCCTTTTGAGTGGGGGGGGGGGGTGGGGAATGGGGAAAACTTCAGGGGTGGTGTAGCAGCTCAGGGAGGATCTGGATGACCAAGAAAAGATAACAGAGATTAAAGCGAGTTGGCTAAAAGGGCCAAGGGCTTTCCTTACAGGTGCAGACAGGTAATGACTCACCTTTCTCTCACCCATTAGTGGGAAGTGGAGGGGACGCAGGACAGAGCTGCTGTCAGCTGAAGGGATTCAGGTCTGGTGCTACATTTACCACCAGTCCCTGACCCTATGTTTGCCATGCCTGCCTTACGTTTGGTTGTATTTGAGCTTTGCATTTACTTGGTTTAAACTAGCTTGAAAACTGATCAGTGTACAAATCTATTCAGACTATTTTTGATGTGTTCATGTTCTGTATATGTACATTTATACAGAGATTCTCAGGGAGATTAATGCTTTGTCACACATTGATACAAAATGCCCTCTGAGAACAGCTCAAAGTCAATCAGAGAGTTTCTTTGGAAAACTGACTCTCCCAATGTGCACAGTAGCGGGGAAAACAGTTTTATTCTATGGTCCTCTTCAGTGTCAAACTTCAGTTATGACATTTTGAAACATTAGGGGAGGAACAGGTAATCTAAACTGTAAATGATTAAATAAATGAGATGATCATGTAAACAGAATCTGTAATGTCGAATAAAAATGTTTGTGTAATGTTTCTCAAACAACAGAGCAGATTTTAAATGTCCACAAATTCAGTTCTCCTCCAACTTAATACTGAGTCTTCACAATGTGTCCTTTAATTGTATAACATTCTGACTCCATAGACTTGCATTATATGTATATAGTATATGCAACTAATATTTGTAGGATTATTTCAGGTGCGTCTCAGGATCTTTCAAGGCTGTTCCTAACAAACAACTCTTAATTGATTTAATCTATATTGAAAAAGGGTCTCAATCACCAATCAGCCAATAATACTGCAGTGTGTAACTGGAATGTAGGACTGGGACTGGAACACTATCATTCTGTGAGTCGGCATCCTCCGTGAGGTCAGGCTGTCAGCAGAATGGAATTTCCAGAGAGTTGGTGATTGTCCCAGCGTATCAAAACAGCCCAAGGACTGTCAGTCTAGCAATTAGCTTTCTTCTGTCTGGCTCGCCAGTTTGTAAGATTATTTCAGGTGTAAACAAATAATCCACTGGAGAACCATGTGATCTTGCCTAATTTTATTCAGCCTTTTATTATTAATTATTATTAAGTCTTTTTTGCACCTGGACACCAGGGTCTTTGAGTGGTTAAATAAAAAGCATAGATAAAAATATAAAATTTAGGAAAATGCATTAAAAATGGGAAATTAAAAGAATATAAACAAAATAAGGCCAGATCACTCCATGGTAAAATCAAGGACAGTCGCAGAACCCAGAGGACATCTGTTCAGAGTGTGTAAGAGCATAGAAGCACAATGTGCAGACTTTACAAAAACAAAAAGAACACGTAACACATTGAACATCATGATTTATAGTCTGCCCTGCCCTGATGCCCCTTCCAGGTAACCAATCAGATTACATTTTGGCATGCTATACAACCTGTCTGATGAGAAACTGAGAGAAAGCTGAGCTTTTGGAGCTTAAATCAAACCAACAAGTTGTCTTGATCTTGATGTTCCCCCTTTAATATCTTGATGTTCCCGCTTTAGGTCAGGTAGCATGTGGGTCTAATTTCTAAGGCAGGTAACAGGCACGGTAGTCATATCACCGCTCACTCCAACACAATCCCCAATTCTGACACATAAGTCTTTCAAATCTAAAAGGCAAAATCAGAATTTTACTGGGAAAGACTCATTTTACATGGTGAACAGGTTACTATCACACACTTTACACAGAACCAAGGCCTTATTGTGACAAATCCCCCCCAAAAAAGAAATTTTCATCATTGCGCATGAAAGTACATGGTCCATTTTCTGAATTAATGTTATTTTCAAGGAATATATACTGTTCCTTATTTAACACATGTAGACACCCATGCAGTGTTGACTGTTGACTGGTGTGGGAGAAGGTGCAGGGGCAAAGGCATGAACCCCACCCAACACAGAAGAGTGGGCAACACCATTGGTTGAAGCTGTGCAAGAAAGGCTGCAAGGCTGCAAAACTCATGTGATTTTTTTAAAATCTCTTTTTAAGGTGCTTTATTATTACAGGTTCTGACGATCTTCATTCCTCTTGAAAAGGTCCGTGTTCTCTTTGAGTTCTACCAAGATAAACTGTAACTGTCACGGTACAAGTAAAAAGAAATAAAAGATTACCTTCAGAGATTATGGTGCACTTTCCTATTTATACCCACTTCAGGCCAAACTGAAAACCAGTAATTACTATTATTATAACGAGTCACCTCTTAAAGGATCATTTTTTAAAGATAGGTACTGAGCCTCTCACTGTTATTATTGGAAAGGGTAGGTGGAGGGGTGTGGAAAAAAATTTGATGGGGAGGAAATTAGACTTATCTGCTGATAAGGTGAACCCAGCTTCTGTTCCTGCTTGTGAAATGGGAATCAAAGTAGTAATTATTTGCCTGCTTCCACACTGTATATTTCTGGGCCCCCTATTCATCTTTCAGAGTGCTCTTTCCAAAGACACGGCCATTATTTTAAGTGCTGGACTTTTTCCTTAACTGTGCAAGATGCTCATGTTCTTTCTGCCGAAATGAAGAATGGCACCTGGAAAAGAAAAAAAAAAGAGCGCGGGAACGCTATCGATTTTGGAAGCTTCATCTCGGAGATGTGAAATCCAGCAATGCACAGCATTCTGGCAATCAGGGCTGTCAGCGAACATTACTGCCCAAGTTTTATTTTCATTATGTGACATTATACGGGTCCTTTTTTCACTGTTTCCGCTCTGTCTCTCTGTCTCTGTTTTTTTTTTTTTTTTTTTTGGTGTGCTTTGAAATAAATGTAATTTGTGAACGGAACTGTAATCTGGCAGTTATTCACGTCAAGGAAATTGTGGAGCGCCGCCCGAATGTGCACAGAGCGCAGATGGGAATGCATCACTTAGGCCGAGGGTTAGTGGGCTCCCGTGGGGTCCGGCTCATTTTGGGATTGATGCGAGGCAGAAGGCTAGAGAGTCGAGACCCCTCCCGACCCTCTCGACTTCTGCCCCCCCCCCAACCCCCCCCCCACTGCGCTCCAAATGGACTGTCTGCCTGTCAAGTCATTTCATGTGCTCCACTGACCTCGGCTCTATTCTGGAAAGCGAAAAGGCAAACTGCCTTCGTTTGCCACAGCCTTCCACATAAACAGCAGAACGCAAGGGCCTATTAGCCAATAAATGTCCAGGAACTGTGAGAGGAGACGCTTTCGGCA
Organism: Megalops atlanticus; assembly: GCA_019176425.1. Classification (NCBI taxonomy): domain Eukaryota; kingdom Metazoa; phylum Chordata; class Actinopteri; order Elopiformes; family Megalopidae; genus Megalops; species Megalops atlanticus. The sequence goes on from CM032876.1 coordinate 8,451,163, forward strand.
GGAAGCTGCTGCCGCTGATTTTGACGCAAAACGTGGTCCTTAAAAAACAGATGTTTTTTACTAAACAATTAAGGGGTCGCGCCACATATCTGGGAAAAACAGAAGCTCTTGATTAACACGGATCCCTTTGCCTGCTGTACTTTCCTCAAACCCTTGCTGTGAAAACCACTTAGAACAGAATTATTCCGAGCTATAGTTCAAAAACCAACCCCTGGATTCAATTAGCATTTGCCCTTAACTTTGACTCACAATCACATGGAAGTGTTACTTGTTTTTTCTTCAAGAACATCGATTGGTGAGTTCAGTAAAACACATTATGTTTGTACTCTTAAATCAGTAACCCCTACATTTATGTGAAAGCCAAAGTTAAGGAGGAGCGGTGATTCAGAACAGGGGAAGGCAGACAGAGGCATTCTGTTGTGTTAAATAAATAATGCTATATGTTGCGGGGACTGGTTTCTAGCAAGCATTGATTTGATTCTGTTTTCAGAAGTGGAGCAGCATTATTGTTTCCTCTCATGGGGTGCCTATAAAATTGAATAGAAAACATAAAACCCAGTCTGCTCCAGCCTAATCCAATGCGCCCAACCCTCTACACCCTGACTCACCTTGACCCAAACCTGTTTTACTGCAACCGCTCAGTAATAACCACTAAACTCCTGACTCACTTAACCCCAACCTGTTTAAACTCAAGCCACTCAGTCCCAACCACTAAACCCTGACTCAATCAGCCCCACTCTATTCAGTAGTGTGGTTTAATGCTGTGTCGCACGAGTCAGTTTTATACAGTGAGGATGAACACTTCGAAGGCAGACTAAAGAGGGATCACCCAGGCCACCACGATAGAAGGCTACAGTGAACACCCCAGCACGGGGAATCTTATTTTATAGGTGAAAACCAGTGCTGTCACTGGGGGGGTGTGGTGTAGGGGTGGGTAGACCATTTTGACCCATTACATTCCTCTGATTTACCACAACAATAGAGAAGGCAGCAGATTAAAAAGTGCAGGATGAAAATCAACATCGAGAGAGAGTAGTATGCAGACATTGTGCAGTTCTATCTGCTGTTTTATGGTGTCTACAAAGCATATTATACTTTTACTGTACCTCTTTTCACTCCATTTTGTACAATAAAAGGAGATTGATCTGGGGTTAGCATGGTACTTAAAATGTTTGCTCATTTTATGAACTACCTTAACTGGCTCACTGCACCCTTATGCGCGTCTGTGTTTGTATATATATTCAGAGCGACTTAAATTTTAACATATTTTCAAATTAGGAGTTCAGTTATGGGTTTCGTGTACCTGTACAACTGCAAGGCTCCACCCAGGACTAAAATTTCTGGTTTTAAAGCCATTTCCTAATTGTATGTATACTCTCCAGATTACATGTCATGTCCATTTCCCAAAGACATTTGCTGTAGCACCCTCTCAGCCTTGTAACTTCCCATTGCGAAGCTCTGTCCAGCCTTTCACCAGTGTCCTGCAGAAAACAGATACTGCAGAGAGGTTAGCACCACACATCATTCACCTGATGCCTCACGCTGGTGTGTTTAGCAGAAGCGTGACAGTGCGTGAATCTATGAAATTGAGATCTTTCTGGATTAGTTAATTTCACGCCTTTAGCGTGGAGCCTCTTTCTGAATGAAACATGAGAGAAGACAAAACGATTTTTTTTTTTTTGAAACACGTGTAAGGGCGAGATTTGATCCTCACGCAACTGGGGACAAAAGCACTGAATTATGCAATTGGGCGGCAAACGCAGGAGCTGGCCGGACGGAAGGTCTCTCCCGGGGGAACCGAGGTCCGGTAGAAAACCGCCCGGGCTTCGGGTGAGAGGAGCCGCCTTTTTTTTCACGGCTTAATCCACAGTGACCGGAGTCTTTGTTGCCCCCGCTATCTCCTCCAAGTTATCAGCGGCCGCAGCCAGCACTTGTGTGCACAGAGGAGCCTCTTCGCAGCTCTGCAATCTGAGATAAAAGGCTGACGGGGTGAACGTTTAATTCCCTGCCACCGGGGCCCCCGAGCGGCGCACGGTTTAAGGGAACCGACAGGAAGGACATGCAAGGTGCGTGTACAAGTGTGTGTGTGTGTGTGTGCACGTGCATGTGCGTGTGTGTTTGTGTAGAGTGTAGAGGGCTGTTTGTGTGTCTGTATGTCTTTGCGCGTGTGTGCATCTGTGTGTGTGTGTGTTTGTGTAGAGGGATGTGTGTATGTGCACGTGCATGTGCGTGTGTGTTTTTGTAGAGGGCTGTTTGTGTGTATGTGTGTCTTTACGTGTGTGCATATGTGTGTGTGTGTGCATGTGTGTTTGTGTAGAGGGCTGTTTGTGTGTATGTGTGTCTTTATGCGTGTGTGCATCTGTGTGTGTGTGTGTGCATGTGTGTATGTGTGTGTGTGTGTGTGCATGCGTGTGTGTTTGTGTAGAGGGGGGAGTATGTGTTTGAGAGAAAGGAGGAAGCAGAAAGCTTTAGCTGCAGATTTACACTCTTAATTAGATCCTGCCAAAAAAAGCTTTTTTCCATCTGTGCTCCTGTAGCCCCCTGTTAAACAAAAGGAAGAGTAAAGGCCATTGGTGTGAAAACAGGAGGATGGTGTGTGTGTGGTGGGTGGGGGGTGGGGGGTGGGGGGGGGGCAGTGGAAGATGATGTGTCTTTGTGCTCTGTGTGTGGGTGGGTGGGTGTTTTTGCTGGTTAAAGCCTCTATGGCTCAGCTGGGAGAGATGACATACGTTTAACACATAAGAAAGGCCCTTTTAACGCTTGCGGAGAATTATGAACATACATGTTCTGATTAAATCATTTTACAGGTGTCTCATATTTACAGTCACCTTGCTCACTCCCCCTGAGATGCGCCTGTGTAACTTGGTCAATTACAAAGAGGAAACAAAACAAAGCAAAACAGTATGCTGCAATAAAGCATTAGCAAACCCTGGTCCCTCAGCTCCACAGATGGTTGTTTTCCTCTCCTCTGATCCCTCTGCTACTCTATTGGATTAATAACTGCACAAAATGACTGCAGGCTACCATCGGTGTGCACAGAATTTTGCTGCTTGGAGAGACCCAGAAAGTTCCTCAGAATCGGGCCCTTCAAGGGACCGGCACCTGGCTGGGCTGATGCAGAGTGCTCTCTCAAAGGAAACCCAAAGGACCCACGGAGCTTGAGTGCCTGTCTAATGAATTTTGGAAGGCTGTAAACTTAACGCCTTTCTCTGGTGAGCTGAACAAGAGACAAAGAGAGAAGACGAGCGTGATGGCAAAAAGGAATGGAGGGAGCTGTATCCCTCTTTCAACAGATTTTATAAGGGAATCTGTCTCCTGTATTCACGTCTGACAGTAAAAGGAAGGAATTAATCCTCAATCACCTTTTATACTCGCTAATCACCACATATTCGGCTGTTTTCTCGAGACCAAACTTGGGGGAAATTTATAGACTTTTTTCAGTCTTTCATGTGTGATTGTTTCATGCTCTTAAATGATATGAACATCCACTTTCAACAGCTCCACTCTGAATTATCACTGCAGGAAATAATCTCTCTTCTTTTAATGTATTTGTGTTAATTTATTACAACAGAACTGCTGAGTTAAAACTGCTTCCTCTTCAACTAAATGTTGAATTCCTCATCAATGTGGAAACATTCTTTAACAATAGTTTAAACACACACACACACACACACACACACACACACACACACACACACACACACACACACACACGTGTGCACTCAAACACACACACACATCCACAGACACACACAAACACAAACAAACACACACACACACACACTTACATAAGGTGAAAATATAGTGTTTATAATGGCTCTGTGCACCGCATCTGCCTTTGATGTGATCTGTTCTGATCTGACTGAGAGGTAGCTTGTGTTTTGAGCTGTCTTTCTGCTTCTGTTCTGTTTCGAGGAGTCTTGCAGCATTGCAAAAGACCATTAGAAAGAGACACCCCGACTTACTGCAATGAGATGCAGCATGTTAAGTCTGAGCTTGTGCCTACCAGTATTTTTCACTGCAATTGTTCAGAAAAACTGAAAAGGAACAAAAACCAAAGACGTAATTGTATTTTAATGCATACAATATTTATACTTCCTAATTAAGAGAATTCCAGAACGTTCTCTCTTATCGGCTCACATTTTGACACATTCATTTGGAATTTTAATTTCACATTTCCGAGGCTAATTAGAGGGAGAGCGCCGGTCCCTCAGCAAGGAGCTGCGAAGGTCACTTTGGTGTACTAAACAGATAATTTTTTTTTTTTCTGCAGGCGGAAGTTCCTGAAATCTAATTTAGTCCAAATTGGTCCTCAATCCTCATTAATCTTCCTGAGAGTGATCAGAGAAGCTGCGCAGAGAGAACCAGGCCTTTAGTCAAGCGCGCGTCGGGGGGCAGATCACTGTGATCTGGCCACAGCTCCGCCCCCGGCTACTGGATGACAGAGATGAAGACGGGCCTTTGAAGATGCAGGCGATCCAGTGGGGACCTCAACGAGCTGCGCTTACTCTCTGTCAGGCGGTGACAACTTAATATACTGTACACACGCATTGTAAAAGGAAATTTGTACAAAAAAGCGGATACATATTTTATACATGAGTAAAAGATGTAAATACTGTATGTGACAAACACATGCTTGTACTACTTGATGCACACACATGCACACACACATATACATATACATACACACACACACACACACACATACAGTATACATATACATATATACACATGCACACACACACACACACAAATATATACATATACATACAGTATATACACACACATATTTTGTATGAGACTGAATGTTTAATAGTAACTTCAATTTAACATATTATCAATTTATTTGAGATCAGTTAAGCATTTCATATACTAGATACACAACAGCAGAGCTCCACTTGTGATTAAAACTATTAAACCCCACAACCTACTGGTTTTAACGCCATTTCCTTATTTCCTTTATTGCGAAGTCACACTTGTGCACATACACATTTGCGTCCCCATGACCATTCACAGGACACATTCAAGATCCATTTGAATCCAGACTTCTTACAGACACTGGTGAAATAACAGTTCCATGTCCCTGGATGCCATTCACGTTTTACAAAACCCTACCCTCCTGAGTTTGCATTCTCTGGAGCAACTTCTCTGTTTTCTGCCACGTGTGCAGAGTTACTATCTCACTTCTCCCTCTCTCTTTCCCGCTCATTTTTCTTGAGGAAGCTTCAGGCGAAGGCATTAGGAGTGCTGGAGAGAGTCGCCCCTCACCTGGTGTGTGCGTTGCGTCCGGAGAGGGTCTGTTGATGGGTGTGACATCACTGTGGGGGAAGCGGAGAGGTGCTCGTTCGGGATGGCTGCACTGCGCCCGGAGGCTTTGCGCTGGATTTGGGTTTCATGACCATGCGTGGTAATGAATCAGCTTATCTGTGCCCAGTGGCACTCAGCTCACCCTACAGCTGCCGTTTTATGAAAATTATATCACACAGCAGCGCAGACCCACTGCCACGCTTGATTCATGACCCTATTTTATAGGCAACACAGGCACAACCGTCTGCAGCCTCTATAAAACTAGCACATACATGGGGGCAACACACACACACACACACACAGACACACACACACAAACACACACACACACGCACGCACGCACGCACACAAACACACACATACACACTTGCAAGCACACATACAGTACATGCATGCATGCACACTCACGCACATGCACACACACACACACACACACAAACACACACACACACAAATGCACACACACACGCACACACACACACACACACACACACACACACACACACACACACACACACACACACACACACACACACACACAGTATGGGATTGTCTAACTGAACAGGTGAGTTCCCCTCCCTCTTTGCTGATGCTTAATGCTATCCCAAACTTTATACAAAGTTGTACCAATGATGCTCTAAACCTACACTTTGCCACACTTCATAACAATGTTACAAGAACATATTGTGTGAGCTACATTCCCTCATTGCACCAAGACCACTGTTACACCCCTTCTGCGGATTATGAAAGTTTCGCTGCCCTTTTGAAGCGTCCTTGACCGCCGTGCGGGCGGGGGTGGGAGGCCATATGCGTCCGTCGTCAAGCGAGACGTCCGCAATCAGCCCCCGTGTCTGTTCTGTGGGACGGGGGTCAGGCGAGAGCGGCCGAACCCAGCTGTTCCGACAGACATCCGGGCCCCTGGTGGGACCCGCTGCAAATCACAGGGTAAATAATAACTCTCCCTCCAATCTGCCACGGAAATGTGCTCAAACCCTGGCCGCTCGCTGAAAAACAGATGCAGGCAGAAACCCGTGTATCGCTCCGGAACAAAGACACCTTTCAGGAGCCGCGCACCTGAGAGGGGGAGGGTGTCCCTCCCCTCATTCGCGTCTGCAAACACTGCTTATCTGAGATGTCAATCTAGGCAAACATATTCTGAGACAGGGGGTGTCTGAAAATATCCTCAGAGTTCCAGTAAGGTCACATCACACGTCCCATAGTCCCAGAGAACATACACGCACACAGACAAACATTCTCATTTAGATTTATTTATTCCTTGGATGTATTTATTGTGGACAGCATACAGCTACAAACATCTGTGACATGTAAGGCCATGTATTTGCATTCTGTATAGCTATAGGCTAATTCCCATGGTTTTTAGACAAGTGATTAGGACAGCAGTGTGAAAAAGTGGTTAGGGAGCAAGACCAGGAAGTGGTTAACAGCATCTGGTAAGAAAATTAATTATATAATTTAATTCATTAGATATGATTTTCCATGCAATCAAAGTGTGAAGGTTGTGATTGATGTGATTATAGCAGTACTTTTACTTGGCTCTGAGTCCGATGAAGGGATTGTATCTGGCCACTAACCAAGGATTCTGACCCCCCCCCCATTTGGACAAAATAAACAGAGAAAAGAAAGGGGGGGGGGTGTGAAGGAGGGATGATGTGAACAGTTGACAAAAGGAAGTGGTAAGTCGGATTTTTATAGCCGTGGATGAGATTCAGTTGTCTAGGTTTGATTAATTGCACAGGGATTGTCAAAAAATTCTCCTTCTGAATCTTCATCTGGAACTTCAGTAACTTTCAGAACTTCTCTGAAACTACACAGAACATTGCCAGTTGTGCTGCATTGGACAAATAAAGCTGCTTAGAATAATATTTCAAAAAAATATTTTCAAAATGGCAGGGTGTGACAATGTCACAGGTCATGAGCTTTTCAAATGGTCCTCTACTTTACATCTCCTCCATAATCAGCATTAAACAACATTGGATATACTTCTGTATTAATACATTGATATAATACGCTGTTAGCAATGGCCAGCCAAATACTTCTCATTTGACTCAGTAAACTTACAGAATGATCATTTTTCTTGCTTTCAACTACATGCACAAAAAATTCAAAATCTAAAAATCTACAACCTTAAACATCAAAAGGCATAAGAATATAACAGAGTAACAGCAGAGACTTGATAAACAAGTCAAATTTTCTTATCTTTTAATTGTGGAAAGTACTTTGGCCATCAGCATGGTATGCAGAGAGAGAGAATGGCAGTGCAGGATAAAGATACTCTCCCTAACATGACAGTCTGAGCCTTGAAAAAAGCACTGGTCAAAATAAAGCCTGCCTGACAGACACTCCCCCTGTCTGTGGCCATATATAATATTTTGTTTGCTTTCAATTATGGAGAATACTGTCAATACAACCCCAGCATTTGTCCTGTCTACCACGGACTGATTCCAGCTGCACAGAGGTGATGCATCTTAACATGTATGGCACACACACACACACACACACACACACACACACACACACACACACAGGGGATATTCATGCCTGGATATACAAAGGACAGACCTTGTGGATACTGATGTAAGGAGTGACCGTGAGTGATGGGTATAAAGGTAGGTTATGTTCAGCTGAACTGTTTCACTTGAAGTTAGCAGGGGCGTGAGGAGAAGGTCAAGCATGCAGTGAAGGACAGAGCCAAGGCCTCCTTAGTGCTGTCATTTTTCCTTGACTGCCACACAATATCTGCTGCTCCTTGCCTCTCGAAGTGGCAAATGCCAGTAACATGAACAAGACTTCTCATCAACAAATCTCCTTGTCCCTCTCTTAAGAAAAAAAAAACCTTCTCTGGGATCAATTTTGTGCAGGTGCTGTACATATTCACTCATGTTTATATGATATAATATAATCCTTACATAATAGTACACATCAGTGTTATGATTAGTGTCTTCTACCAACCTATCCAGATTATATAATGATCAGTGGACTGGTGCAGCACCAGACAGACAGACAGACAGTCGGCACAGCTCATTGGGTGACTTGGAAAGTGGCTTTCCTGCATTGTTATGACTCACTAAAAATAAAAAAAAACAGAAACACATACTAAAACTAAAAAAACTAAAAAAAAAAATTACAGATTATTATTTATGTATGTTTACAGATGTCTGTCTTAATTTTTAGGGGCTCCATGACTTATAAAATGATCATCAGAAAGATACTGACATCAAAATATCTTGATGTCAACATATAACTTGTGCATGAAGTCTGGCAAGTTTTCTGATTTTCATTCACGGTATCAGCTTGCTTTAACAATGAAATATTTTGAACAGACTTTGGAATGAGGCTAATTTGCTTTGCTGTTTAAGTTTCTGGCCATGATATCACATACAAAGAGTCACCTAAGCTCTCTCTCAACTTACAAAGAAGTATCATGAAACAGAAAGACTAAATGGCACACCCCGACACAACCACCTGTCTCCGACTTCACGTACGTCAAGAGGCTGCTGGGAGCAATTACCCAAGGCTGGACTGAGCAGGAAGACAGCGATGTTGTTAGGGCAACAGCAGCCTTGGCTGAGAACCCTGGCTCCCAATTGTGAGGATGGAAGCGATCGTGGAAACGCCGTTTGGTAGCTAACTGTGTTGACACACGGGTTACGGAACATCTCGCCTGGGCCATGAGGAGACAGGTTTCATATTGAGCGGCTCAAAGAACGCTCGATATGAAACCTGGCAGTAATTGAAGTCCTTTCTGGCAATCGTACTGGTTGAGGGGGTAATAGGTTCCCTCTAGCTACGTTGCTGGTGTGATGGGAACGGCCTTTGCCCTCTGTGAGGATGAGCAACAGGTTGTCAGACAGGCAACAATTCCTTCGGGTCTTATTCCAGGTTTGCTAAAGCTCTTTGCAGGGCATCCTGCAGGTAAAACAAGTAGCAGCTTACATGTGGTGCTGAAATGTTTTTATGAGAATGTTTTTTCATTATGTTATTCTAGTGTTGTGTTTTATGATGTGATATCACACTTGCATGATTTTCGCTACTGACTTTTTTTCTCCACAACTTTCCAGAAAACTCCATGGGTGCCATAATCATCTTACAGTATGCTCTCCACGGTGGGCTTATATTTAAAAAAAAAAAAAAAAAAAAAAAAGGTGCTCCTTATCCACTATGCTACACTGCGAATATGAGGACAGTCCATCTTTGACAAAGTAGCCAAAGCCTGGAATTCGAAAGACATTTCAAAGTGTGTGCACCTTGTGCTTTGACAATGAATGACCGAGAACAACAGAATGCTGGCGTAGATAATAACAAAAACCCAACCACTCTCCTCCAGTGTACACAACATACTTCAGAAGTCCTCCATACATTCCCAAATGACTCCATACTTCTTGCTCGGTGGTGCTTGCTTTGAGTGCACGCTGAGCCCTACACCCTGGGTTTGATCCCGGCCATGTCATCAGCCGACGGTGACTGGGAGACCACAGCAGTGGAACAGCTTGGTGTTGTTTGTCCGGGTGTAAGAGTGGGAATCTCAGCAGGGGTTGCTTGTCTCACCACCTTCAGGCACCCTGTGACTCATCAGGCACCTGCAGGTAGCTAGGATGACATCAGTGAAGCCACGCCCATCCTCCAATTGGGGCTTAGCTCAGTGTGGTGTGCTGGGAAAATGAATTATAGTGGCATTTGTTATGCACTGGCTCTGCTGCATGAGTACAGTGGTTGTCGTGGTGACATAAAGTGAATAAAGTAAGAAAGGAATATTTCTAAGTAGGTGAACTGGATAGCTAAGCAGATTCCCACTGTCTTGGCCACTTGGCTACACTGACCCCTGCTTTCTGGAATTCCACAGTAGATATGGACAAGAGGCCCAACTCCAGCTGAACCTTCTGGAAGGTGCAACACAGATCTGCCAAACTCCAAGCACAGACTGATAACAAGATTTACTGCATTTTCCCTTGAAAACAGTTGCACACATCTGCAAAGATGGTGGAGATCCAAGTCGCACACATTGTTTACCTGCGGAAACAGTAATGAGGAGCTCGTCTGTAAAAGAGTTATTTTTCAAGAGCTAGCCAACTGTGACGTTGAATATTATCAGTCCACAAAGTTCAGGGAACTTTCTGCCTCACAGAACTCTTGGTCAGAATTCCAGTTCCAAGCCTCGAACTATGAGAAAACAGCGAAGTGATGAACAAACTTCGATAATCTCCTATGGACTGCAGTGCAGAGGAGACGTGCTCCGCCCTGTGTAGCCTCACTCAGAATCTCTCTTGCATAAAGAGCAGTAGTATGTGTGAGTTGGCTCTCTCAATGCCTCTTCTCTCTGATTCAATGTTTACTGTAGCTCAGCTGGGGCACCGCGCGAAGACCTTGACTTTTGCGTTTGGTGGAATGACCTTGGTGTCGTATCGTCGGTCCGGCCGTAATAATGAATTCTCTTTCTCAGTCTGAGAGGTCTGCTGCCTCCTCAAATGTCTTTGTTCGTAAGGGAGTTTGGGGAACTTCACAGGATTTAATAGGATCAGCGTTTTTGGTGAAAATGTTTTTTTTTTTTTTTTTTTTTTTAAGTAGTTTTTTTTTCAAGTGGTCCCTGCTTGTTCACCCAGTGTGATGAAGGTGGTTACAGTGTGTGTGTGTTTTGTGTAGAGGGATGTGTGTGTGTGTGTGTGTGTGTGTGTGTGTGTGTGTGTGTGCGTGCGCGCACGCGTGTGTATGTATGCGTACATGCGCATGTGTGCCTTTGTCAATGTCCAAACAATGTCAGTTTTACTTTTAGCAATTAAAGGATTTTAGCTTTAATTAGTTGAGAGAAATGGATATGAAGAAAATTCTCTGGGATTTTTTTTTGTCTTTTGAGAGTGGCAGATCAGATCCTTTGATTTTCCCAAATCCTTTTCACATACATTATGTATGAATTTCATGTGTAACTTAAAATAAGTGACTAAAATAAGTGTGTAATATTTCAGATATAACATGTCCAAAGTATGTTCAATACATACATGAAAATATCAAACAATTATGTTAGAAAGAAAAAATGACATTTACTCATAACATTTTTACACTGCATAAAACCCATTTAAAACAGTTCCAGCTAAGGATCAGTAATTTCTGGGAATGATCTCATGGATTCTTGGAGACATAATATGGATATGGATTTAATAATCTATTCACAGGTCAAGAGAAAAGATTATTAAATAATAATTATAATCAGCATTATATAAAGAACATAGACCAGAAAATGGAATTCTTTTTCTGCCATATCCGCCTCTGAAACAGCAAGAATTGGAACACTTCATGTACAACCATTCATACTAATGTCCGCCTTCTTGATTGAACATAGGCACATCTATCTTTACAGATGCTCCCATGTTCGTATTATATTATGAAACACAAAACCAACTCTGGCATTTGGTGTCAGATAGTTTTATGAATAAAAAAGACATGAGTTCGGCAATCAATCAGCGTTATTGTTCTCTCCTGTCTCTCTTATAATGCTGTCTCCTCGATCCATCTTCGTAAGTGCTTACAGACGGTGAGCTCACCCTTCATGGTACACTTGTGGGAGGAATTGATTTGTGGTGTTTTATTTCGATCATGTCCATGTTGGGTCGGGGGAGATGGGGATGGACAATGGGAGCCCTTGATGTCATCCAATCCATAATATTTCACTCCCCATCACGCTGTTAGAATCTAACCGACCCTGTACACTTTGATCACCAATCCCACCTGTTCACTGGAGGTTAAAAAAGCAAAGAATAAACAAAGAAAGCTAAACAAAAAATGTCACTGTGCTGTAAAAGGTTCGGGGATCTCCTTCTCCAGATGTCCTGGAATATGAGGTAGCCTACGGCTGCTTCTATTTCCAACTGCTCGGCTTGGAGTGGCACCAAAGTGCACTCCTCCTGTTTACATGGACTTCCCTTCATCTTCAAAAAAAAAAAAAAAAAAAAAAAAAAACAATGGAATAAGAAGGACTTTCTCCAAGAAATAGATGGACTTCCTCCACCTTCCAAAAAAAACTAAGGAATAAGGAAAAATAAGGAAAAATTCCTGGTAATTACACATGTGATTCAAGGCCCTATCAATCTTGCACATTCTCCATAGTGACACACACACACACAAAACACAGCGATACGTTCATCTCATGATATTACCCGCCCACACAGAACAGGGAACAGGAGAATTATTTTGAAATAACTCAAGGGCATTAAAAATCTTTTTTTTTCTGTAAAAATAAACTGTGAGTTGTACCCTCTGGCCTAGAGACCCCCTCTCCATCTCTGCCTCTTTCCTTTTTGCTGTCACATGGAGAGCTACTGAATTGAATGTCTAGAACAGTGGTTCATTTCTGCCTCTTGTTTCATTAGCAGTCATTTAAAGACACTCTACAGTCAATCCCCCATTACCCTCCACAAGAGATCAATAACATGAAGATAACCACATCTGAGCTCTGACAGTGTGCTGTGCTCTGTCTCCCTGGAATGGCATCAGTGTCCTTTTAACTCCTTCTAAAGGAATATATGACACTTTTTTTCTCCCCTGTCATAAATGTCCCATTGGGGAATCAAACCAATAATCCCTTGGGTTACAGGCTGTGCAAAGTTGCAAAAATATTCTTGTGAAAATGCTGGCCAATGCATTACTCATAAAGTAGGTAGAGTTACTATAGCATGATGTAAGTGAAGGCTCCTCCTTCAGTGATTCTATCATGCTGACATGCCATCTAGTGGTAAAATGATGGTTCTGCTGTTACCTCAAGGGGAGCCATTCACTCCCAAAACTGAGTAATAAAAGTTCTGTTACTATGGAGAGGTGCTGCTTGTTTGCAGCCAAAAAATGAGCCAAAAAAGGTAAATCACAATTCACAGCCTGATAAAAAGTGATAAAAAAACACAATTTCCCCTTTACAAGCTGATTAGTCATTTGTTCATAGTATCGGCTCCACACCTCACCCTACATTACCTGACTTTGTTTGTTTGAGCATCAGACGCGGCCTGCCAGCAGCAAAACATCATTGCTCTTACTGTACCATCAAGTAGCTGTTAATCACCCATGGGGAGAGGGGTGGGGGGGATGGGGGGTTGCAGGAGGGGGGAAATTTAATTATCTCTCTTTCGCGTCATGTCCCTGGGTGGAGGACTGCCACGAGCTGCCCTCAGACAGACACCACAGCGCTTGTCCAGACTCTGGCAGACACTCAGCATTCATCACCAGGCTCAGACACGTCTATGGAACATCACGTCGTTACTGAGGAGGGAGAGAGATTTACACGGCGCCCACACCTCAACCCCCCACCCCCAGACGCCTTCTTTGAATTTAATTCAAGGTCTTTGGCTTTGTAAAGATGTACAGAGGTTTTTTTTTTATGTCTGCGCACGATCGTGACACCATGTTAGCTCAGTCCTCACCGGAGGCGGGCTGCCTCTGTTCTGGGTGTCCAGCGTGCGCACACACAGAGGTCTTCACCAGCGGGGATCGGACCGGAGTGGATACGCCTGCGCTCTGGTTGTGTAATGCATCCGCAGGTAGCCGAGGCTGCTAATGGAGGCTGGTGGGTTCAGCAGGTGCCTGACCCGAGTTCTGTACTGTTGAAGGTCTTTTTGTGTCGTTGGTCGGCCTGGACTGAACAGCAGTTCTTCTGCAGTGGCATCTGAGTACTGAACCAATAACCTGCTTGCCTGGCAGACATTCTACCCAGAAGTTTTATAATTTGGTATTCCATTGCATTTTTGACCATTTATAGCAGCTCACAGGTTCAGCCAGCGGCTGAACAGCGGTCCTTCACTGTGGCATCTGAACACCAAACCAACAACCTACTGTCTGGCAGACACTCAAACTGGAAGCATGGAAGTCTGCTAAATCTGGTATTACAATTACAAGTATAAATGAATACATGTTAGAATAAATGTTAGAATATAAACATGTCTGTCAATCTATATATAGATGGATGCATATGCCTGATTTTTTTCTTTTTTCTTTGGTCTTGTAATATTATCACACATGCTGGCACTTTGAGGCTTGGCCTCTCACCATGTTACAATATAAATACAATATCAGGCATATACGTCCAACAGGGGGAATGCAAAGAGGCAGGTCCAGTCCAAACACAGGTCAACACATCAAGGCTCTCAGAATACATCTTGACATTTTTCTTTATCAATTAAAACACACAGAATGAGATTTTTGTACATTCACTTAAATATACAAGTGAGACCAGCTATATAACACAGGAGTCATGTATCACTTTTAAAGGAGGTCCCTTTATTGACACCGGCCTGCTATCATCGGGCAGCTAAGTGTCTCTTAATGTCCGGATGTGGATTAATCTGCTCCGGTCCCGCGGCTGAGGTGAGACCTGTTAAATATGCCTTTGATGAGCAACAATAGAGAGGGGACGCTTCCGCTCCCCCGCAGGCCGCCTCTGCGCCCCTCTCCGGGAGACTGGGGGCTCTTATCACGGGCCGGCAGCATGCGGAACGGTGCGTATCGTGCGCTATCATATTGCGCTGGTCTGGAATTATGATCCAGGTTCTGAAAAGATGCCATATTCTGCTCTCTGTGCATGAGCGTTGGATGGGAGCGTTGATCCCAAGGTTAGAGCTGTGCGCCTTCCTTTTATTTCACACAGGATGGTGTGGGACACCGAGGTGCTCAGGTTGCCAGGGATTTCAGAGGCAACACACACACAGGTGCACACACATATGTATACACACACATATATCAACACACACACACACACACACACTCACATGCATGCACACGCTCCAACATGCACGCACACACACGAACACATGTGCTCAAACATGCTCATACACATTTACATTCATGCACAATCACACACACACACACACACACACACGCGCATGCACATACTCCAACATGCATGCACAGACATGGACACATATGTGCTTAAACACGCTCATACACATGCATATACATGCACAAGCATATGTGCCAGCAGGCACACACATGCCAACACAAACTCACATAAGTACAAGCACACATGCATGCACATGCATGTACACAGACATGGTCACATGCGCACACACACACACACACACACACACACACACACACAGATTGCTGCCCTGGTAAATGTTCCTGGGTAATCTTCACGTCCCACAGGGTTTTCCATCCTTTGCTTTGCAGCGGCCTCGTTATTGCTCAGCCCTATTCAAATGCAGAGCAGCAATTATCTGCAGCCCCATTACTGAGATTGCATTGTGATCATTGTTGTTGCCTCCCTATCAATATTATTATAATGCCACCAGCATTGCCATTAGCGCTAATAATAAGAGGTATAGGGACAAAGAGTGATTGATGTTGCCAATCGTGCATCCAGCGTGTCTCCATTGTGAGGTAGAGGTCAGGATGGAAGCGCTTCGCTCTTTTGTCAGACAGCATCACTGAAGTCTATACAATGCGGTTTGTCTGAGTCATCAGGGAGCTGTTTTATACAGCGGCGATGGGAGGAGTGTGGGTTCAACCCCGAAATGAGGGCGAATACCTCGCTATCTGTGACTCACTGATCTGGGCGAATCAAAGTGATGCTGTGGAGAACAAAGTTGTCTGATTGGTTGATGAGTTGGTGATTGACAGTGCAGGCTCTGCCTGTATTGGGGTTGATGAAGCCTCACTTTTCTGTGACTGGTGTTGTAAGCATTGAACTTAGAATACTTAGAATGCCTTTATTGTCATTGCACATTGTTGTACAATGAAATTTGCTAATTTCGTTTTGCTAATTGTGGCCAATTTTTGGGGTCTACCTTCCAACAATGTCCCAGTTCTCTGTGGGAAAACAGGAGGAACGTTTTGCCTTCCCTCACTCCGCCTGGTGTCATAACTTAGATGACCATTTAAAAGCTTCTCAAATGTGCCCTGCTGCCTGCCATGATGCTACCATGAACAGCTGGCAGCTAAACGGCAAAAAAAGGTATTATGAAGAAAGCAGCAGTTACAGAGAGCGATTTCATAATCATTAAACTGACTGAATTCCCATCAGACATCAGATCATTTCACTTATTCAATTATTTTACAGTCATTAGGTTGAATGATTTTACATAACAGTGACCAATTTTACAGGCGTAGCAGTGTGGTGTAGTGGTAAAGAGCAAGGTTCATAACCAAAATGGTTGTTGGATCGATTCCCTGCTGGGGTACTGCTGTTGTACCTATGGGCAAGGAACTTAACCCACAATTGCCTAAACAAATATCCAGCTGTATAAACGGATCTATAAATGGATCTAAATGGGTGGCAGTGTAGCACTGTGGTAAGGAGCAGGGCTTATAACCAAGAGGTTGCCGGTTCGATTCTCCCCGGGTGTACTGCTGCTGTACCCTTGGGCAAAGTACTTAACCCAGAATTGCCTCAGTAAATATCCACCTGCATAAATGGTTAACATGTAGAAATGATATATGTAAGTTGCTCTGGATAAGAGTGTCTGCTAAATGACAGTAACACAGTAAATGACATATAATGAATGACTGTTTATTTCTTTGGCTCCCTGAGAGAGAGCATCCATCCACTCACTGAAGCTCAGGCGGTTCACCTCATGATGATGCTGACTGAGATTCATAGGAAACTCACTGCCAAACGGGAGGCAACCCTGACGCACGCTCTTTCCCCTGAAAAGAACCTGAGAACAAAGGGAAACCCAGCTGCCAATATCAGAGCAGAAAACAATTCCACGCTCCCTGAAGATTTTCGGTGCTGAAATGTGCAGCTTCCATTAAACACACCGAAATCACTTTAACGCTGTTTCAGATGTCAAGGACCAGCCGGTGCACTGAGGAAAACACATGAAAGTTTCAAGTTTTCTCCTCAGTAGGGTAATGATGCTTTTTACACATTATGCCTGCATCAAAAAATCCCATAGTATACAGAGCCTTACTGAATGGAAATTGTGCATTCCACACTATGTGTATGGCAGTCTGTTGCTTATTAACACACTCTAAAGGTTCAAGGGTACATGTTATATATGGTCTATAAACATCCAAATGTGTTTTGCTCCTCTTTTGCGTAATGTCAATGTCCTCAGTGAAATAACAAGATGTTTGGTACTCTGAGGGCATCTGATGATCACTGTGGGAAAATGGAAGCTCTTGAAGGGATATTATCACTTTCTGAGTACAAGAAACACCACTCAACATTTTCAGACGGCTGGAACTGTCAATACTCTTTCCATTTTTGTTGATTTGTCAGCTTTTCCACATCAAAATTAAACATCAGAATCATTTTCTTTTCGCTCCACGGCTCTTCTTCTTTGAAACCGCACAGGAAACGCCTGCCACGGAATGCCATCAATGTCTGTCAGTTTTTCGAATCGACCGCTCCAAGTCATTCCAGTCATCTCCAATCAATTATGATTACGTGGAATACATAACACACACACACACACACACACACACACACACACACACACACACACACACACACACACACGCGCACACACAGACACACACAAACACAGAGCTAACAAAACCTCACAGCCGTCCCGGAACAAATGCATTTATTTATGAATGACTGCGCCGGCGATATCCAGGACAGCTACTTATGCACGTATGACAGGTTTTAAATTATGATGTGGGTGCAGCTGTCTCCCTTCCACACGGCCTAGGTGAGCGCGACCTTTCGCTGACGCACCGGCAAGCGCGCGGCAGAGCAAGCCGGGCGTGTTAGCCATCATGTGAGCTATACCGTAATGAGAAGTACATACAGTATGAGCGATCAGCGGTTCGTTAAGAGCAGACAGCTGCGCAGCTCTCCGTCAATCCACGCAGACTCCCGGAGAGCGGGGAAACTCAGCGCAATTACGTTTACTCGAAAGTGGACACATCGACAAGACAGCTCGAGGTTTTACCAGCCACGTTAATCGCACATCAGGACCCAGTGAAAGTGCGTCAGCCTGCACAGTGGCGGACACTTGAGCTTTGTGAACACATTACGACTGTTAAAAAAGTCTCTAGTGAACGCGCTGTGAGTGAAATGGACACCTGTTTCCACGAGGGATAGTGCAGAATTGCGGGAGTCAGGGAAGGCACACCATATGGGGGAATTCCGCTCTGTGTTTCCATCTGGGAATTCAGAAATGACTTTGGAGCCACACGGTTCAGGTCAGTGGTCACTGAGGCTACCGTATAGGGTTATAAAATGACAGAGGTGAGGTCACCACTCATATACCTTTCACTGTCTTTCAATGTTGTGTGTGTCTCTCTCTCTCTCTCTCTCTCTCTCTCTCTCTCTCTCTCTCTCTCTCCATTTGTAAGTTTTCCTGTCTGCCTATCAACTATTAATAAATATAATTACATGTTTGCATCCAATTACATGTTTGCGCAGAGATCCCATTGAAAAATAGCCCTTAACCAGCTGAGAGTGACATTAATAATGCAAAAAAATGCAATTATTACAGCAAGTGAAATCATATCATATATGTAGACTTTTGCAAGGCAGTAAAATGAAGGCTTCAGTGCTGCACTGAAGGCAAGAAATGCCAACAAGCAATTAGTGCATGCATGAACAAATTAAGGTGTAAATTACATGGTACTGCATGAGATGCGGTATCTTATACTTTACCCATTACAAAATAAAGTATAAGATACTGGACAATTCAGCTCTTTGATTGGCATAGTTCAAGATGCTTTGGGGGGGGTTGTTTTCATGAGATCAGTGAACAGTGATGAAAAAGTTATTCTTATAAATGATCATACACTCCTCTTGCTTGAGGCGTTAACTGCACCGCTTATGGAAATAGCAACACTGTGCCATTGATTTACTGGGCAATTCTCTTTCATCAAAACTACAGGCAAGTTGGAATAGGCTAGCACATTGATATCATTGATATCTGATAAAAGGATAAAAGACATGACCTGCATATGCGGAAAAGTTCTAAACAGATTCAGCTCGTCGGGATAAGGGCAAGGAGAGTCTGTGATAAAGCATTTTTCCATTTCAAATTTGCACTTGGCCGACAACTGTGTTTAACACATTGGCATTTGCTTGAGAGTCAGGGGGCAACAAATATTGTCTCGGAGTCGGGCAAACAGGACAACTGCCACACACAGTGTGTGCTGTCCCAGAAAGGATGCGTAACCTTTTCTCTACACCCCTGCCTCTCCTGTGGTGTGCATTTTTCAAGGACATCTTCTGAAACTGAGTAACACAGGGAGTGTGTGTACTAACCCTATGCAGTACAGTCCATAAGTACTGTACCAATCAGAAACCTTCCAAGATTCACACTCTCAAGTGCATATTGTTGTTAGCTTCATCCCTATCTACAGATATTATTTACATTTACTTTTCCCAGAGAAAAGTACATGCAGTAGCTTACATATCCTCCATTTATACTGATGGGTGTTTATTGAAGCATTCTGAGCAAAGGACCTCCATCCCAAAGGTGCAACATTGGTTCCCCACCTGGGAATCAAACCCATAACCTTTGGATTACAAGACCCAATCCTTTCCCATTACACCACACTGCAGCCCCAGAGCCTGGTATATTGCTTGCAGGTTCCAATTAGATACAGCATTTTCCAAATGTTATATGGCAATCGTAAAGTATTGACAGTTTTAAAACAGAATGCAGCTGGCATTAATATCGAGAAAGTGCGTCTGTGACCGTCTCGCACAGCACAGGAAAGCTGACTGTGCAGCCGGGGCAGAGATTTGTGTTTCTTCTGATTGATGGCGATCTTTGATAAAAGGGGACCGCGAACAATTTGGGGGTTGGGGGTGGGGGATCCATAAGGTACACAGAAAGGAAAGGAAGTAGCAGGAGGCTGGGTGTTATTGGCTGCATCCATCTCGGTGGATGTCCTGGCTTTGAAAGACGGGGCATGTAGCCTCTCACCGCGATTATGTGGATGACTGGTGAAATCCATACACAGATGCGCACAGATGAACAGACACCCTCCGATGAGCACGCTGCCTGCCGAATCATTGGGGGCTGGGGACCCTGTCCATCACCGTATTGGCTAAGCGCTTTCCTGAATTAATTTCGGCTCATTGATTCCTTCTTCCTGTTTCCCGCTGCAGTCGTGTCGAGCAGATGGTGAAGCGCCCAGGGTTGAGCACGCTGATCCCAGATCAGTTGCAGGGGGAGGCATTTCATTTAGTGGCCATGTGGCAGCGATGTACTCGCTTGAGGGCTGTCAAGGGGGAGGACCCTTTGATCCAACAACCCAAAAAGAGGCCCGCTTTGCACCCATTTTGGGGAATACACCCTCAATGCCTTCGCACCACGCTCCTTGAGCCCCCTGTTGGCACGGGGGGGGGATTCAACTTTGCACTGTGAGGCAGTTAAAAAATGGTGAAAGATACAATCAGGTTATGGAAAAATCACAAAAGAGGAATTTTTTTATATTTTTCTGAACAAAAAATACTAATACTAAAAGGAGGAAGGGGGTTTCTTCATAAAGCTGATTCAGAAGAATTATGGTTTTGTGCGTAATGACACTGCAAGCTCATCTAATGATGACATGCATAGTATTTGATGTATAATCTATACCCAACGACACTGAGGTAATCTGCATTGTTATAAATTCTATGACAGAAACTCCAACCTGAAAATCTCATTTGTTAGCACATTGGCAAACAGTAGCTACATTTTTTCAATTAGACAGTGTTAAAACAGGCTCTCAAGCAAGAAATAAAAACTACTCCAGCTGCATGAAAATTAAAAAAAAAAAAAAAACTTGACAAAATGTTCCAAACACCCCAAATTATCATCTTCTGAATAAACATCTGCTACTTTGAGAATTAAAAAGACGATGTTTAAGCTGCAAACAAGACAGGGCTGCGTTTGTGGTTATGAAGGCTGCTGGTACAGGGTATGTACCATAATGCATCTCCTGTTGTGTAGGTGTTAAGAGCATTATTGTCCATTTTCCACCGAGATTAGCTGTTTGCGTCTGATGTCTGATTTTTTGCTGATTCCTGTAGTTAGAACAGATTGCGGCCAGACTGCAAAACCATGCTTGAAAAACTCCAGGTGTCTTTTATAATGGTAAAGTTTTGATTAGTCTTTTTTCAGCCATGTCTTCAAATTGCAGTTTTGTTTAAGGAATTGATTTGACTTAAAATATTTCTTCTTTTTTTGGTTGAAGCACAATATATGAGCCTACAATGGGTAAAACATCAGGCAAACTATGCCTGCATTTCTGCTTTGGTTTCTTTGTTTTGTCTTTAATTTAAGTTAATTTAATTGAGTTAATAATATTAAATAAATGTAAATGTAATGCCTTATGGTATCATGTCTCATGCAGAATTGCTGTATTTACTTTAATATTTTACTTTATAGCACATCTATGTTTTATTTAACTTTATAACATATTTATAACACATTGTTTTCATAATTTATCATACATCTGTTTATTTTTATGTTTGTGCAGCCTGATCTGAATTTCTACCTGTGTGCAGGAGCATACATTTTTTCAGGTAATATGAGAGGAGGGGGTGCAGATAACAACACCACAAAATCCAACCCCAGCCCTTTCCTTATGCTTAACCCCAAGACGGATGGCACCCCAAACATTAAACCTGAATTTAACCCCAATCCTAGAACTTTGGTTATAGGTTTTGGCAGGTTTGGTCAAGTGAAACCTACACCTAATCTAAAAATTGATTAATACAAGAGATGTCACCTGTTTGCTAGAATCACACACCACACTGTGACATCATTTAGGATGCTTTATCATAGGCTTCTGAAACTCATTTTTGTCCTGTCTTTTTGCTACAATGCTGTGACAGAACCGCTTCCCTCGATCACGACAGGTTAACCAGTCATGACACCTCCATGACACCACTGCGAGTTTGCAAAATCTAGAGGAGTCTGCTTTCTTTGTAAAGATAAGCCATTAACCCTTTCGCACGTCACACCGATGTGATTATCTCTTTCGCGCATATGGTCAAACTGGTGCTATTGGAACACTAGATTGGAAAAATTCTACCTAACATTAGCTTTGAGGAAACAGAGATTTAACGTTACAAAGTATAGCAAAGGCGGCAGTGAAAACTATGAGAAGCTTAATAACGCCAGTGAAAGCATAAAGAACCATGTAACGTAACACGCGCGCTACATAGCGTAAAATAAGTCACGCACCAATGGTTTGGGCAAGGAGATTCTATTTACTGAAAAAGTAAAATGGTGGTGAGTATGGCTATGGAGCAGGCAGGGCGGGAACCTGTTTTGATTGTAAATCAAGAGGGTGTGTATCCCGAAGAGGTGACACACGCGCTGCTAATGAATATTCATGAGCAGCTGCCCTCGCCAGAACTCGAGAGGATCAACAGTGCAACCTGTCGTCAGGGGCGATGTATGTAAAGCCCGGCGTGTGCCGCTCGGAGTTTGGTAAATAAGCTCGCCTTCGGCTGGAGTGTGGTGTGTGTGTGAGGGCTGAAGGGCCAAGACGGGGCCCAGCGAAGTTAATCCTTACACACCGACACAGGAGACGAGGCAGCAGGGGCGGCTGTGTTACGTCAAGCGCAGGAGGTTTCAAGTGTAATTCATTTGGAATCAAATGTAAATGTCACACTCTTTATTTGTACAAACAAATGTGTGTGTGTGTGTGTGTGTGTACGTGTATCAGGGTGTATGTGTGTGTGTGTATCTGTGTGTGTGTGTGTGTTTGTATGTGTGTGTGTGTGCGCGTGTGTGTATCAGCGTGTGTGTGTGTGTGTGTGTGTGTGTGTGTGCGTGTGCGTGTATGTGTGTGTGTCTGTGTGTGTGTGTGAGTGTGTGTGTGTCAGTGTATATGCGCGTGTGTAAAAATGTGATATTACACAGTACGCGCAGGCACCTGTGTGGAGGCCGCCAGTCGATACGGACGCGGTGATCGAGTAGCTCACTCCGGCGTTGGCATTTTAAGGCAATCAGGAGGCCCTACGGCCCCCACGGGATGGGAAAGGATTGACCCCGTTTCTCTCAACAAACTTGCAATTCACTCCGCACCGGCTCCGTATCGATCCGGGGCCAGCGTGAGGGGAATATGCAGAGAGGGGAGGAGAGGGGGCACCTCTCCATGCCGCCGTCAGAAAAAAAAAAAGCAACAGATGTTCCTCCCGTCTGACGGGCCCGGGGTGCCCCTGAGGAGGACTCTGCCGATCTGAACGTGAGCTGAGTTTCCGGTCAATACCCTCGTCTTTATTTACAAATGTCACGCCGATATTCCATTCCGGCGAACGGGGAGTTTTTTCGCGGGCTGAATTCTGACTGATCCGGCCGTTTCGGTGATTCCGCACAGCAACCCGATCCGATGTGAAAATCGAATGTACAAATTTGTGAGGTATGGCGACTCATTCATCCTCCTCTCCTGACAGCCTCCCGCTTTCTGTGCAGACGTTTTAAACGCCGAAGCCAATCAGAGCCTATTGTCCTGGAAATGATTTAAAAAGATCTTAATAGGGTTTTTATGCGCTAAATATCCAATTGAAATGCATTGCTTTTCCCACCTAATTTGCCACACAAATGGACAGTATGCCTTTTCCCCAAGAGAAAAAGGAAAAAGGAGTGATTCACTATTAAACATTTTACGTTCTTCCCCCGGAATTTTCCAGCACGTTTCTTAGGAACGTTCTGAACCAAGCAGACTGCATGCTTTGTTAGCGGTCCATTTGTCTACATGTAATAAAATAGAAATATTCAGCCATGTCTGTCCATAACCCTTGAAGCGATAACCATAGGTAAAAATGTGTGATCACTGGTGTAGCTGTGCTTGTAGACTGTGGTCTTTTAAAAATCATTTAGAGGCACTCGGGTTGCATTCAACCTATCCTCGAGACTCATATGAGAAACAAACAAACAATAGTCACATATTATCATAGCCAGTCCAATGGAGTTTTCAACTGATAGCCTTCCTGTTGCACAGAGAGTCCTGAAAGTCCTTTTTGTGTTGATTAAAATGGCCAAGATCCAGACCAGAAGCCGGGGAATCCTTTTAAAACCTGCTTATTGCACACACCAATGAGGGAAACATTTTTGGCTGTCTAAAACACACAACCATTTTAAAAAAGATTGATTCTGCAGGCCACATTGTCTCTCTTTAAAATGGCCACCAAGGAATATCTCTTCATGTGACAACACACTGAATATACATTGAATGCAGTCCACTCTCTTTAAAGTAGACCTCTGCTCCCTAGTTCTGTTCCTCCTTCGGCTCTGCCTTGATGTACATAAACATACTTTTTCATTATATGCCCTGAAGCTTTGCTAATCTATCTTGAGTTTCATCTTTGGTCGTCTCTTTACAACTGAAAAGCTGTTTGTGTTGTTTTGATTCGATGCATGTCAAATATTTAAAACATTGTGTAGGTTTTACTGCTGGAAGTGTCCCTCAGGTAAACAAAATCAAATCTACAAGTTGAGGAGTACACCACAAGCAGAGGCAGGTGAGGGCAGAGTGCAGTACATCAGTCCCAGGGAAGCCTGACTCAAAGGGCATTTCGTGAGATGAGATGTGGTCACGGCAACACACAAACATGAATAGTGAATGGAGGATGTAACGTTATTCCATTGCACGTTTATTGAATTATAATTGTTAACAATCATAACTTTTAATTTCCTTGCAATTGGAGAAGGCAGAGAGAGGGAGGCCTTGCAATCACTCGTGGCCTGCTGAATTTCGACTAATGGAAAGAAACA
This sequence comes from Megalops atlanticus, assembly GCA_019176425.1. Classification (NCBI taxonomy): domain Eukaryota; kingdom Metazoa; phylum Chordata; class Actinopteri; order Elopiformes; family Megalopidae; genus Megalops; species Megalops atlanticus. Next base: position 8,476,116 of record CM032876.1, read on the forward strand.
TCTCAAAGAATATTTATTGATGTCTAATGAGACCGCAACACTGAGGAAAGCAGTGATAATGTACTTCTGTGATTCATTTTACCACGGAGTCACAATCAACTGCACTTAGTTGAGGTTATGAAAAATAATCACCTATTAAGTTACTGCTGACGAGATTTCAGAGTGCAGAGAGAGAGAGAGAGAGAGAGAGAGAGAGAGAGAGAGAGAGAGAGAAAACACCTAGATTATAAATATGACAGGATGGGAACTGAGCAACGGGTAAAGTCAAAACACACTTTCCAGAGTAATTATATCATGTTAAAATTCTGATCTGGTGCCATAAGCAGCAAGGGAATAATTACTTGAAAGCTGTATTGCTCTTTTTTCATAACCGACACAGCCTATTTATTGTAATGCAGAAAATAAGAACAAATCGAATGTTAGATAATGACATGAGGCGATGCTGAGTAGAATTCCTTATTCATTTTAACAAGAGACACAAGGACCTGAATTGGCCAATTACTGTTTTGAGCTGCTTCGTGCTTTGAACTATGTTCCTGCTTCTGTGGATTACATTCTGGTTATGGTTGACATATTAAAAGAAAGCCCAAGCCATGCTCACAGACAGGCACAGTGATGTTAAAGATATATCTTTAGCAGTGTGGAGTAATGCAGAACGATGGGTAGTGGAATATTGCCGCTCAGTTTCTGAATGTGACACAATGGTGAGGACCATTGCACATGGGTTTCTGAGAATTAGGTGCAATTCCAGCACAGCACACAGGGGGCGCTGTTTTCCAGTGAGGGGACCTGAAAGTTCTACCTGAGTCTTCTCACCAAAAAATTGCGATCCCTATTTTGACTCATTCTTGGCGAGTAACTTCCCCTAACTCAGCGTCTTTTTGAAACAGGGTGGAGTGTCCCGTCAGCAAAGCTCTGGTGTGGATTAATGGCCGGAGAGCTGGACTCTGGCCCTGAAGGTCATGGATTTGAGTGGCTGGTGGGACACCACTGCGCCTTGTGCAAGGTGCCCTGCCTCTCTCGCTCAGAATAAATGGCGCGGGGAGCGTAGAAATTGTAAGTGTTTGTAAGTCAGCCGGTGTAAGCAAACAGATAACATAATATCACCTTAATGTAGATTCCCCCCCGGACTAGGAATAGTTCACATGCTTCTTCCATAAGGCCCGCCTTGATAAGGAGGATTACCCTACACAGAAAAAAAACATCCCATTTATCTACATAACTTTAATGGTGTCTGCCCTATTTTGATACACATAAATAAAAAAATAAATAACTAAACTTCTCAGACCAAGGTGTGTAGCATTTGCATGAAATGCGAGGCTCTGTGGCTGTTGAAAAGGAATTTTTTTTTTTTTTTTTAGGATCCATCGGTTACTCTAGGGCATCTCTATAGCATGAATACCTCTGCCCAGAGTATTCAGTTTGTTCTCCTGCAGCATTTGGAAGGCCGAGCTTTTTGCACTGCAAAGCAGCAGGGAAGTCGCCCCCGGCAACACCGAATGGTTCCAGCAGAGCTATGTCCCAGAGCGCCACAGGAAAGCTAGGCTGTTACTGTCCCTGCCTGCAGGTGTCCGTGCCAGAGCACAGTGCTTTCCATCATGTGAAGGTACTACAGGTGTATATGTATTAATTTATGAAATTCTAAAATATGAGGGATGCATATTTAAATGTCAAAGATACAGAATAGTTCAAACTACATTGCATTTCATACATTTAGCAGATGCTCTTGTCCAGAGTGACTTCTAGCAAAACAGAACAGAAGCTAAATGAGCAAGGGTGGCAGACCAGGCTAACAACACACCCAGCACAAATACCATTCATACAAAAGAATGTTTATGGCAATCTGATGGTTATTTGACCAAAATAAGGCTGATGAGGAATGACAATAACTGATGCATTCAAATTATCATATGATCGTTGAAAGTAAAATAGCTTCTGTGAGTTATACATGGAGCCGATAATGTTGGGATAGCAGTTAGCAGAGCACTTTCAGTGGTGATGTGACTCCCTGAGACTCCGGTCAGCTAGTGTTGTTGTCTGCAGAGCTAGGGGCAAATTGCCTGTAGCTCAGCTATTGAAAATGTTGGCCATTAGAGTCAGGTTGTGTGACGAGACCAGGGGTTCAGGTCTCACTTGTGGAGTTGTGGACCTCTTTCCACATTCGATACCTACACACACACACACACACACACACACGTTACTTTTTGTAATAGTACTACTGGAGTTATTGCTCCTGCTAGCGAACAGAAATACTAACTTTAAAAAAAAAAAAACATTTTCCAGCTGAGGAAAACATAGCTGCTGAAAAAACTTCTGCGGGGAGCACTTTCATCATCTGTCACAGTCTGTGACCTAAATGATACTTTTAAAACTTGTGTTCTTTTTTTCTGATGATTGGATAATGGCTGTTTGAGCTAGAGATAAAGAATCAACCAAACAGAAATCTCATCAGAATGTTTCATTTTGGCTGCCCTTGGATCCTGCACTCGGTGCTCAACAATGCCCTGATCCGCTGCTTAGCAACCCCTCAGCTTCACTCACCCCTCACCACGACAACCGCTGCTGCCATAGAGACAATTGGGCCTGATTAAAAGATGGATAGACAATAACCTTACACAGCCTCCTCTACACTTCCTTCAATCGTTCTTTTTGCCTCCCTATAGTTAGGCTCTTTTTGAGGGAGAAAATAGCCAGTCTTTCTCAGAGTAAACAAGATGTTTGCCAGCAGGAGAGGAGAGCCGCAGTCTAATGGCACAAATACAATAGACCTCCTTCCTCTTCTTCTTTGTCTTTTCTACCTCTGCCTTTTTCTTCCTTCCTTTTTCTTTTTCCTCTTCTTTTTTGTCTTCTGAATGGATATTCCATTGTCTAAGATGACTTAGTCATTTAGTGCTAGCTCCCTTGTTCTCTGGTTTGAGAATCATACTGTGTTAAATATGAATTTTTTTATTGTTTCCTTATTGGTTTAGCAGACAAAGCTCTTACTTCAGTTAAACTTAGCATGTTTATGCTATTTATAAAAATCAATTATGTTTTCCTGTGTGGCAAGACTGTGCTTTTTATGACATTGTGGCAATCTAGCTGCCAAAATTGAATACAGTCACTCCTATTGAGGCAAAATCTTTTTCCATATTAATTCAACCTAACACCAGCTATTTTAGTTGACAAGGTAACCTCCATTTTTAAACAACTCCAGATGCAGTGTCTGATCAGGTGAAACCAGGTGTAAATTCCATGTGCTTGTCTTTCCCAACTTGACTGCATTTGGGTTGTTGAAATAAGATGTGTTATAAAAGAAGTCCAAAAACTGAATGTGGAGGCCCTGTCCCTTAATCACCGCAGGCAGATTTAGGTTAATTTTTATCACTGGGACAAAGGGTGCTATGGGTGACGGTGGCGGTAAGGCGCGGGTATTGACCACGGCTCCATCCCTGTCGTTCACTGGTCTCTGTGGGGCCGTTCCAGGCCCTTATCACCGCTACCACGCTGCCAGTCCCTTATCCCTCTCACCGCATGGATGGCAGTGATTCAGAGCTGCCAGGCCATTTGTGTAATTGTCCGCGGGACCAAAAGTGTCTTTAAGGAGCCACCGCATGTCGAATGGATTCGTTTTGTTAATTAGCGTCGGTGGCGCGCCTGACCCAAAAGCCTTTGGCCGTCAAATTGAACGCCGCTCCTCTTGTCATGTTGCAAAACGGGACGTAGACTGATCTCCGTGATGCTGATAGGTGTGTGGTCCTTTCTCACGATCACCCCTCATAGGACTGGCCCCCCGCATCTCGGTGGCTCCTGAAAGAATATCAAGCAAGCTTTTTTTCAAGCGATTCTTAATCTTGATTAAACGGACAAGCCTAATCTTTTTTTTCAGCTCTCGTTAGCAGTGTCTCCCTTTCTATGTGAAATAACTGCATTCTGCATGGATTTTGTTTTGATATATTAAAGCTTTGGTGTGTTACGTGTCACTTGTTTCTGTTTTTCAAGCAGGTTCTAATTCAGCATTATGTGTGCACGTTCCTGGTGATTCTGTTGGTATTCAGTCATCACATTATTTTCATTTAACAGAAGCTCTTACCCAGAGCGACTTAGACAGGTACAAGTTTTTACATGTTATCCATTTATACAGCTGAATATGTACCGAGGCAATTCTGGGTTAGGTACCTTGACCAAGGGTACAGCAGCACTTCCCCAACAGGGAATTGAACCAGCAACATTTTGGTTACAAGCCCTGCTCCTTACCACTATGCTACACTGCCACCCTGTCAGTCAGGATTTAATTTGACTCAGACCAGTGAAATTCTGGCCCATCCCACCTTTTTCTTCCTCCTTGTCCACCCAGCTGTCATAGCATGGTCATGTTGTTGTCACATTACAGGAATGGTGTGGGTAAAGATCTTAAACTTGAAAGATCCACATACATGCCCATAATTTGCTAGTATAGATCCTGAATATTGTAGCCGGGTAAAGGTCTGAAATTTGTGGATCCACATACATACCCATAATTTACCAGTGTGTGGATCCTGAATATTATGACTGGGGAAAGGTCTGAAAATTGATGATTTACATATGCACCCATAATTTACCAGTCATTACCAGTGAGGGCAGTGATTGCAGATGATCAGTCAAATTGCTTGCGGTTTGCAAGCTGCGGCACCCCACACCATTGAACTGTCGCAGAACACATGGCAGAGTGATGAACAGAATACTGATTGTGATAAATTAAGCATAACTGATATCCCTGTGATGACTGAATGGTACAGAATGGAAAACAGTGTGAAAATAGCGAGTGAGAAAATAATTTAAATAATTAATTAATTTGAAATTAAACTCAAATCTATGGATCCCCTGAAGGGAGGTGGAGAAATAAAAAATATTTTGTGGCCAAGAAATAATAACCTCTGGGAACGAGACCATGAAATAACTCATACAAACAAGATCTTCATCTCCGTTTGTGACTACAACATCCAGAATTTATTAGTTATGAAAAGGGGATTATCTACAGGACACAGGATTGCTGTTTTCAATATAAGCAGCAATGCTTCAGTTCAGTAGCTAATGGATTAGAGAAGGTTGGTCAAAAAAGCATGCGCCCAGTTTCTGATGAATAATCAGTTTTCTGCTTATTGTCTCCCTGCTTTGTTTCATGGTGCTCCTCCAAGTTTTGGCAGTAGCTCCTTTCTACCGATTAAAGGTCCTGATGGTTTCTGTGTAGACACATTGGCAAGTCCTGCACACAAGATGGGTGGGCAAAATTAGCCAACCAAGAAAATTCAGAGAACATTCACCAATGCACCTATTGATGCCTATGCTAAAAAAAAGAGTTAAAAAAATTGTTAAATTAGTAAATATAAGTCAAGGTTATGGTCAATTTTCCTGCACTTTGCAATATCCTTCTGTATCTATGAAGCTTTCCTAGATCCTGTAATTGATTATGAATGAAATCAGTCATATCTTCAATATCCACATGTCCCCAAATTTAGCCAAATCAATTTTCCTTTCAAAAATGTTTGTGGCATCTTACAGATCCCCTAGTGCAAAGATCTTCAACTTCTCCATTTAGCCAGTGTTGGCTGTCAAGACCAAATCTGGCATCTTCTGCTCTAAAGCACTGCGTCTGACATAATAGTAATCTCGTGTGTGGCAGCTGATCCCCAATCAATAACTAATAAATATAGGATGTCAGGTCCACAAAGTATGGGTATCATATACCACCATGTATGGATCTCATTCGCACAGGCTACCATTCAATATCCCTTAAGGGGCTCCATAAAAAATATTATCAAATTGTAACAATTTCCCTTCAGTTTTTCATTTGAAAATGAAATAAACATATAAATCACACAGAAAGTTTTCCCAGTTGTATCTTACCAAAGGAGGACAGCATTTGATGATATTCAGAGGCCCAAGGACAAAAACCTCACAGATCCTTAGTGAGAGAGCCAGATGGACAGTTATGATGGGATTTTTACCTCTAAATTAGGTATTAAAAAAGTTGAAAGGGAGACAGACTTTTAGGGGAAACTATCCCCTACAGGACAGGCCAAATCTTCTCCAATCTGGTGATGGCTAAATCTAACTGGACCATCATAATGAGCTAATGGTTGACCGCTCCCACAGGAACAAGAGCATGAGTTTAGAGTCATCATTGTCTTTGAGAGTAGAAAAAGTGACTGGATGCACAACAGAAGGCAGGTCTTGTTAGCCCAGTTAGCATAGGGTAGTGTGACACCAATGACACATGTTCAGAAAAGAGATATACAATGGATAAAGGGCAATCTCATATTAGTAGGCACAGTAAATATCTATGAAGTACAACATTTTTTATTCTCTGTGGCAGATTAACTAAAGCAGCATATGTTTTGATTGTTTTTGAAAGGCTTTTCAAAAATAAGAAGATTGTTCTTTTCTTCTCCTGAGTGGGCAGAATTAGTCTTCCGGTCTCTGTGTCTTTTCTGCAAAGCTAAAGTCTCGTTTAAATCCACACGGATGCTATTAGGAAAATCAGCTGAGCACAGGGTCCCTGTCCTGGACAACACACTTTTGTTATTAATATCAATGCTGTATGAATCTTTATGAAAACAAATTGTTTGCTGTTTTGAATAGAATGAATTATATTACTGGTGGTTGTCCGTTGATGTAGTCTTTGCACATTCAGTTTATTCAAATATTAAACCTTGTGAAGAGAAACCTAGTATGATGAGATGCTAACAGAGTTTTGTGTGCTATCACAGATGATAGAACTAACAGACTGTTTCAATAAATAAATAAACTGTACAAACAACTGAAAAGTCCAAACAGGTTGAAAGACTGATCCTCGTGGAATGAACAGCAGGACTAATTTGAGGTATTAAGACCATTCAATAAACACTCACTGTTCTGTAAACTGACTGTTTTGGACTATATTGTTTGCTGTTTCATAGCAGGAGTAAAACTAGCTTACAATCCTAGACCATGTTGGTAAATGGGTAACATTTATTATTAATATTAAAAGCTTCCTTTTTCCAGGTCAACGTAAAATGCTGAAAATAGTTGTCGCATACCTTTTGCATTCAACAGATCTTTGATACAGTTACCTGCAGCTCAATTTTAGGGCAGTTGGAGTAAAGTGTTTTTTTCATAGGGATACAACAGCAGTTCCCTACCCTGGATTGGACCCCATGACTATGCCCCACACTTATGCCTGCACTTATTCTGTTTGATACATTAAGGTGAGAGGAATAGATGGCTAGCATAATACGCAGGTGCTGTCTGAGAGATGCAGTGACAGGCCACATTGTCAAATGCAGCCCACACATAAAATAATGGAAAATGGACATTGATCTAGTCTGGGGCAGCGGAGACGAAGCCATTTCAATGACGCCTGCAATCAGAAGAAAGCATAGGCCTTTCTGACTCCTCTAATAACTCATTGTCACAAATGAGGGCCAGAAGCTGAATGGAATAGCTATTGACATTTCAGCATTTGCTGGTACCAATTTTCAATGGCACCTAATGTGTCTTTTTTTGGTCCTCCACAGAAAAGAAAAAGAAAAATGTGTTTCAGTTCTTCGGGAGCTATTTATGGGAGCTGACGCGGGCTAAAGTGATGGGTTTGACAGATCAATTTCAGCCTCGATGCACATAAAGGATCTGTGACTGAATTAATTACACAGATGGTAATTTAACTATAACTGTAAATTGGCATATGGAGTTCAGACAGAGGTTAAGAAAACTTTTGTGATTTTTGAAAGCAAAGGCATGTTGATGTTAGGGTTCAGAGTCCCAGTTTCCATTTTATTCTTTATTTCAGTGCCAGGGGCTAGGAGTGTTATTGCCCTGAAAACCTCTTCCAGATAAGAACTTTGCTTCTCATATTTAATGGGGATCACTATTGAGGATTAGGACTTCACTGTGGAGGATTGGGTTTTCATGGTTTACCTTTATACTGCAAGAAGTCTCACTTTTGAGTCTCACTTCTGGGTGTGAGATTCTTGAAGAATAATTTTGTTATGCTGTAAATCAAAATTTTTGAAGAGTGAGGCTTCATGAGCCCTATAAATGGATGGAGTGACCATGTGTTGTGTTGTTGACCACTTCCATGAACCCAAAGACTTTGAATGACTTTGGAAAACACTGAGTGGTCTAAATTACCAAGTCATTAATAACAAGTTTTTGGAATCCATTTTAGGATTCATGAAGCCTCTCTCTCTCTGTCTCCACTTTTTAAACAGCAATATCTGCTCCAGGTATTTTGGGCATCCCCCCTCCTCTTCTGAGCCCTTCCTGACTAACAGACCAATGAAAAACTGTGGTCCGACAGGACTCCTGACCAGATGATGGATGTGAAAACCCTACTGACCCAGCGTGAGGTGTGGAGAGAGACATCACATCATCGATCATGATGTCACAACCATGATATCACAATGTCACAATGGCCAGCGGCCGGCGAATGACAACAGGATGCGGAGGGTAAGCTGGTCACCCATCTGTCTCTATGGCAACCGCACAGCTGCTGTTCCGATGAGGTATTGATGGGTATCGGGTTCTGAGTACATCAGCAGAACATTCTGATAACCTGGTTGTTATGTTGCAGCAACGTCAATCAATCGATCTTTATTTGATACAGCACACTTCACAGACACATTTGTCACAGAGCGCTTGACTGTCACAGGATCAGCGCACAGACACAGATGCATGATGTGCAGATATTGCACAAGATATGGCCGGAAGGCAAAGCCAAGAGAGAAACCGCAAAGGCTGCCTCAAGGTATTCCTTGTAACGCCAAGATGGTATTACATGAAAGGAGAATGCACCCACATTTTTTTTCAGGTGCTGAGCAGTGGATCATAACTAGACAGATCTAACAAATAGAAGGTCATGCGCTCTCCTCTGACGGTTTGACACCAAACATGAAAACCTACACTGAACAAGAACCTTGAAACACATGATATGTTCAATACAACATGATATGTCTGATAAGCAAATGCCATACTAAATAAACTGCTGCCACTCTCAAGACTCCAAAAGGCCTCTATTTTTACCCTCTCTCATGTGGGTGGGAGCTGGTTTTCGGCGATTGTTTTTCTTTTTTTCCTCCCTTGTCACATGTTCACACGGTCAACCTCCCGAGCCGAAAAGAGAGGGTCCAGCCATTACGATGAGCAAGTGGTCCTTTAATTTAGTGCAGCGTTTGGGGCTCGTAACCCCAATCACTGGGCTCACTGACCCACACACGTCCTTCAGTTGCCATGTAGGCAGATGTAGAGCTTTTACTACAAATAGCTTAATTATGCCCACTGGTGCACAGTGTCTCCTCTCTATGGTTCCTAACCTCTTTATCATTGAAGGCTTTCGCCAAGGATGAAGCAAAGAGAAAGGGTCTCTCTTTGTTTCGTGTTTACCACTTGCTTTAGCTGATGTATGTGCTTTTCCGATTGGAAAGAACCTGGTTGGAAAAGGAAAATGGTGAACCTCAAAACTGGAGGGTGTACAAAGGATCTTGTGTTTCCAGACCGTGAATGTCTGAACAGTTGGCTAAACAGCAAGCCGGTTAGGACATAAAAGCAAGGCAGTTTGTTTCCCATAGTAATGTGTAGAGGTTAGAGGAAAATAATGCACATCTACTCTTTCATATGTAATTTTTTAAATGTGAAAATTAAGGCACTAAAAACAAACATTTAATATCCATTTTTGTAAAGTCTTAATAGAATCGTGATGTATTTGTTCTGTAATGTGTGTGATATTTTCATCAATGCCATTGTGTTCTTTTATAGCCTGAAGTCTTTAGCATAATAAAATTACACACCTGGATGGCACAATGGTAAGCTGCTTGAAATTCTTTGAGTTTTGTTGAGTGGTTAAAATAAAAGCTGATAAAGATGGGTTCATGAAACCACCGGCACACTCTGCTATGTAACGTTTATTTGCAACAACTCACCAGAAAAAGTAAAGTTCAGTTTAAACACTAATAGTTAAAAGCTGTAATATAATTTTTGAGTTTTTTTTAATTATGAGTTTCAACATGAATATTGATTGATGCACCAAGGTATTGATTGATTTATTGATTGCCTGGTTGATTTCTCATTACTCCAATCACCCTCATATTAAGCAGATCTGATGCTCCTGCGAGTTGGCCTGTCCTTGTGTCTTCCTGGCTTGTTGATTGATTTTTGCTTTATTTCCCGCTGTCACATCCTCGCGCATCGTTAATTAAACGAGCTTGCCGTTACTGGCAAATTAAGACTTTGTGCGAGAGCTGTGCGATAGCCGGAAAGTAAATATTCACTTCGTTGGAAACGGATGTCGGGCAGCGCACAGGGCAAACGCTGAGACTCAAACCCAGCGGACGGCCAGGAAAAGTCAAGTCAAGTGCATTGTTCCATTACAGTACTGAGTGATGGAGGCTAACTGCAGTAGAGAGGGGCAGCCCTGGCTGGTCACGCGTCCGTTAGCTGTTGAGGCAGATCTGCCGTGTTTGACGCTGAGGGTTCATGCGACAGCCTCGGTTCTCCCGTGCGGATCGGTCGCTGTCGTGGCCATTTTGCGGCCTCGCTTGTTTCCGTGCTGTCTGGCTGCTCCGGGCCCGCGCACACCTGCTGTCACCCTGAGTTCATTTCCCTCCTTTTTTCCACAGAGGTCTCTCTTTCACAAGAAAGAGGGAAGGGGGGAAACGGTGTTATACTACAGAAAGAAAGAAAGAAAGAAAGAAAGAAAGAAAGAAAGAATTCTGCCAAAAAACCAAGACAGTTTTTTCTGGTTGTGGTAGACAGGTGCTCTTTTTGCCAGAAATACGGAGGATTTCAACAGTGTGAGCATGAGTAGTAGTTTATGAGGGCGGCAGTGCAGCATAGTGGTAAAGAGCAGGCCTTGTAACTGAAAGTCTGCTGATTCGATTCCCTGCTGGGGCACTGCTGTTATACCTTTGCACCTGGTACCTAACCCAGAACTGCCTCAGTAAATATCCAGCGGTATAAATGGACAACATGTAAAAATTTCAACTTCTGTAAGTCGCTCTGGATAAGAGTGTCTGCTAAATGCCAATAACGTAACATAGTGTATTATATCAGTATCTGTATTAAAATGCTACTGCTCCCTCAATCAATGCCTCTGAAAGCTGGTTACAGTTTTCCTCCAGAATGAATGGCGTAGCAGAGCATAGTAGTTATTTGCTGTCCTTTGCTGCCACTCACATTGCCCTGTCTGTAGGGCCTCCGAATATGCAGAATAGTGGGAAAAACTGAAAAAAAACAGGTACCAAAAAGAGAGGAGAAAGAGACATAATTGATTTTGGCACAAAGCTGAGAATTGCTTATGAAGCTAAAATAGTCAGAGTATACAGAGCACGGTGACTCGGTTTGTACCTACCTGCACTCAGATGTGTGCGTGGTGTTTGCACCTTGGTCCTCTGCAGGTGTTGTTGGGAAGCAGCGTTCAGTTTGCGGCAGTCTATAAGTGTCCCCTCTTTGCAATCTAGTTCCTATATGTGGGGTTAATGACGCATTGTGCCCTTTAACCACCTTGTGAGTTCTTTTTAGGGGGGACCAGCAGTGTGAACAGAGGAGTGTAATAGGAAAAATATTATGGATTATGGATAATTAAATATTATTAGGTTTGGGGGCCTGCCAGTTCTACAACGTGGTGCTATGTGTGTGTGTTTGTGTGTGTGCGTGTGTGCATGTGTGTGTGTGTGTCCGTGTGTGTGTGTACATGTGTGTCTGTGTGTGTATGCGCATGAGCGTGTGTGTGTGTGTATGTGTCGTGTGTGTGCATATGTGTATGTGTGTGTGTGTGTCCCTGTGTGTGTGTGTGTGTCTGCATGTGTGTGTGTGTCCGTGTGTCCGTGTGTGTGTGTGCGCATGTGTGTGTGCGCATGTGTGTGTGTGCGTGTGTGTGTGTGTGTGCGCGTGCGCACTCCTCCGTTAGGTTAACAGCTCGCCGGAGTGCAGAAGCCATTCCGATGATTCCTCAGCTGTTGAAAGCTCCTCTGAGTTTGCTATATTTCATTTCCTGCTTCTTGGGATTTTATGATGTTGAAATTTACCTTCAGTCAGCGTTTCTTTGCCTCAATTTTTTTTTCTCCTGAAATGGGAAACAACATGATGTACACGACTGAGTCAGGACCAGAGAGCAACATTATTTGATATTTGCCCCGAGCTTTCAGACGCAGAGCAGAAAAATAACACTAAAGTGCCCTGCAGTAGGACACAGCATGAGAGTCAATGATCAGACAACCCCACATCATCAGTGTGTCCATTGGACAGAAGGCACGCAGACAGAGGGAGAGAGATGACAGCTGCTTTTTTACGACATCAGCATCACATAAATCGAAGCCACTTCATCCTAAAAACCAAGGCACTCGTATGGAAGGGAAGAAAATAATAATAAAAAACCTTTACCATGTGGCCATGCTCTGTTGTTAACTGCTGAAATATGTTGTGGCCAAGTGTAACAGGACCACCGCACGCACCTAACAGCCCAAGCGGCCTTCATCAGTGAGGGGCGAGGAGGCGGGAGTTTTCTTGCTGTTGGATTTCCAATGAGCAGTTTTCATTCGGTCTCCTCGGCCTGGGAAAGCGTCGCCTGTACGCCGCAGACGCTACCCTGCCCCTCACACGGACAGAGACGGGTGCCGGCCAACCGAATCTCACGAGAGGCAGGCATCCCGCTCCGAGACACGAGGACTCGGGCCATTAACTGGCAATCAAAAGAGAATTCCTTAAATTGAAAAAACACCTGATTAGAAATTAATAATGCATAGCAGGTTCATATGCTTAAGCGAACAGGGGATAACAAAAATAGAAAAGGAGAGGGGAGACTTCACAAGTTATTCATGATAGCCCTTTCAGTCGTTTTTTTTCCTCCTTTTCTAATAAAAGGGACTGTGAATTTTGAGAATTTTTATACACCTCCTAACACCTCCTACCCCACCCCCTCCCTAATCACTGAGCGATACTGACAGTTGTCCTGGGAAAAACTTACAACCCTCTGCATGGTGTTTTTTCTTACTCTTCATATCATCACACAGCTTGTCTATGCTCATCTGATAAAGGATGGAGCAGAACATGCTGCAACCCACACTCTTCCGAGACCAGAATTCATTTCTGCAAAAGAGGCCTTCATTTTACAGAAAATCGGCAAGAGATTGTCAGACCCTGGAGGCTGGAGAAAGGGTGGGCTGGGTGTGGTGCATTTTCTTTGTCATCTGGAACTCTGAAACTGTAACAAATCTAATGCACAGCAAATTGCCCAAAGTCTACAATACTGGCCCCCACTGGCTGCACATAGAGCGTGCAGAACAGTGTCTTCAGTTTCCAAAAATCAGCTTTGCAGCAGCACTGTTTTTTTTTTGTTCCCTCCCCCCTGTCCGGGTTTGGTGTGCACCTGCAGCAAACTGACACCACCCAGATAAACAAGGATTTATGGGCGACAGAGGACTCCTCAGTGCCATCTCACGCCTCACTACAGACCAGCCACTCATGTCCGACTGTGTCCAATCGGAGGGCTGTCGGTGCAGCGACTCCTGCCGCCCGGTGTCTGTGACCTTGCAGGAGCACGGTGGGTAAGTTTACTTCAGCGGAACAGCAGCGGTAGCAGGATGCTCTATATTAGCTGAAATTAAAGCGGAGGTGATGGAGGATGAGATCCAGGGTAGCCCATTGGCATCCTGCGTGTCCCTTTTCTAAGTAAAACACTGCTTTTTTTTTAATGCATTTGTTTTTTAGCGCTGGAACGGAAGCGTTTAGTCTGATATTTATCGCAGTCAATTTTCCTATGCCATCACAGAGATAGAGAGTAAGCAGGCCTGCCAGCTTTGTAATAAATCAAGTTAAAGAGAAAGTGGGAAACAGAGAAGGGGGGGGGGAGCGCAGGAGTGAGAGAGCAGGACAGGAAAATGACTAAGCAGAGGGAGGGGGGGAGGATAGAATGAGAGGGGTAGAGAGGGAGGGAATGAAAGAGAAAAAGAATGGGAGAGGAGGATGGAGGGAGAGGAGTAGAGAGAGGTGGAGAGGGAGCGAGAGGGGAGAAGAGAAAGAGAATGAGAGAGGAAAATGGAATAAGAGGGGTAGAAAGGAAGTGAGAGAGAGAGGCAAAGAAGGAGTGAGAGGGGTAGAAAGGACTGGAGAGGGAGTGAGAGGGGAGAAGAGAAAGAGAGTGAGAGAGGAAAATAGAAATAGAGGGGTAGAAAGGGAGTGAGAGAGAGAGGCAAAGAAGGAGTGAGAGGGTAGAAAGGACTGGAGAGGGAGTGAGAGGGGAGAAGAGAAAGAGAGTGAGAGAGGAAAATAGAAATAGAGGGGTAGAAAGGGAGTGAGAGAGAGAGGCAAAGAAGGAGTGAGAGGGGTAGAAAGGACTGGAGAGGGAGTGAGAGAAAAAGAGAGGGAGAGACAAAGATGTAATGACAAGGGTAGAGGGAGGTAAGAGAAAGAAATAGAAAGTGAAAAGGGAAGAAAGAATGAGAGGAGTAGAGGGATGGAGAGAGAAAAATAAAGAGGAAGATGGATTGAGAAGGTTAGAAAGGGAGTGAGAGAAACAGAATAAGAGAGAAAGATGAAATGGGAGGAGCAGAGACGGGTGGAGAGAAAGGGACAGTGAGAGAGGACGTTGGAATGAGAGGGGTAGAGAGGAGTGGAAAGAGACAGAAAAACAGGTGGGGGGGTAAGGAGACCTGTTTCAGCGCGAGACGCGGGATGATGGGACGCCGCGTTCGGCTGAGGTCAGCGGTGACACAGACCGAGCCCCATGGGGGCCAGCTGACGTGAGAGGAATTCTGCCAAAACGCGGGAGCTCGCTGAAGGGGCACAAGTTCAAATGGAAACAAATAATGTGTGTACACACAGAGCACTGTGTTGGCCTGATCCCCTCCCACTTTACCCCAAACCTGGAACATCATGACCCATTTAGACATACTGAAATATTCAGAGACACTTGTCTGGCTGACCTTGTGGGAGGAAGAATCTGTTACAAGCCCCAGTCTTTTACTAGAAAACAACCCCCCTACCCCCCCACCACCCTGGACACGCACACAGACGCACACACACACACACACACACATATATATACACACATACACACACACACACAAACATACAAACACACATGCATGCAGATACACACACACACACAAACAAATACAAACACACATGCATAAGCACACGCACACTCACACTTGTACATACACATACACACACACCTAAAAATACAGACATACATATGTACGTATACACACACACACACACACACACACACACACACATACGTGCACATGCACCCACTCACACATACAAACACACATGCATGCACTCACACATAAGTATAAACTCAAACCCACACACACACACACACACACACACAGAGTAAATTCTCTACTGTCCCGTCTATAATTTAAAAGCCTGTTTCTGACCAACACCAAGGGATCTGCGGCAGGCTTTTCCATACTCTTCCCTCCCCTCCCGTTTCACCCTGCAGAAAGGTCGGGGGAGTTAGTCCTGAATAAGAGCGGGAAGATTTATAGACCCAGCCACTTCCAGAAATCACACGGACCCAGGGAAAAGTGAGTAATAGCGAGATGCAGTGTAACTACTCACAAACAAGGCTGAATTATTTATGGTACAGAAGCCGTGTAAATAACACTGTAGTAGTGGGGGAGGAAGGGGGGAAAAAAAACCAGGCTAGATTATGATGAGCTGTCTCAGATGTGATTACTCTTCCAACATTTCATTAGGTGGCACTAAATTGCAGTCATTATCCTGTATGTAATTTAATCTCTCTAACACCAGGATCTCGTTGGGGGGATTGCCACGCCCACATCAAATCTTTGACCCCCCTCTCCTTCCCTCCCCAGACCTCCCTTCTGGGGGAGGGTGGGGGGAGGGGTAGACTTACCGTTTCCTAATTTCTCATTCTTGAATTGTAAAATCAAAAATTCACTCTGATGGAGTGTGAAGAATGTGCCCATCAAGAAAGAACAATTCCGTAGCCAAAGCTGTGCTTGCAGTCAGAAAGCTATCAGTCCATGGCAGTGAATGCTGCTAATCCTAGCAAACCCCTTGAAAGTCATCAGTCCCCAACACCGAATGACGTACACGCTAATCTTATCCAGCTACTGACGTTTCACCTTAGGCAGCAACCAAAATGACCAGCCCAAGGCATCCGAAAAGACAAGGGATGTATTTGGCCACATACTGAATATTACATTACATTATTGTCATTTGGCCAACACTCTTAGAGTGACTTACAGAGGTTAGAATTTTTTTGACATGTTATCCATTCATACAACTGGATATTCACTGAGACAATTTTTTTGTTTGGGTTAAGTGCCTTGCCCAAGGGTACAACGGCAGTCCCCCGGTAGGGGAATTGATCCACCAACCTTCTGGTTACAAGCCCTGCTCTTTACCACTGCGCCACACTGCCACCTGCAGAGGGCTGACGGGGGTTTCAAGCTGATCTCTGTGATCAAAAATGTCATAGTGTACCTGAAATTAAATCAGCACTTATGCAACAAATATCATGAAATTAATACTCCTGAGAAACACGGAGGTATTAGATGCCTGGCTGTACCAAGTTTTGTAAAATCGTGTGTACACTTTGAATGTTTTTGGTCAGCTCCAAGCTTTCTGCAGGCATCTTAATGGCTTAATGTGGGAAAAAAAATTAAATTTCCTTATCAACAACTCAGTGAGAAAAAAAACAAAACAATACAAAACACAGCTTTTTCTGCATAATAGATTTTCTCAGCTTTGTACTGATTGCCTGTTTCTCTATTCCCACAAGGATATTCTTTCATGGGATACTGGAAGCATGCATGTGCACATCATACTTCTACACACATTTTTGTATATTAGTGAAATGATATTGCATATTAGTTAAAAGCTGTTGTATGTTTATGAGAGCAAGTTTACAGTAGGTAAAAGCCAGCAAAGGAGCACATTTGCAGACTCAACAAGAATTTTCACTGTGGAATGCATTTAGCTGACCTTCTGGTCCATATATACTTTGTGTGTATTAAAAAAAAAATGTGCAAAGACTCTGCTGGTCTCGCGTTAATGTGTTTAACTAATTGACTCATCGTGCATTGTTCTGATAGAAATCCCAGGTGGGTCAGGATTATGGGATAAACACAAGCACAGGTGCAGACACGCACTTATACACTTACACTCCTACACACGCACATGCACGTATGCTCACTCACTTACTCTCCCTCTCTCACTCTCACTCTCACACACACACACACACACACACACACACACACACACACACACACACACAAACACACACATGCCAATATGCAGATGTCTGACAGACAGAGACTCACTCACGCAGCGAAAGGTGGAAGACGAATGACACGGAGCTGTTGTCCAATCAGAGCGTGGCTCCCCACTGCCAGCGACATCATCAATCAGGGACAGCATCTGTTGCCTACTGTTCCAGTGGTTCTAATTTACAGCGGTGGCCCAGAAGTCTATGAATATCTACACGGATCTGTGAATATGTCGTGAATATAAACAACTGTCAGAAATGAGGTCCTATCGATCAAACTGCATGTCTCATAGACTTGAATGTCAGTCCACTCAATACCGTAAAACACCTATAAAACTGTTTATAGGTGGTAGGAGGGTGTATATTGCCTCCAGGACCCTGACTTTGGTTGTAGGTGTGCTCTTTCCTGTTTCTTTCGTCTTATGTCCACCCCCCGTAATGCTCCAATCAGCTTCCAGGCCTTATTTGATGGGAGTGTTTAGGTACCCCCTCTCAGGATTAACCCTTGGATTCATTATATTGCCTAAACTGTATTGTCATTCCAGGTGGATCAGTATGGGCCCACATGACCAAAAGGCTCACAGGACCACAGCAGCACTTGTGTGCCAACAACTTTCGCATTCGATTTGCAATTAAACATTACCTTACATGCATTTAGCTGATGCTCTTATCCTGAGCGACTTCCAGCACAAGAGAACAGAAGCATGTCCATTCAAGTTGAATGAGCAACAGTGACAAACAACACTCCCTGACCGGTAAGCATGAGCACAACACCATTAAAGCACCACCACAAGTTAACCTGTCCTAACCTGAAACCAACCAATTAAGGAAAGACAAGTACATACACTACCACTCATCACACAGTCACTAGATCACAGTATCCATGACACATTGCGATACTACATCGAAACTAAGCCTGCAAGTTATTCCAGTAAGCAGGTATTAGTGGGTGGGTGGATTCGACCAAAATGGCCTACTCAGTCCTACTCAATCAAGACACAGAAACCTTCCCAGATGAATCTGGTGTGTATCAGGGCGACGTGTTGGTGGTTTTGACTGAATTCCGGGGGCGAGTGTTCCTCGCAGTCGATCATCACCTTTCGGTGCTGTGAAAAAACAAACAACGTCTCTCCCCACCGTAGATCTGATGTCAGGGCCCCGCCTCCACATGCAAGCGTTTCTCAGACACATCACAAAAGCTGAGAGAAGGCTTGAGGAGGCTGCACTGTGCACTGTGGCGTTGTGATTCTGCAGAGGATATGGTTTGTATGTTGGCTGGGTGGTGCTGGGTGAGACCCTACCTCTTTGCCTCTGCCCCTGTGTGTGCTTCTCTGGCCCAGAGGAACAGCCCAGGCTGGGGGGGCGAAGGGGAGGGAAGGGGGGGAGTGTTTGAGCTGAAAGAGCAGTGGCCCTGGGGGTTGTGTCCGCTGATGGGCCCGTTATTGTGTTTGAGTCTCAATCAGAACCATGGCCCACAGGGGGATTGGGGGTGGGTGGGGTGGAGGGGGTTTGTTGGGTGTCGGGGATAAGAAGAAACCCCGGTTGGCTCCTCTTAATAAACACTTTAGTGCTTCAGCTTCTCTTTTTAATTAAAAAGTACCAGGCTGACACAAGCTTTTACAAGCAGCGCAGTCTCTCTCAGGGTCCCCCAGAGGAACACTCCGGATGGATCAGGCCGGATCAAACGCGAAGCAGCCGACGTGAGATGTCAGGACAAGTTTTCTGTGTGTGTGTGTGTGTGTGTGTGTGTGCTTGAGTGTGTGTGTGTGTTTCTGTGTTTATGTGTGTGTGCGCTGGTGTAAAAGTTCTGCCTGCCTGCAACCAACCCGGCAGCACCATCAGGAAGCCTCATTACTGCAGGCCCAACAGGATTCCTCGGATTTCAGCATCACAGGAGGACACATAACATTCATTCTATTCATTTCCCAAACCCGCATGCATGTTCCAGCCCTTCTATGCTATAACATTCTCCCTCTTGCAGCTTTCTCTGCTCCCTCCCTCTCTGCTTTTGTTGCCCGACTGAAAAAGTTCTAGGTCTATCTTCTACAAAACGGGGATTGCAACATTATTAGGAGCTTTGGCGCAGGTAGCATTGACTGTAGAATGACCCTTTGTCAGTCATTGCACACACACACAAAAATTGAATGGTGATTGGCACCATTCACCTCTGTGTAACCACACCATTTCCTGGAGAATGGCTGATTTCCCCCCAAAAAGTGACACAGGAGAACCCAAGTAGCTCAGGGAGGACCACTGGTATCATTGGGTGGAGAAGCCACACCCCTGGAGTGTGGAAGTTTTGGTGTAATGAGGGGGTGGTGGTCCCTGCCTTGGCTGTTGTCAGCTGTATGGGTCCTGACACTGATTGGTTTGTGGCATTCCGGAGACAAAGTCACCTTTAATATCAAACATGTTTTTGGAGGAATTAATGTGCCTCTCGTTAGTATGCGGCTCGGTCTACGCTGATGTCCATGTGGTTAATGACATAATGAATAATGGATAACACTCAATGGATAAAGCTCAATATTAAAAAAGCCAGATTGAATTAAATCAGATGTATCATTGGTGTCTGCCGGTTTGATCCGATGATATATGGAATCGGTAGGTGAACGGCTTTCAATTTTTTTTTTTTTTCACTCAGTTGGGTTTGATGTTGACGGATTGAACTTCTGTTGAGAATTGAGAATTGAGGGGGGTGTTATCAAGGCCTGTGAGGGAGGTCGAAGGTCACCAGAACTGGAAAAAGGACAGGTCTGTAGTGATGCCTTTGGTATGCTGAAGTCTATCACACATGATTCCTTCTGAGAAGAGACACTGTGCATTGAAAGCTTATGGAAGGTTACTCAACATCTGAACAAGAGAGAGAGTTTGGAATTACTGCTCATTTTCTACAGAGAGAATGAGTAAAGTTAAAGAAACACTTTTCATTATGGTAACTTTAATTAACATGAACTAAGATATTAGTTATCATTCACATCTTTGCCAATGACCAACTAATGTGTGAGGACAGTTTGCTAAGCATTAACTTATGGGGCCTCACTGTGAATTCATCCTCTTTGTGCAGCTATACTAAAGAAGCTACCATTTCCACCTTTATGTCTAATGTGCATTTAATTCACACTAACGTCTAACTGATGTGCCATGACAGCTTCAGCTAATGCGCTACATCAGTGCGAAACAACAACCTCGTTTTGGAACATTTGGCACCAAGCACACAGTTTTCGTGTTTATGTATTTGTTACCTATTTACTAGGTCTACATTGGCCACATCCATGCTTTGTAAATGTATCAGTTAATCATTCATTCATGACAAGAAAAACATTAACATGTTAATTAATGCAATGTTAATGTAAAGTGTTACCAAGTTAAAATATGGTTTGTGGACCAGAGCAAGCTTTGCATGTCATGCATTGGATTGCTGTGAACATCTATACTAAGCCTATGTATGTCTGTCTCTAGAGAAAGAAGAAAGCCAGGGATATTCTAAATAAATGTAGATGTATTAAATAATAACAAATTAAAGAAAACATCTATCACAAAGGACCTGTACAAAAGACTCAGAATGCTTCAGTCAATATCTATAAGCACAAGTAATCCATGATGGGTTAGCATTATCTGAATGGTTAAAAACCTGAACCACATGGTTGGGTTAGTGATGGTGAGAGGTGATATGACTGGAGGGTGAACTCAGACAGACAATCCCCCTGGCCTATATGCTCTATTTCAGAGGAGCAGGTTCACCTCAGGGGCGCCAGGAGTCAAAACGTCTGCAACTCACTTTTCATTAAGAGGTGACTACATATTTCATGTTTCTGGTTCTCCCTGGTGAACACTCCACCCTCTTCTGTAGTCTGCCCAATCTGCAACTTGGCAGCTTAATGGCCTACTGCTCTGTGCAGGTGCAACCGGCTGCAATTCATAGTTATTAAAATTAAAATCTTTCGAATCTCCGAATGCATGCCCTCATGCTGTGGATACAACTGGTTGTGCATTGCATGTGTTCTACTTTCCTACTTCTCTGTCGTCAGCTAACACTTAATCAATGTTTCCACAACATTTCTGCAATGATGAAGTAAAGCTGCGGTGTTTTAGCCATCTAGACCAGCAGAGGGATGGTTAGGTCAGCTGTCAGGTTGCTTTTCTGTGGTGTTGCTTCAGCGTGACAGTAATGTTGTGAGAATGTTAGTTCCTCATATCAACAGTGTGCAGAGGGGTCAGTCAAAAGCTACATGGAGCCTGATAGTGCATATGGCCTTTCTTGCAGATTCATCACTCCAGCACAAACCTGCTGTTGTCCGTGCTGTGTGCGTGTAATAGTATGCACTTATGCCTTATGACTTACGCTGCTTCCTTTACCATCCTAACAATCTTGCATCCATTGCAAAGAAAGGACTGTAATTTCCTCATCTATGGAACTCACTCTATCCACATACATGCATGCATGGACACACACACACGTGCACGGGCACACACACACGCACACACACACACACACACACACACACACAAGCAGTGAAGCAGTGTGGCACAGTGGCCAGGTCAAGGCTCATAACCCAAAGGTTGCTGGTTTGATTCCCAGATGGGTTGCTGCAGTTGTACCCTGGGGAAAGGTACCAAGGTAATTCACCTGAATTGCTTCAGTAAAGCATCTGCTGTGGATGGTGTAGTGTTAATGCTACCACACACACACAATCCAATTTGCACTCTCTCGATGGTTGAATAGCAGCAGCGATGGTTGCATTACATGGTGTTCTTGCATATTTTATCTAAATCACCAAAAACAAAAACAACACGACCGAAGAGACAAAGGCACCATTCAATCATTTTAATGGGCTTTTCAAGTTAAGAAAATGCAATTAAGATGGCAGAAAAATGACATTTAAATTTTCATACAAAGTGTAACACTGAAATGAACTGGCCCCAGTTGGACTTGCACTCGGGAATAAGATGATAGACAAACAAAAACAATGGAATGTTATTGTCCTCTTCAAATTGCAGTTTTAAGAGTATCTGTCTTTTCTCTGAAAGGACACACATTGTTCCCTACTTTTAAAAGTTTGTTAATAAGTTCTGTGCTGTTTTTTTGCAGAAGATAATTATGCAAGAGTATTCTTCACAAACAATAAATAAACCAAGGGAAATCTGAAAAATGCATGCTCAAATGAAGTCCTCAAATATTCCTTCCGGATGAGAACCTTTAATTCACAGTCGCAGTCATTGTGTATTACACTCACGATACATAATTCAATATTCAAGATATTCAAAATGTAACAAACACCCTCTGTATGATAAATTTTGCACGTTCAATATGCAGTTAAGTAGAAGTCAGCTAGGTAAAAGCTTTTATTCACTTAGTGCGCACAGTTATAATTTAGGCTACTCCTCATCCGGGGAAGACCAACCATCTGCATATTGATATTGTGATACCTAGAATGGTACAGCTAGAGATCAGGCAGTTTGAAATGAAATCCAGAGAAAATATAATGAATACCTGGGAACATTTAATACTTTATAGATTCATTTTGGGAAAATCACATGTTTATGTCCTCTTGTACCACTTACCCCTAAATACAGTATAGCTATTGAGCATGAAAAAGGTGAAAGGCATTGCACAGAAGCAATGCAAGTTACAGAGTTTATACCCTGAGCTAGGTGAGGATTTATTTTTAAGAGGCTTAGAGATTACATTAAAGATATCCTGCATTAGTGTAGAAAAGGGGGCAAATGTCCTCTCAGTGATCAGATAGATACCTGGTGACAAACTCTAGGAGTATAGATCACACTTAGGCCAACCTAAGACAGAAACTAAGCTGCCAAAGGTGTGAACTAGTCACAGTATCATTAATTATCAATAAGAGGACCAGACAGAAAACAGTCCCCTGGCCTTCCATAAAACCATGCTGTCAGACAGAGGGCCGTCAAGCTTGCCAATAGAGTTAGTTTCCTCTCTCACTGTCTCTCTGTCTGCTTGTCTGTCTCTTTGCCAGTCCTCAACAGGTGATATGCAGAATATTGCCTTGTGGTGGTCTGGAGCAGAAACGGGCCATCTGTTGATTCCCGTTTGAGTGGATCTTTAGAAAACCCTGAGTAAAGAAGGAGCTGAAGTGTGTAACCCACAGTGTCTGGTGGAGGAACGTATGGGCAGCACACATCAGTGACCACGCTTGAGTGCACACAACAAACCGAGTGCAGTGTGCCAAAACAGCCATGTAGAAACTGGGCCTAATTACAGAACCAGTCAAACGTTTGTACACATCTAATTAAGATAATGAGAAACATGTATTCAAAGTATTTTGTATTTTGAAATTTTGGCCTAAAGACCTATGCTTAAAATTTGTCTATTAGACAAATATAAATAGTGAATTTGATGCCTGTGTATGAATTTCTTTTAAAAATTTTTAAAATATTTTTGGCTACTTTGAAGAATCTAAAATATAAGATAATTTGGATTTGTTTAACATGTTTTTGGTCACTGCATATTTCCATTTGTGTTATTTCATAGTTGTGATGTCTTTATTAGTAATCTAAAATGTGGAAAATAGTAAAAATAAAGAACCCCCCCCCATGAGTAGG
This sequence comes from Megalops atlanticus, assembly GCA_019176425.1. Classification (NCBI taxonomy): domain Eukaryota; kingdom Metazoa; phylum Chordata; class Actinopteri; order Elopiformes; family Megalopidae; genus Megalops; species Megalops atlanticus. Next base: position 8,499,922 of record CM032876.1, read on the forward strand.
TGTGTCCAAACCTTTGACTAGTACTGTGTACCATCCAGAGAGCATAGGTTATCCGGGGAGAACAGGCTAATGTGGGGAGTCTCTGCCATGGATATATCTTAGCATATTTAGCTAAGATTCAGACACAGCTTGCTTAAATAATCAGCCTCAGCTAAAAAAGAGTCTGGAAACAAAATACTTTCAAAAGAGCTTGAAAGGCTTTTAGATTTTTGAAGTTTCCTCTGGCTGCAAACGTAGAATAAACTGTAATCAATCAAAGCTCATGGAGAGAGTGAGAGAAAAATTTGAATTCTGATGCAGGGGATCAAACAACAGTATCAAAGTCTAACAGGGTCCCCTGGTGTGTGCGGTTTAAAAAAAGAGAAAGAGTAGGTTTTGGATTTTTAGAAATAAGTCCTAATGCTCCAAATGAACAATGAATGAATAGAAGTTCATCGGGAGAGCAAAAAAATAGCTTTGTATATTTTAAGACCTTGTGTTTTTGTGTGTGCATAATTATAAAAAAAGAATGAAACAGTTCAGGGATTTGAGGAGCCAGACATTTTTAATAATGTCTAAAACCTGAAATTGCAGCCAAACGTCAGAGTATGACATTTGTTTAGGCTGAATTTAATGTCAGCACGTAAAAATCAAGTTTCTGCCAACAGATCTTGCAGGGGGTTTTAAAAGATCACTGCAATTTTGCAGGATATTGATGTTAAGCAAAACCTAGAAAAACAGTGGCTGTTGGGCTGTTGACATCAGGTCAAAAAAAAGCTGCAAACACACAACACCAAATATGTTTTCCGTTCCTGTTTTTTCTTTGACTTGCTTATCTGTGGCCTTGACACCCCCAAATCGATGTACAGGCTGATGGACACAGCTAATTGCTGTGAGTGTGTTCACGCTAAATAGATCTCTCAGTGACTGCTCTGCTTAAAGAGGGCTGACAGTGAGACGACAGACAAAATGAGCTGAGGTCCTGACAGGGCAATCAGGGTGTTCGTGGATTCTGTCCTCTGTCACTGACCCTGGAAACGTTTTGGCATTTCCTTACACAATGGGTTTGATCAGGATTATGCTTGGGTAAGGTGATCCTGGATCAGCTGTTGACCGAGAGGTGGACAACCCTCACATCTTAACAGTGACGCAATTACAATATGCCACCTGTCTCCATTCAGTGCTCGTCTTCATAGACTATAACCCATTTACCCAATAGACACTTTTGTTTTATTACAAAGGTATTTACAACAGAATATCTAGTCCTGACAACTCATAAAGTTATGGATCAAACTCTCTATTAGGGCTGATGCACAGACACATGACACCCACACGCTAACACTCAGTTACACACACACACAAAGACACACACACACACAAAGACACACAAAGTAGCATCCATCTAACTAACACTATCTTTTGAAATCGCACAGACAGATCTGCAGACACGGAGACAGGTAGATAGTGCATTTGCTGATTATGATGCATCCTTTTATATCTTTACTCTGCAGAAGAAGTATGTCAAAGAAGTCATTTTCAGCGATGTTCCAGCAGCGGGAACATTGAAAGGACACATCTGAGCGCGCTGCTAACTCCCACGGGTGTCTTCAGCCGGCACGAAGTCCCTCCCCCTTCCCTGCTCAGAGCTGGGTCACGGTCGGGTGATCCCTGTCAAAGCCTCTGTAAGGGAAACGCTTTTGATTAAACTTTAATTGTGATGGAACTAAGCTGAACTCCTGGCCCTCGGTGGACTGTTTGGCGTGCGCGTGTGGCGTTGAAAGACAAAAACAAGCAAAACAAATGAATAAAAGAAGGCCACGGCAACAAGGCCGAGGTGAGCTAGTGTATGGTCTTGAGGAAACACAGCCAAACAGCCAAACGTATGTATTTCACCATTCTTCTCAGGGATTGGGAGGACTTTTTGAAAAGTTAACTTTAAAATAATGAAATTCATGACATTTGAGGTAGTTACCTGAGGGCCAAAAAAGAAAAAAAACATTTGTTTTTGCTTAATTACATAAGTCCAACTGAAAACAAAAGAAATATTATACTTTAGAAGAAGTATTATATGTCAACACTGTTGAACAGGCTCAGTTGATTCCCCCATTGTCTTTAAAAAATAAACACTTTTTAATTGCCTTTGTTATATAAGTCAAAATGCTCCCCTGATTTAATTGAAGGGTGTTTACACATATTGTGTTCATTAGGGATTACAGCGTATATGCTCGGTTCAGATATTATGTTTTCTCCTCAAGGACGGCTTGTCAGATAATATTTAATAAAAGGCTGGTGGAGACGTTGAACCGAATCCAACATGCTGCATACACTTTGAGGCAACTTACTGCAGACACTTTGATCAGAAATAAATTGATGCTCATTTTTACCTCTACAGCTGGACCTACAGCTATGTAGAATAGATTGCAAGACAAATAACTAGATCTGTATGATACCTCAAAATAACACAGAGGTATCAGCAATTAGAGAGACAGTCAGTTTGTTCCTTGGACTTAACTACAGTTGCCATACAGCTGCTCAGTAGGGAAAACAGTTTTTCAGTAATGAAGACTTGAAGACAGGTTCACCCTCAACCACCTTTCTTTTAGATTGTTGGCTGATTAAAACCAATACCTTTAGGTCCTGCATCAGGCAGGTATCTAGTGTAGGTGGATTTCAATTCAACTGTGTGGTGCTGGTCTAATGAGGCAGATATATTTACTTGACTTGTGGAGTTTAGGTTTTCTGGTCTTTAACACTGGTGTAAAATGTGGCTCTTTTCATTGCCGTGTTGTTTTTTCGGTTTATCTGCGGCGAAACTTCAGCTCTCCCTCCTTTGAACCCGTGTCATCCCTGAGATTCCACTAAACAGGCAGACAAAAAAAAAAAAAGAAGCGTGCGATAAGGTGTGTTTTGTATTCATTACCTCTCAGGTGGAGTTTTCTACCTGACTTCCAGCCATGCATAATTCATCTTCTGCTGCTCCTCTACCTTGTGTCCTCTGATGCTTCTTCCTCTCCTCCGCCATGACTTTCTCAGTCCCCCCCTCCCCCCCACAACGCCGCCACCCCCCACCTACCTCCCACCCCCCGACCGACAACAATTTCCATCCGAGCCGACAGCTCAGAAAAATATCACATTTGGGAGTCTCTCTTCCGCAACGAGGACTGTACACGGTGGAATTTAAAGAGGAAGCCATCACTTTCCTCGATGTTTCACACCTCTCTCCACCCCGCGCTCGCACACACACACGCACACACACGCACACACACACACACACACACCCTCCATCTCACTGCCCTGGTCCTTCTCTATATCCCCTGCTCTTCCCGTTTTTTATCGCCGGGATTTAGAGATAAGTCAGTGTTCGGGGGCCCGTTATCGGGGAGGCGGACAGGGGCAGGGCGGGGGTGTGTGGGAAGGCATTCGGGGGAAAGCTTTATCAAGGTCCCCTCAAGGTGAATGGATTCCTTGAAAGGCGCAAATAAAATGAAGCCCTGGGCGTGCGGCTTTTCCGAATTGGGCCGGTAACCTGCCCGGAATTCATTCCGCCTTCAGGTGAGGTGGTGAATTGATCTAGTCTCCACAGTCAGCACAGAGGCAAAATTTCCTCTACTTTGAACACAGGCTTTTAAGTGTGTGTGTGTGTGTGCGTGTGTGTGTGTGTGTAGATCCCCCACATGTATACACACGATCACCTCCACATTCCAGTACACAGCTGAAGCTGTTTTCCAAAAGTCCAAAAGTGTTTTCCAATACCCATTTTGACGTGAATACAGCACGTATACTTCACATACATTACCTATTTTGTACTTGATGAGCATGAGTTTGCCAATGGACAGACTGCAGATTGTCATAGGAACAGAATGATGTCATCAGTGTTAATTAAGACAGAGCCAGTGGCAATGAAGACCGCACAAGCTGCACCATGGTGTCTTAGCTATGCATGTGTTATAAGATAGTGGCTAATAATTGAAATAATAACTGCGAATGCCCAGAAGTTAAATTAAAGTAGACTGTGATTCTGTCTGCAGGTTCCACTTCTCCCTCGTTTCTGCTACCGCTCCAAGTGAATGCAAAGAAATGAAAGGAATATGAGATGTGACAAAAGCAATCATAACTGTAGTTATATAAGTGGACCAAGTTTAATTCGACCGGTTTTGTAAAAAAAATAAAATAAATTAAAATATGATATGAAACTATGTAAGAGAGGCAGGTCTGTCGAAAAGTAAACTAATTGCATTTGCTCATTAAGTGCATGCCAGGCGGGTCTGGGTACATAATCAATGCTAATTGAATTTCACGGGGCAGCGAAAAAATTTGTAAGGCTGCCAGCATTGTGCTGCGGGTCTTTTAGGCCTTTCAGGGTTGCAAAATGGCAAACAGTTAATTTCTGAGCATGCAGCTATGCCTTTGGTGGCTCCAGTGTGATTTCACTACAAGCTCACCTGAACAAACATTACATTACTGTCATTCGGCAGACACTCTCATCCAGAGCCACTTGTTATAAATGTTAACATGTTATACATTTATACAGCTGGATTGTCACAGCTCTGGCGTGGACTCAAAACGCGGACCATGAGAGTTTCAGGTTCCGAGGGGCTTTATTTAAATCGTTAGACAGAATTGCGAATCAAGAACAGGCAGGGTAGAGACCAGGCAGGCTGTCCGTGGGCAAATCTGGGGGCGAAAACAGGAACAGGCAGAGTCAGGAACCAGGCAGGCAGGCAATCAGGCAATCGGGGCAAGGCAGCAGGCAGGGTCGAAAAACAGGCAATCAAACTGGCAAGAAACGGTGGGGACGAAACAGGCACAAACACACTGCAACGAACTAGCAACGAGACAGAGATAAGCAGGGTAGTAATAGGGCTGAGCTGACGAGATGATGGGAAGCAGGTGAGCAGGCTGGCAGGTGGAGGTGATCAGGTAATCAGGCAGGCGGGGACCGGGCGGGGATCGGGGTAGGGCTGGAACATAAGGAAAACAATAAACAAAAGCACATGGACAACAATGACAGAAAGGGAAAACACAAAAAACAACAGCTAGGGGGGCGGAGTACTGACAGGGATATTTACAGAGGCAATTATGGATTTAGTACCTTGCCAAAGGATAAACCAGCAGTGCCCTGGCAGGGTATCGAGCCAACACCCTTTCGATTTCGTTCCTTACCATTATGCTGCACTGCTGCCTGAACACACAATAGCACTGATTGCCATTAAAAAAAAGAACGATGTACTCATTTTTTTCTTCCTGCCCCATGCCCTCACCTCTCCCTTGTGCATGTTCAACAAATAGGTGAGGCTGAAAATAACAGACAGTGAACTTTTCACCAGTTTAGCAACAGAGAGCATCCCAGACATCCTTTATGAGAGGGGGGAACGGGCTGTCAGAGGGCTGGCTGTCAGATCTGAGGTGCTGATGAACTGCAAACAGACAGGAAGGCAGCCCTTGCATTGTACTGAAAGATAGGAAAGAAAAAAAAATCCCAGCCACAGAAACCTGACATTTGAAAGTACAGCAGTGTGTGGAATCACTGATTCAACAGTGTTTTTTCCATCAAAGGGAGTCAATCTGATGTCCTCCTTTTTTGTTACATTTAGGAGGAAATAAAAAATCAAAATCATGCTAGAAGCTAGAAACTATTTGTATTGGTCCAGGGTTAACATGAATTTGGAGCCATGGAACTTGAGAGATCATTTAAAAATTATTTTGTGATTTTTTTCATTATTATACACAAACCCATTCATACCCTATCACAAACACGAATTTCAGGGCCTCTTCGCTCTAAGTTCTGTCTCATCTATTGTTTAGATCTGACAGTCAGGACGCGAGACGCTAATAGTGTCATTCAAGGTCAGAGCTGCAGCCTTAACTGCATCTTACAAATATTTTCTTTTTATCTTTCATCATTTTTCATGTATATTTGTGACATATAAAGAAATTCAGTGTTATTAAATTAAAGAGGATGGGGGTAAGGTCAAGTGGCAAATTTTATTTCCCAGTGCTTTTATTTCCTGCCTCAAAGAGCGGCCTGTTCTCCATGTAGCAGAAGGAGTGTCAGACTTCTGCTGGCTGGCAGACTTTGTGCTTCTGCCCTCAGGCTTTTGAGTAGTACCAGTTCAAGCCATCGACTTTTCTGCAAAGATCACAGCACAGTAAGTCCATTTAAAGCTCCTCAATACGGAGTTTTATAAAAACTTTTGGGCACTCCATCAGAGAGACTTTACAGACCTCAGACGAAAAAATGTTTTCATCGGGAAACAAACAGTTCTTTTCCGTTTTTGTTTTTTTTTTTGCTTTCTTTATTTTTTTGCCGAAAATCTTCAAAGAGGTCACATGAAAAGAGTTAGCTTCTGATGAAAATGGAAAAGCTAATGAATGTGTGTTTGAGTGGTCGATCTGAAAGGATGCGAGCGCTCCAATAGTAAAGATTACATAAAGCAATTAGCCTGCAGCTCTCAGACAGCTGACCTCAGAAGAAGACCTCTTGACCTCTGACCTCCAGAGTGTAACATAAAAGTATGGTGCCACCTGTTTTCTTACCACCATTTCCACAGTACATTATATTATATTGTTGCCATTAAGGAGACACTCTTATTCCAGAGCAATATACAATCCAGGGCAAGGTTACAAGTTTGACATGCTATCCAGTCATACAGCTGGATATTTACTGGCGCAATTCTGAGTTAAATACCTTTCCCAAGGGTGCATCAGTAGTGCCCCGGGGGGGATCAAACCAGCAACCTTTCGGTTACGAGCCCTGCTCCTTACCACTATGCTACACTGCTGCCCACAGTAATGCATTTAAACTGATTTGAAACACTTACACTGGGCAAACTGTGACATCATTGTGCATGGACTGCAGTTGAGAGGCTGATGTCACTGCTGTGAGACCTCCTTTCACAGCAGAAATGCATGGAGTATCATTACCCTGCGTGTAGAGACTTATGGAATAACCACATGTGCTAGATAAAACAAATAACATAAAAAAGCACAAAATAAGTCATCCTGGATGGATGTCTGCTAAGTATGTGTAATTTAACATCAACCAGCAAGGGTATTACCAGCACCGTGATAATGGCAAGGGGGACAGGACAGTGTGTTCCATTTATTAATTCAAATATTCAGTGATGCGTTCCGTGTTCTATATTCAATTATTCACGTGTCAGTACAGCAACTGCCACTGTGCCATACAGTGTCTGAAAGCTGTAAAACCACAAAAGCTTTAAGACATCCCAGGCGTCGCACAGACCAACTTCCTGCAGCTGGTTATGAAAGGACCTCACACTCCTCACTGATATCTGCAGCTCCATCACTGCTGTGAGAATCACGTGGTGGATTGGTGGCGTTTTTCTGCAAAGGCGTCCACATTTTGTGGATTTGGAGGTATTCATACAAGCAGCTGTGTGAAGCAGTATCTGAGGCGGTGGGCATGGCAAGCAGAAACTCTGCACACGGACAAAAAAGCCTTTAAAAGGGAGATGAAAATGATAAGAAATAGCTTACACTGCACTGTGATTCTGACACTTACAAATTGCAAAATTATGGATCAAAATCTATGTTAGGGCTGGGGCACAGACACCTGACACCCACAGCCACCCATACACACACACACACACCTGCACACAGGCGTGCACACACACGCACACATACACATACGCATACACATACACATGGGCACACACACAGCCACACCCACCCATACACACATGTGTGCACGCACACACACACACACACACACACACACACACACACACACCCATGTGCGCATACACATGCACACACACACTTTGCTGTGTTGTTTCTTTGATTTGACAAGTGTTGCTGATGTCATTACACAGCACACAACACTACTACACCACACTCAGGTAGGTTAGCCTAGCTATCTTCCCCTAATTTTTGCTTTGTTTTCAAACCAGGCAGGTATGATTCCTGAAGACGTTTGTGCTAAAATGTAATATAAATGTGTAATATAAATGGAAATTCAACATCAAACATTTTTGGATGCAGCCATACAACCTGAGGCAATGCAGGATATGTCCCAAGTTGTGCCAAATATGGCACAACCTGGCAACCTCATGGAATTAAGTCACTATGAGACATCACATTCATTTACATTACACTAGTGTAGCAGATGCTCTTAGCCAGAACAACCTACACAGATTGAATGTAGGTCAACAGCGTGGCATAGTATTAAGGAACAGGGCTTGTAACCAAAAAGGTTGCGGGTTCAATTCACCACTGGGGCACTGCTGCTGTACCCTTGGGCAAGGTACTTAACCTACAATTGCCTCAAATATCCAGGTGTTATAATGGATAAAAACTGTAGCCCATGTAAGCTGCTCTGGATAAGAGTGTGAGGTGTGTGATAATAATGCAATATAAATTCATCCAACTATACAGCAGATATCTACGGCAGAAACTTGAGAAAAGTACCTTACGGAAGTATACAAAGGCAGTGACCCATCTTGGAATCAAACCCGCAAGCTCTGGGTTATGAGCTGTAGGAAGAGAGACAGCAGACAAAGCAAATGCTTCGGTTCCCTATCTGCAGACAGCTAGAGGTCAGCCAGTAGGGGCCCTCCATCTGAACCGTAAAATGGCGGTCACAGCTGTGATGGAGCGGTGGATAATCTCTGTCATTACGCGCAACAGCACCCCGATCCCATGTGCACCGTTCAGACTAAGCAACTGGAAATAATAACAACAACAACAGCAGCAACAAAAAGACTCTAAGCCTTTTAAGACATCATTAAAGAGCCAAGCAGAAAATAAAAAATCAGAGCGAAAAGAGGAATTTTCTTCAAGGAGCAGAGATTTAGCTGATCCCTCCGAATGAAAGATAATCAGAAAAATTCTGTACTGTTCATAAACTGCTTATGCTAAAATGGTGGCTTACGATCTGCACATCTTCATCCTCGTGACAGTTATGACAGCGGATAAGATCACATCTTTGGAAAAGGCTTGTGCATGCCCTGAGAGCAAATCCAAGAGACAAAACCTCTGGTGGCTTTCAAAATGCCTGCATTAGCCCTTTCATTTTAGCTGCCACAAGTTGTCTTTCATTCCTCTGTCAAATAAAATGGGTACTCACTTACCTGTTATCATTTTCGCTCCATGTTCCCATTGGTTGTGTCAATTGATTTTCATATTATATATTACATATTTCAAAACAAAGTTCCAAAAAGTGAGCCACAGCAAGCAGTTTCCCTCCCAGTTCCTCAAAAGGGCTGCAATGTACATTACCACACATGCATACACACGCACACACACGCACGCACACACACACACACACACACACACACACACACACACATGCACACACATATGCACACACATACACACACACCCACACACACACACACGCACACACATACGCGCACACACACACGCACGCACGCACGCACACACGCATGCACACTCAAAATCAGAAAAGATGCCAGATTAAAACTCCTGTTGCTAAACCCTCCCAGTCTGGAAGACACTTCGATGCTCTTCAGTGTGCTGCTTGAAGAAAAACTGGAGTGAGCTGATACTGAACAACATGAATAACATTTGTGCCACTAATAAGATAGATGCTCGAATTTGAAATGTGTAATCTAATACAACTATAAATGAAGGCTATGTATCAAAATAGCAAATGTACTCAGGATGAACAACAGACCAAGCATCCTCTGTAGCTATAGTTGAAATGTGTGGTGTAGTGCTGACATTTGTAAAGCTCTGACGGTGGCTTTCTGAGCTTCTGTTATTTAGAGTTTTGTGTGATTCAAACCCAGCTCTTAATTAGCCCCAGCAATTAGCGTCAGAGGGAGCCCCCACCAAAATGGCTGACACAGCTCGGAAAAAATCACTTTCTCCGTCTCAACACACCCACAAAATGACAGCGAACTACCTCAAGGGGGTGACACATCCTGCCGCGGATAGTTTTGAGAAAACCGCCCTGTCAGAGAGTAAAACGTTCACAGTGGCTCAGCATGCGGCGGAAACCAGCTGCAGACACCCCCATTCAGAGCTGGCAGCGTACGAGGTCCTACGGTTTTCTGTTTACCAAAACGGTTTTTCCTTTTTGGAGTGTCTTTAGCTCAGCGGTCTTGCGGTTTGAGTGTCTGCGCTGGACCTTGGACCTTGGAAGGGACTGGCATTCTGTTACCGGCCGAGTCAAATTTAATATTGAACTCACTCCCTCCCTGCCTGGCACTATGCATCAAGATAGAGGGATCAGCGGTAACGGCCCTGTAATGGACACATCGGTCCTGCTGTACGCCACAGAAACCAGGGTACGGATTATTACTGTGGGCTGCACGCCTCCTGCCTCACTCAGGATGTTGAACCCACTTGTGTCTGGGCGGTGTGCTTTGCGCAAATTTTGTTTATGTCCGATTTGTTCACTTCCTGCGATTGCCTTGACTGACGCCACACCCTCATCTTGCTTTAACACCTCTCTTCACTACAACAGAAGACAAATCAGCTGAGGCTAATTTTGACCAGTTATCCATTCACAGGGATAACATATCACTGCAGTAGCCTGAATACCACATGGGTGCTCATTTACAATATGCCTGTAGCAATATACCTGCTTTAACCATATATAGCATGTGTAATGTAATGTAATATAATGTAATGCAATGCAATAACATTTCCATTTGTTGAATGCCAGGGAGTGCAAAACTGGATTTTGAAAAAACCTGACCAAAAAAAAACACAGAGAGATGCGTTCAAGAGTAACAAGGTAGTAGGGACATTGGGTATGGGTTCATTCTTTTAAAATATTTTGTCTATGTTTTTTTTTTCAGCAAACACTTCAGTGACACTGAAGCATTTGCAGTGGCCTATTTATTACTAAATCAAGCGTGAAATGACTTTATTAGATTATTTACGGCAGCTTGGAGGTGTCCGTTTCCGGTCAGGCCAGTGAAACAGTGTGTTCGCAAATGTGCGTCCGTGTGCAGCTGTCAAAAGCAAGTTTCTCTGAGGACAGCTGCATGATGCTGCAGTTTAAAACACCCAGGATCACTGCTGACAAAACAACGCTTTAGAAGGCAGAGGAAATAGGAAGAGCATGTGAAGAGAAAATCTGGCACTCCGTGTTTATGGCCAACAAATATTTGTGTGGTGATACAAAATTTGGTTGCAAATGAGCAATAATATATCATGATATGATGCAGATGCTATATTTTTTCATTACATGGACTAAATGGGGAATCTGTGTTTTACTTTCAGAGTGAATTAAAGCCAAACGTTAAAGCCTGGATGTTGTCCATTGATTTAAAGGGGGGGATCCATTGGAAATGTTTGATATGGGCCCTGATAGCAACTCAAGGACTATGGGCTCGCTCCAAATCCCATCGAGGCAACACCATCGGTGTCTTGTTAGTGTTAGACAAAGAGAGAGGGATGGTACTCTTTGGTCATGTCGTATGCTTTAATGAGTCACGGCCTTGACCTCCCCCTGGATCGTTGTATTGATCAGACCGTCTGAGTGGTCCCATATTTCATCCCTGTCGTACTTCGCTCTGCGATGCGGGGTTTGGCACTACATTTCATCCCATAATCTCAAATTCAGTTTGTCTCCGTTACAGGCAGAGCCAGCCCCTTTGAACTGGCCATGGTATGTATCGCCTGTTTGATAATTCCCTTCAAAGCCCTCTCCATCCACCTCCAGCTCACAGTGATTGTGTCTGGCAGGTGACACGTTTTTCTCTCTGCCGGCACTTCCTGTAACATGATTCCACTTGGCAGTTTAAAAACTGCAGAACAGATGACTGATTATGTGTGTGCGCAGGGAACAGAGGACAGAGGTGAAAGGAAAACAGGTTCGGCATCTCCGAGTAATTGTCAAAAGAGGAAAGTGGTTTTTGTTTTGCTGAAATCGCTGTATATGTGATCGTCTTCCTTTGCCAAGACAGACCCCTATCAGTAGTCTGCAGTCAACCTAACACATTGCTTCCCAAACCCTCAGTGATAGCATGACAGCATGACAGGCTGGGACTATTGCAACCACATCACCCAGACATCAACGGCAAATGTGAATGTTGATACAGTTTAACTTGAGTAGCGCTGGCTGCTAGTACAATACATTATCAGCATTTAGCAGATGCTCTTATCCAGCGCAACTTACATAGGCTACAATTTTTAAATGTCATCCATTTATATAGGATGGCATTTGAGTTAATTCCAGGTTAAGCACCTTTCCCAAGCATACAGCAGCAGTGCCCCAGCAGGGAATCAAACCAGCAACCTTTCGGTTACGAGCCCTGCTCCCTAACACTCTGCCACACTGCCGCCCCTGTACAGCATCTTAGAATTAAAGATGTCGACAGGTCTGCATCTTTTGTGATTGTGTATTTCAGCCAGTTTCATTTAGGCTATGAGAAAAATAAAAGCTAACGTCTTCAGGCTCCTATTTCCAGCATTTAGATTTGACTTGATGTATATGGATTTCTAGCATTGTCCCACCGATAAGGAATCCTTTTGCTGTGGCCACACAATCTAACAGTACCAGAGTGGGAGGCAGAAAGGCGGATTATTTACAGTAATGGGTACCCCTCTCCTTCTGCATTTTGTTAAATGTTTTTGACTGGAATGCCCACTAACAAAAAAAACAACAAAAAAAACAAAAAACTACTTCCCGCATCATGATTGCTCCAGGACTGTATCGTGTTCCTAATGTGCCCCGGCATCGAACGACGGGTCCAGCTACATTGGCTCGCTCCTCGGTCGAGGACACACCCGGACGTCCCCATCGATCCCGGTATTGGTTTCCGAGCTGAAAACCCTCAACGCGCAGTTATTTCACTTATCTTTCAGCTCCCTGTGCCGTGTATGGGAAAAAAAAAAAACCCAGCTGTGTCCCTTTTCAGTGGCGGGAGATGCAGTCTCCCAGATTTCAATAACGCCAATTAGGAGAGTGCTTTGGATTGATTTCTAAATGGCCAGTGCCAGGGCCTGGGGACAAGACTGCAGGAAACATGATCATGAAGCGTCAGCAGGCAACGGCCACATTAAAATGAGAGGAGGCGATACACTGGGTGACAGCCAGATTGTCCCGGGAATCAATAATAGGGGGGCTTAATTACTAGATACAACTAAAGACAATGTCGAGGGCTGTGTCACGGACAGATGGAGTTTCCGAGCCTGAAAGCTTTCACAAAAACCCGGTGGCTCGTCCGCTTGCCTGCGGGAAGGCCGAGTCAAACTATATTCTCGCCGAAAGAGAAGGGGGTGGTGGTGGGGGTCGATGTTTTGGCGGAACGTCTTCGTGCTGCGTCTGCAAATCTGTGCTGCTGATGAGTTCTTCCGCGTTAATCTCCGTCCCCCTCACCCGCTGTTTACAGTGCAGACTCCGTTGTGATAAAGTCCGACGTGTTTATTCAACCGCCGTACACAGCAATTTTTTTTTTTTTTTTGTGCGTTTGTAATTTACTTAGTCAATATTATCTTTTTGGGCAGCCTTTAGTTATCCGAGAAGATGACTTTCAGAGGAACATGAATTCCCAAACTTTAAATGCCCCGAGTTGTGTTGTGTTGGTGTTAGTACACGGAATAAATGAAAAGCCAACACATTTTTTCCAAACCCACACTAGGTTGTGGAAAATGGAAAAAAATAAACATTTCTAAACTGCAGACCATGCAGACTGAGATGTTTGGAGAACCAATCAACTTAAAATATTCTCACCACATTGCCTGTATGTTGTGTTAAGCTGATGATCAGCGGTTGAAAATGTTGGGCAAACATTATTTGTTGGCTGTGGAGGTATCCTGTAGCATTAGGTTACATTCAACAGCCTCAGTCCAATTGGTATACACAAGTATAGGGTACAGGGCATGCAGACATCTTCTGTCATTGTTCACTACTCTATTCTCACACCTCACTCATAGGTGGCAAACAGAAATCTGTCACATCCACCATCTGTCCACATAAATAAGAAAGAAACCTCCACGTAAACCTCTGTGCTCTACAGTACGATATAAAAAAAGTGTTCTAACAGAATCTCTCTAGAGATTCAACAACATCTTGAAATGTGTTATAATTACGTTTGACAAAAGAGAACAAATACGAACACATTTAAAAAATTGACCCTACTGTTCCAGAGTGTTCGTTTTGTTCTTCTCACACGGGCTCTGAGAGAAGACCCATCCATTCTCTGCTGATAAACTGTCCCTGCTGAATGTTTCTAAAGTGCTCATTTGTCATGATAAACAGGTTGTACATTAAGTTTCCTCTTGTCAGGAGTTATCAGCTTTCTATACTGGACCATTTAGAGTTAGCAGTTTGCTTTTATGGTATTGATTATTATTATTTACTAATGTAATGTCATTTCATTTAAAATTTCCATTTCTAATATGAGTGGTGGACAGCAGTGTGGCGCATGAAAGGAACTGGGCCTATAACCCAAAGTGTGCCAATGGATTGTATGGTTGTACCCTTAGGCAAGGTTCAGATGTACAAATGTATAAAATGTAACAACTGCAAGCTATGCAAATCTGGACTAGAGTATCTGCTAAAATAATCTATGGTTTGCATGAGCTGATTAACAAATCATTCAACCAATGAAATGTGAATTTGGACCACTATCAATGAAGCACACAAAGACTAAGGATGCCCAAATAAATATTCTGTAGACAGGAACACTCATTTGTGCTGTCACGATGGATTAAATGACATGCATAAGAGTGAATGGAATTTAGTGTGTGCCAGCAAACGAAGAAATATTTTTGCTTCACTTTTTTAGATATTATAGTTTTACAATTCTAGCAAGAAAACCAGTGCGTCGTTTTAATCTTATATAACTGTGAATTGGAAGAGTGGATTACATTTTGTGAAATGAAATGTGAATTATTGAAGGGCACTTCTTTTTTTCCTTCTTCAAGTGAGCTACTGTATATGCAAAACTTCTCATCCAAATATTCATTGCCTTACCCTGTAATGGTGTCTGAAATTGAGTTTCATATGGGTCGTTAGATTAGTGATTTAAGGACGCAATCTGTCTCACGATAATAACTTCACATGCTTTACATCCAGAAGTGGAGCTATTTAAAGGACATTTGACACGTTGGACCGCAACTTTCGAATGCACATTGGGGTAAATGCAGTCCTTCTCAGGGCTGAGAAAGCACAGAACCCCAAAGGGGGCAAAATAATAATTAAAAAATTCATCTCTAATTCATATCCTCAAACTGCTATTTTGGACCATCAATGTCCTGTTAGTTACCCATCAAAAAACTAATTCTGGACCTCAGATTAATTGTTTGTACCCTCTAATGACTATTTTAATCCCATGACTTTATTATTGGACCCTAAATTTGCTGAGCCCTCAGTTCCATAGCTCAGACTCTCGAATTACTAACTGCTGTGCACAGCAGTTGAAGACATATTTTCTGTGTTGTAGATTAAAGCAGACACTGCTGAAACTCTCCACCTAAGGGTTAAAATACTGCTATTATTTCTCACATACAGGCTAAAAAAAGTGCATCAGCCGGAAAACAGAATTTTTATAAGTGAATGCAACTGAAGATTCCTTTAGAATGATGAAAAATATAAAATTTATCCCACTATATCCTGTTAAATATTTCATATCAGAAACAGGTAATAGACTGTTTCCTCCTGAGAAATTTCTAATGATCTCTTGTAAATTCTCCATTCCCCAAGGATACAATTCCATTGATTTGTGCGCTCATTGGATTCGACACGTAATATCTGCCTCATTTTTCAAAAATGAAGGAAGCTGTCGATGAGCTGAAAAGAGACTGCAGTTGCAAAATCAAGGCAAACAATGTGAGCTGATGGCCACAGAAGAGCTGTTAATAGGACACATTACAAAAATATATATTTTTTTATTGTCCTTCACCTGAAAATAAATCCTGGGTCCAAAAGACAGGGCCCATGTTCTTCCATGGCCCATTGCATGGGGAACATTAAACTTTATTCTGGTGTACAGTACCAGTCAAATCTTTGGACAAACCTGATTAAAATAATGAAAACATGCATTTGAAGACATTTTGATCTAAAGACTTATGCTTAACTTCTATAAATAGTGAAGCTGATGCCTATGTATGAATTTCTTTCCAAAATAATTTTCAGTTAAAAAAAAAAAATAATTGGCTATTTTGAAGAATCTAAAGTGTAAGAAGTTCTGATTAGTTCATAGCACTTTTTTGGTCACTGCATAATTCTATATATGTTATTTCATACTTTAGATGTTTATTATTCTAAAATGTGGAAAATAGTAAAAATGAAGAAAGAAAAATGTGTCCAAACTTTTTACTGGTACTATATTTCTTTTTACCATAAACAATGCTGTTCCCTCTTGACCAACTGACAGTGGCAGTCCCCATAGGGTCCCCCTTCTCACAGAAGTGCACAGAGTCAAAACACAAAACCAATTAAAGCCGAAACCGTCTCTGGCAGTTGTGATAATTCATTAGCAATTACCAATAGTCTTGTTGTGATGCCAATCCTATTACACCACACTTCCCTCTGTGATGTGGAGAGGAATGATGAATACTCCCAGGGTCATCCTCACCAGACTGAGACTCACTAGTCTCAGTGTGGCTGACGAGCTTCTCATGTTCCCTCACATTAATTAATTCATTAGGTAATAATCATGTTAAGAAATGTTCAGGTTCTCATGCCCTGACCCCAAAGCAGAGAGAAAGTGTAGAGCCACACCTGCCGTGACCTGTATCATTCATCTCACACCAGTGAGCCTCTGTCTATGTACAAACTTACGTTCCCTCCCGACCGCTGCCCTCTGTTACCAGACTTAAACGGTGTCCGGTGGTCCTGCAGCACAAAATCACTGTCCAGAACCTTCTCCTCCGTTGTCCCCTGATGGTGGAATAATCTTCCACACTTCATCTGTTCTGCCAAGTCCCTCACTATTTTTAAGAAACAACTGAAGACACAGCTCTTCAGCGTTCACTTGATCATCTGACTCACTACTATCTAAAGCAATTGCTCATGTCCTAAACTCTGTTTTCCTTAAAAAAAAATTTATTGTCTAATGCACTTATGTCTACCAGCTAGCTTGTACCTTGTTTGGCCAACCATTGAAACTTGGTCATTCAGCACTTCTATTATTGTGACTACTTGTATGGTTTTTGCTTGTGTTTTACTCTGCCTCACTTGTAAGTCGCTTTGGATAAAAGCGTCTGCCAAATGAATGAATTTAAATGTGCACCTCTGTGTCTCTCTGCCTTTCTCACCACTGGGCTGAATCAGACCTAACAGTGATGAGCAATAATTCTGAGCTAGTTATTGTGCTCAGAGAAAACCTGACATCTTACCACTGATTTATTTATCTCAGGGCATAGCTTGGGACATATGCAGATTTTTGCTTACAGAACACCACATGACAGGGCACATTACATTACATTATTGGCACTTGACATTATTCACAGACACCCGACTTATGTACATGTGTGCATGCATGTATAACCAATACATTTTTTGGGGTACCCAAATTAAATTTTCACAAAGGTTGAGTTAATTGTCAAATGTTCATTGATATATATGCACACGCATATGCAAAACGCCCTCATTTTAGGTAAACTCCACCTCAAACAAGCATTTCTCACATAGGAGCTTGAGTGGCCTGTGTCTGAATTCACTTAGAGTGTACAACTCTAGTACAACTCTCCATGGAAGCACTTAAACAGGGTTTACGCATGTGTATCTCAAGTCTAATCAGCCCCTGTGTGCATTGGACCATTTTTATATTTTATCTCAGCAATCACACAATCAGCGCCTTACATTTTCAGATATTCTATGAGTTATTGAAGGAAATCTGTCAAGTATAATTTCTGACTTGATTGACTCTTTGATTTGGTGCTCTGCCTCTGTCTCACAGACATACACACACACACACACACACACACACACACACAGACACACTCACACACACACACACACACACACACACACACACACACAGACACACACACACACACACAGACACGCACACACACACACACACACACACACACACACACACACACACACACACACACAACAGTCATGTGGTGCACAGCTAGAATAAGAGCGCTGAATCCTGTACATCTTTCTCATTCCTCTGTCCTTTTGCAAAATCTCATCAGAGGCTCAAGCAGTCTCAATGAATTAAAATCCAACACAAGTCCACATCACAGCCAGTGATTGCCGCATCAAGCTGTGCAGAAAATTTATTAGTATTTCATGACACAACAATCAAAGGCCCAATCATCCTCAGAAGTTTGGAATATAAAGTGACACTCTGTCTGAGAAACATCGATCATTCTAAACACTTCTCTGAGAGAACAACAGTGGACATGGATGTGGTCAAGTTTCGCTGTCAGACGGCAGATTGGAAATCACAGCTGACTCTTTCTTTGATTGTAATGCCATGTTTACACTCTCTTCAGCCCCCAGAATAAGACCTTCATCAGCTTTTCAGACAGAGGGGAGTGGAGGGGACTGAGAGGCATAGCGTCCCTGCTCTCTGTCTGTCTGTCTCTCCATCTCTCTACCCAGGTTCTGCCTTGTGGTCTAAAGCAGAGCGGATACTGTTATGGTCCAGATAAAATAATCTTCTGCTGATTGCGTATGCTGTTCCCCGTGTTTGCCTCACATTTTCAAGTTGAAATTGGCAGCTGTTTCTCCAGTTCACCATTTGCACAGACCAACCTCTTACTATAACAGTAATTTCAAGAGCCAGTCCATAAGTGGTGCATGTGGCAATACGACAGAAAGCATTTACTTGATAAAGATGAATATTTTCTTGCCACGCAAAGGAAGGCTGTGGGGCCTTTTCTCCTTTCCATCTCAGTTATACTGACAGCTGAATGTCTATAAATGTCAAAATTAATATCTTGTGTAATACATGAGGGGGGGGTTTACATTTTCTATCCTGTTTCATTTCAAAAGTTTTTGTAATGTCAGTAAAATCAATTATAACTTAGCTATCCTCCCATTCACACAGATAATTGAATTCAAATTCCAGAGATGGAACTGACAGTTTAGCCCTGAAAATCAATGTCTTTGACTCAGAATTGACCAAATTGACTCTTGTTATGGTGTACATGTTAAAGGTAAAGTCTTCATGTATGTATGCATTTTTCTCCTTTACTTGAGCTAAAAATACAAAATGGTGTTAAAATCATTCTGGTGTATTGTGATGCAGTCAGGGTGTGGGCTAGAAGCAGACAAACACCTGTCTGATAACAGACATCCTTGTCTTTATGGCAGGCAAATACTGGGCTTCTCTGTACTACACAGTGTGCGTGCAAGTGACACTAAGTTAACACTGGGGTCATCTGAGATACTGTTCTTGCATGTTGAGTGCAATTAAACAGAAAGCCAGTAATAAGCAGCTCTTAACAGCTTTCTTCAGTTCTAATTTAATTTGCTAAGAACATCCACCTCTTCAGCAGTGGAGGTTTATCAGACAATCAAACTTTCTTTTATACTTAAATTGATTTGGTAATTAACTAAATCCACCTGTCTTATTTTATTTAAATAAAGATAAAGACACGTCATTAAAAAGTTCTCTTCAGTTTCATTGACAATTTGCTCATTTCAGTTCACTTATCACAAATGTATGAAGATATTGTCTAAAAAAAAAAAATGATGTGAATGCAGTCCCCCAACGACACAAAAACAGAGTAGCAATTTGAATCAGAACCTTGTGTGGGAGGTCAACGTTTTATTCAATGTGTTTGTCATGGCAGAGCAAGCCCTACAGAAAGAAGAGGGTATAATCTTCCATTGAGGGAAAGTTCCCAGTTCCTTGGTTAGAGTGGGCAGTGGCTCTGGACGAACTGTGTATCCTGTAAAATTTCTGGCAAGATGAGGCGAAAAGGAAAGCAACACAGATCAGAGTGGGCAAAGGAGTCTCGCTCGCCTCCCTTGCTCCCCTGGCCATTTCAGTGGCTGGATAAAGCCTCGGCATTCACCCACAGACCAGGGGAACAGCGCACGCCCGCTAATCTCGTTTGCCCAGATATTGGGAAAAGGGGGTAGTGGTCTATTTTGAAGTCTCCGCAGATAAACGTTTCAACCCTCCCCTCTCCGAGGCTTAGGATATCTGTAAAACAACGCGGGAGAGGAAATTATCGGCGTTTTTGTGTGTGCGGCATAAACCGGTGTCTTGTTTTCCCTCATCCTCAGCCGTGAGTCCACAGGTCTCCCTCCACAGGTGGGGTGCGTGCAGGAGAAGGCACACAAGCCAAAAAAGACGCATTCGTAGCATCCAGCAGAAATACCAGCATCATTCACAGGGTGCCACAAACAAACTGTGGTCATGAGGATCAGTGACTCTCTTTGGCTCCATGTGCAAAGGAATCCAACTCTTTCTGTGTCGATGTCATTACATTATTGGCATTTACCAGACACTCTTTGCGACTTATATAGGTTACAATTTTTTTACATGTTATCCATTTATACAGCTGGATATTTACTGAGGCAATTGTGGGTTAGGTTCCTTGCCCAAGGGTACAATGGCAGTGCCCCAGCAGGGAATCGAACCAGCAACCTTTGGCTACGAGCCCTGCTCCTATCCACTATGTTACACTGCCACCCCCATGTCATGTTCGTCAGACCACTCACATTAAAACAAAGACTAAGTTTTTAATTTTCTCAGTCGCTTTTTCTTCAACACCTGTTAATTTAACTGTTTTATTTATCGTGAGTGTGCTGCTATGTTGCTCTTTGATGTGTTGTATATGGACACCTGTGTGCCGGACTGCTGCCATGTTAGCCAGGTGTGCCTTAAAAGAGAGATTCTCTCATCTCAGCAAGACCACCTGGATAAATAAAGTATAAATACAAATGATGTAAATAAAATGAAAATGCACTTTATATCTGATTCCGACCCCAGTGTGAACAGATGGCATCGGCCTGGAAGCGAAACCAGTTGATGTCACCATCTGGGGTTAGATCAGCGATGTGCCAAAGAGATGCCTCGGGTGAACGGAAGAAGAACTGCCCCAAGTGAGCGCAAAAAAAGGTCTACCCTACGATAATGTGGAAATGCCAGTCAAGAGCCTGTCAGAGTCAGGAAGTCAGGCATCAGACTCTGATCTGACTTTAAAACCAGCGAGCTGACATGTAACAATGATGGTCCTGATCTTAGATCCTACATCCAATGCACTGGCGCATGTGTTTGATACCTTGCCTTAACTACCCATTGAAGTTGTTTCTGTCAACCACTTTAGTAATGAGCGCTGTAGAAGAATTACAGTCTACCATGAACAGTAAGCATTATATTACATTAGGTTAGTTGGAACATATTCAAGAGAAACTTGCAAAGTAGGGGGTCAAAGTACATTCAGGATGAAACCACCACTTCTGAAAATACATCAGTCCCTAACACAGGGCTGGGGCAACCAGTGGAAATGGACAGGGTGGGAAAATGAAGTAATGTTGGTGGTAGTTGTTTTATACCCTTTATACTAACAGGATCATGAAAAAAAAATCATGACGCCATTAAATTAACTTACAGAACCTTACTCGTCAGAATGAAATCAATGGACTTGAATGGCATAAATGAATAGGCAACGCTCATTTATGGATAGATTTTATACCGTTTGCATTTGCACCATTATTTTCCTTGATTAATGATTAA
The DNA here is from genome assembly GCA_019176425.1 of Megalops atlanticus. Classification (NCBI taxonomy): domain Eukaryota; kingdom Metazoa; phylum Chordata; class Actinopteri; order Elopiformes; family Megalopidae; genus Megalops; species Megalops atlanticus. The sequence goes on from CM032876.1 coordinate 8,521,497, forward strand.
TGATGAGCATCTCAAAATAGCCTTGCAATCTTAATTATAAAAATAATAATAAATATTATTGTTTATTATTGTGATGATTATTTCAAAAACAAATTCCAATTTACTAATAATTTACCAGTCTTTTTAAGTTTTGGTGGTATGGGTTGCTTTTATCATTATTTTATTTTTTCTTTTTATTTGTTCTTGATCTCGGTTTCTTTGTTCCTGATCCTTTGAGTATTTTGACATTTTATTTCTTTTTTTTTTTTTTCCTTGTGAACTGTTTTTGCTATATCATGTCTGTATTTCTTTTATCTTTACTGTGAGGCTATTTGGGCAATAAATGATTTATTTGGAATGTTATTGTTCTCATTATATTCATGTGATTGAATTCTATTTGTAACAGTAATTAAACATGTTTCTTTTGTATTTGAATTTCAGAACCTGAATTTCTCATTAATAATATACAGACATTCTAATTAAAAGTCACCCAGTATACATTGTTCATCTTCTGTTAACCGTGTTTTATGCGTCACTTGCGGAATCCACAATTAGGATTAAACATAAACATAGTCCTCTCTGTGAAAAATGAAATATCTCTTGTATCAAATTCACGTGATTCTCCAGTTTTTGTCCATAAATGCCATGCCCTTGCAAGCCACAGCTTTGATAACACATGACATTCCTGCCAAGCTGCTGTGGTATCATAGCAACATTACCGCTGTTGCTACACCAATGTTGTGTTTATGCAATGCGACGGGAGCCTTATGCGACAGCCTCCACGTTCTTCACGTTCAGCTAAAAGAGAGGGAGGCGATTGGGGGAGCCGGCCTGGTGATAAGAGCGTCGTCCCCTTTTTTTATAATCCGGGGAGAGACGGACCTGCGGTCCGGAGGTGCGCTCCTTAAAAACATGGCACCTCAACTGATGTGAGCTTTGCGCCCCTGCGTCGGCGGGGTTCCGCACGGCCGGCGCATTGTGTCTGTGTCCCTCACTGTTTCCCTGCTGAGATAAACCTCCTGAGCTTTAACATGGCGCTGCTTTCCAAAACAAACAAAGACAGCAGAGTAGCATAGCGGTAAGGAGCAGGGCTCGATACCGAAAAGTTGCTGGTTTGATTTTCCTCTTGGGCATTGCCGCTATACCATTGGGTTAAGGTACTTAACCCACAGTTGCCTCAGTAAATATCCAGCTGTATAAATGCATAATTTGTAAAAAAAAAAATGTAAGTTATGTAAGTTGCGCCTGCTAAATGGCAATAGTTTAATGTATCTTTCAGGTTGCACAAGTTAACTTGTGGTAGAGCTTGTCATGCTCATACTCAGTGGTCTGTGAGTGTTGTTAGACTGGCCTGACACTGTTGCTCATTCAACTGGAATGGATACACTTCTGTTCTCTTGTGCTGGAAGTCACTCTGGATGAGAGCGTCTGCTAAATCAATGTAATATAAAAGATACTGTTCCACAGTAATGACTTTTGCAAGAGCTTGCATCCTTTGTTACTTGTTGTAAAAGAGGCCACTTGAATTTGCCAAACTAAATCTGGGCGACCACTACAAGCACGTCTCATGGTCAGATGAAATGAAAATTTTGCTATACAAACATGCTCGCAAGCTTTGTGTTTACAGTTAATTGGTGGAGCCTATGTTCAGCAAGAACCCAATGTCATTGTGAAATGTGATGGGTTTATTCTTTTTTAAGTCTGTTTTGCATCTGTGTCTCAGCGTCCTTAGGATAGAAGGAGTTATGAACTCCAACGTGTGCCAGGACATTTTGACAAAACCTGGCTCCCTCCGTTAAAAAGTTGAAACTCACCTGAGATGGACATTCCAGCATGATAAAGAAAGAAATGGCACAGAAGAAATGGCACAAAATCAACTAATCACTTCAATCACCAGACATCAATCTGATCAAACATTTGTGGTTCACCCTCAAGACAACACAAACGAAAACCAAACATTAACCAAATATTTACCCATGATTAAAGTGTAACATGAAAAAATAAGCAGCAAAAAATGTTAAATCTTTTCTTTCATAGCTTTTGTTGTTCCTATTTAGTCAGTAAGAATAAATCTAGAAGGCACACCTATATACATGTGTGTATTCTTTTGTATACATGTGTACATACTGCCTGTCTTCCCACCCCATGCCAGATGGATCAAATATCTCCCAGCGTTGCTTTCCCTTTGAGAAATCAATTTTGTAAACTTGGGCTGACTGCTGTTATTTGGCTGTGATTACCGCTAACCTGGGGGTAGTAATTTGGCTTTGTCGGTGGGTGTGCAGAGGTGTGGAAGTTAGACCAGGCCTTCCTCAAGGGTGGCGGGGAAGGAGGGACGGCCTTCCAGGCCCTGAGGCGCTCAATTTGCCTGTGATCTCAAAGATCGCAGGTTCCCCCGATGCTGGCCATATGTGAAACCCCCCAACCCCCCTCCTGCCAACCACCACAGCACCACGGCAACCCAGCACACACAGACATAGAGCTATGCCCTGACACATCATGCATAGTCTCTGCAGTGGCATTAGCTTGAGGGGGGGGCACCATCTGTACATTTCAACTCCACTCTCCCATTCCTCTAACAGTCTCTGCACCCCCTCCCCCAAGCCATGACCTGTCACCTGTTGTGATGGACGCCCCCCCACCCCCGTCCCCCCATCCACCCACCCCCCACCAACTCTTTGTTTTCGGTGTGAAATGCCTGCACAGCTGGGGAGAAGAGTGAAAAGGTCAATGGCTTCATGGGTGCAGCGGCTGTGCTGGGGTTGCATGGCACCGAGAGGGAAACAGCAGGAAAAATCTCCTCCATCTACAAACACTGCAGTACTGTGGGCTCCTCCTCCGAACATGCCATGAAGTCAGTGCTGCAGCAGTAAGGCCTACTTTCAGGTCAAAAAATCCTAACAGACGGTGGATGGATATGAAGGTTATAAGAATCTTCATTTTGAGCAGCAGTATGGCGTAGCAGTTATGAGCAGGGCTTATAACCAAAGGGTTGCTGATTTGATTCCCTGCAGGGGCGCTGTTGCTGTACCCTTGGACAAGGTACTTAACTTGAGTAAATTTTCAGTTGTATAAATGGATGACATGTGCTCTTGAATCCATTTTGCTTTTCCGAGTAGCAGTGTAGCATAGTGGTTAAGAAGCAGGACTTGTAACTGAAAGATTGCTGGTTTGATTCCCCACTGGGACACTACTGCTGTACCCTTGGACAAGGTACTTAACCCACAATTGCATCAGTAAATATCTGGCTGTATAAATGGATAGCATTGTAAAAAACTGTAACCAATGTGATTCACTCTGAAAAAGAAAATCTACTAAATGCCAATAATGTAATGTAAAAATTGTAACCTATATACTTTGCTCTGGATAAGAATGTCTGCTAAAATGATAGTTATGTATTTTGTATTCGTTTGTACAGTACATGGGTTTACAAATTGTATGTATGGTGGCTGGTAGCTAATTTTTATCTGCAGTTTGTGGGCAGGTGAACACAAAGTTACATTCAAATGCGATCAGTCACACACTGCAGAACATCTGTATCTACAACAAGACCGATGAATAAAACTTTTGACAAACTTATTAGATATTAAACGTGAGTCAAACTGGATGCTTCACTCTTTTCATCCATGTTTGTTTGTGAATATCTAAAAGGACTTTGACATTGCTTTAATTTGTTTCTGATTCGATGAATAATTCATATCCCTGTGTTTGTGTATTGTCTTTCATGCTATCTCCCTGCTGTCAGACAGAGCTCTGCTTTGTCTGTGAAGTTGTACTGATTAACCTTGGATTTCAGAAAGTGCCTCTCGCTTTGTGTAGGTACGGTGCACAGGAAGAGGCACACTCTGGAAGAAAACAGAGCCGAAACAGATTTACTGCCTTGGGTCAAACAGCCTTGAAGGAGGTAATTACACATGTTGAAACCTTTCATTTGCTTTCTTCTAAAACAAACAATTTTTTCCCCCTGAAACCCATGATGGCAATTGATGCCATTTTCTTATGGGTAAAGTTGCCTGGCCCTGGAGGGCTGCAGTGTCTGCAGGGCTGCTCAACCCTGTCCCTGGAGGGCAACAGTATCTGCAGGGATACTAAACCCTGGTCCTGGAGGGCAACAGTATCTGCAGGGGTACTAAACCCTGGTCCTGGAGGGCAGCAGTGTCTATAGAGGTACTCTGCCCTGTTCTTTGGGCATTTAGCTTTCATTTGCCTTGTGTATCTCCAAAGGCTAATTGACATATTTGTCTTATTTCTCCAGATTATATTGTCAGATTGATCAAATTGATTGTAAAGGTCACATTTGTAGGGCAGTACACATTTTGCTCCAGCAGTTACTTAGCATTGAGGCTTTTGTATTTTTCTGAATGATTCTCCTTGTCAATTTAACTGTATGCATCTATGCGGGAGAGGAATGTGAGGGTCAGAGGGACAGAGAGAGAGCGAGAGAGAGAGAGAGAGAGAGCGAGAGAGAGAGAGAGAGAGAGAGAGACAGAGAGAGAGAGAGAGAGAGAGAGAGAGAGAGAGAGAGAGAGAGAGAGAGGGAGACTCTGGAGATAGATAATATGTGTGTCTATGTGTTCTTTCTTCTCCCTGTTTTGAGAAAGAGGAATAAGAACAAGGTTTTTGTTAATTAAATTACCTAATTGAGCTTTATTTAAGGTGGGATGCTGCTGTTACCACCAGGTGATGATGGTCCTGGTATGTCCCTGCCTCTTGACACTTTAAATTTTAGACTGAAATCCCAACTTTGTATATTTGTTCCATTCCAGTGCCCTATTTTTCTGGGATCCTTTTTGTCATATGGGTGTTTACTTTTTTGGTACTTTTGATAACCTCTTTTCTTTTCACAAGTGTTATTGGCAATTTCTTAAATTTATTTACTTTTATTTTTTAACACTTTTCTTGCTTTTTTTTTTGCTTTTTATTCCTTCTACAGTTTGGCAATGAACTTTTACTGCAATGTAAACATACATGTATCACTTCAATGACTGATAAATTGACATTCCAGAATACTGTTTAACCCCTGTCTCTCTAATGGCCTTCCTCCTGTCTCTCTGCTGGCCTCCCTCCTGTCTCTCTGCTGGCCTCCCTCCTGTCTCTCTGCTGGCCTCCCTCCTGTCTCTCTGCTGGCCTTCCTCCTGTCTCTCTGCTGGCCTTCCTCCTGTCTCTCTGCCTTGGCCCCTTTCTCCCTCTCATTCTCTCAGTCTCATTCTGAAATTCTGTGTGTAATTTCTAACAGAATACCGGTCCTGTCCACCAAGCTCTATCTACCCATGCAATAAAATTACACATCCAGAATATATTTTAGAGAACATATTTTGTAGCTCAATAAATATATTTAAAATGTAATTTGTAAATTATTGCTGTTTTTTTTGTATTTTTCAGTTTGTTTCCCATTTGTACTTATACATTGTAATTACATTTCCAATATATACTTGGGCTGAACAATATATTTCTCAATATATTACAATATATTTCCATATGGGCATACAGTAATGCACAGAGTGAACAAACAGAGGTCAATCTGCCACTTTAATGCGTTTTTAAAAGCCCCTTTCCCTTCCATGCTGTGTTTCAATTAATCCGCCAGCTGCAAGGCCTGACCCGGCACTGTTCACGGCCAGATGCGGGCGGGGACGGTGACCTGATTCATTCTCCTTTAATTTATATGATAATTAATGCCCTGTACTTTTATCCCGTTAATTGCCAACCCCCCCCCCCCGTGAAGGTGCTGACTGGTCTCAGCTTCACACCTGGTGTATACCTGCGAGGTGTGGGAGCGTGGTTCTGGGGAGAAAGGGAAGGATTTTATGTACAGTGGAGCAGCCAGGAGATGACTTTATAAAATTTAAATAGCCATTTCCAGCTGGTGGCCTTACCACACTTATGCGTCTTCATGCCAAATGCCTGAAGAAGGGCTCGGCCGAGCTGCATGGTGCTTGGAAGGGAGACCCTCTGGGAAAACCAAGCTGCTACTGGAGGTAGAGTCAGTGGGACAAGGGCGATATTCTTCCCACTGCACTCTGGACCTGACAGAAAGCCAATGCTGTGATAGGGACACTGTGCTGTGAGGGACAGTGTTTTGAGGATGAGACCTTAACCAGAGATCTCAAATGTACAGACCCCATTATTCTTCCTGCTAAGAGTTGGGGTGTTGCCATGGTGTCCTGGCCAAAGTCCCATTTAGTAAAAAAGTCCCATTTTTCTCACTTCAGTTGCATACATAAATCCCTCCCCTCCTGAACTAAAGTGTGGCGTGCTCTCCTGTATATCTTCTAGATGGGTGCAACATAAAAGGCAGTTCAGGGTATACATATATAGATATCCCCCTTTGAGAAGTAAAAGAAAATTAAAATACTGTAATGAATGCTATTTATAACATATGGGCCATGATATCACTAGCTTCAGTTGAATTTCCTTTATAGAAGACAGGTAAACATGGAAGTTTTTCACACCAAGTCCTTGGATGCTACAATATCACGACATGCATTTGACTGTACTTGTAGTTATTTCATCTTGCGCTTTGTCTCCTGGCCACCAGGGGATGCTCTTGTGTGTTACCACGTTCTCAGTGAGGACGGAAACAGCAGGTCTGACATTTATGGGAGCCCACACGAAGAAATTGGATTTTAACATTGGGTGGTTTAGATTTCTTCTTCTTCTTCTTCTTCTTCTTCTTCTTCTTCTTCTCCCCCTTGCCTTTGTTAGGCTTTGTAGGCCCCTCTGAGAAAAAAAGGCTTATCTTTTTCCATTTTGGATGACCTACAGAGTGTCATCAGTCTTCTCTTTCTGATGAGATCTTCTGTGGTCCACAACTGAACATGAAACAGAAAAAAATGGCATTACAATATGTATTCGCTCAACGGACTCCCTCAGCTAGAGGAATTTACATAATTATGTTTCACATTGATATATCACTGATGTGCCAATATGCCTTTCACAGTGTGACGACAGCTGTGCTTCATCCATTTTCCTTTCTGTTTTTCCTTTGCTTAGCAGATGCTCTTATGAGGAGCGACTGAAGCTTACAGCCTTTGCCTGGTACCTATTTATAAAGCTGGTTAGTAATGGGTTCAGTGCCTTGCCTTGGGTATAACAGCACTGCCCCACCTCAAGAATCATGATAGAGATGTAGGGAAGGAGAGAGGGACCCAGAGGCGGGGAATAAAAGATACAGGCCTGAAATCATGACAGGACTATTGGCAATTACTAATTGCTTATCACAACTGCCAGAGACGGTTTCGGCTCTAATTGGTTCTGTGTTTTGACTCTGTGCAGTTCTGTGAGGAGGGGACCCAGTGGGGGCTATCACTGTCAGTTAGTTGAGGGGGAACAGCATTGTTCAAAATAAAAAAAAAATATATAATAAAATAGGAAAAGAAATCACAGCAGAATTTAATGTTCCTCATGCAGTGGACCCCCGGAAACACTCGGGCTCCCTCTCTGGGACCCAGGGCTTTGATCACAGGTGACGTCCGAGGCGGGACGCCAGCCCGTCGGGGGAACACGTGATGAGCCGGCGGTTGCCAGCGGATGCCGCCGGTCGCCGTGGGACGCGGCGCAAAAATAACCGGGGACGGAGGGACGGGCGAGACCTGGCGCTTGCCAGATGGAGAGCGTCACCGGCGAGGGCCGCGAAAGAGAATGCGGCGATGCAGGAACGCGGGGATGCTCCGTCACACTCAGCTCAATTAACACTAAATGACAGGGAACATTTGTACCAGGCTGTTCCAACGCGCCATGCCAAGAAACAAAAAAAAATTCTTCCCCACAGCTGCTGCGGCAGTCTTTTGCTGACAACGCCATATCAACAGCCCCGGCTGCGATCGCGAGTTCGTTTCTCAACACTTCTTTCACGGGTTTCTTTTTTTGTTTGTTTGTTTGTTTTTGTTGTTTTTCATTGGTCCAAATTTCACACTCGCTCCATTAACACAAACACCAAATATATGCTCTAAAGTTCTTTTCCCTGTGTGTTGTTACCTGGAGTGCTGGCTTCTTAGCTCTCACAGTTCTCAGTTAGGGCGTGTGCCAGGGAACATATCTGCCAGTCTGTGCGTATCTGCGCCTGTGTCATGTCTGAGAACAGCAGCTCTGTCAATGCTGCGAGGCAGACAGACCGAGCCCCTGACACAGATGCTGTTTTGCCACGGCCTGTCCCTGCCCATCTCTGCCTCGCTGCATCAGAGGATACTCTTATTATAACCGTCAGCCCGGTCTGTCTGAGAGCACAGCTGAAGTCAGTGACTCACAGTGTACTGCGCTGACCTGTCTGCATAAGATTGCCGCACACCGCCCTCACACTGACAGTACTCTTCCATGTGCTTAAACTGCACATGTATTGACGGCTGTTGATGATTAATGAGGGATATCTCAGGTCTGCACAGTACCGCAACTATTGTAAAAGGTTGAAAAGACTATCTCAAAGCCTCTTTTAATACACCTACCAGAGTTAATGCATTATTGATAGCATGACCCCCTTTGACTCATAAACAAACAAATAAAAAAGGCATTTTAAAGTGAAATAAATCTGTGGCAAGAAGCTCATGAAAGCGTGGAACAGAACACAGGTAGCTTTAATGATCTCCTGCCCTGCGGCAGTGAATTTCTGGTGGTGGGGGAGTTTTTTTTTTTTTCCTGCGTCTCCATCAGTCGTGCCCGGAAGTTTGCCTCTTTGTCAGGGTGATCCGGGGACATTCTCCGGGCTTGTTTGGTCTTGCCTTCCCCGGCTCGCTCAGGTTCGGAGACCTGGGGTCTCGTTTGATTCCCCCCCTGCTTTTGAAGCTCCTTGTGCGGGAATCTGATTATTGTGTTATTATAGAATGGCTAATGAACCCTCACCATGTATGTGCTCTCACCTCTGCTTTAGTACTTCACAGGAAACACGCAGTGCACAGCAGCTTGGCGAAAAAAAAAAACAACTACAAAAGAGCGAAAGATGCTTCGAAATCACTGCTGTGGGGAAATAAATGCAATGCACAGATGGATTGAAAGATGAGAAACAGACAGACACACGGAGAAAGAGGGCAGACTGACAAAGAGATAGACAGACTCCAGACACTCCAGGCAGTAACTTCACCATCAACACACATATTTTGCATTCATTTCTGTCTCATCAACAGAGACTTCTCTGGCTCGTTCTCCTTTACATTCAGCATGAATTTATTCCTTCATGCTAACAGATGGATCATAAAAAATAGAAGCCATTGAGTGCTCTCCGTTACATTTCTTTATGCATTCCTAAACTTCGCAGTGTTTTTCATTTGATCCCAAATATCCCACACATACTCCACCCGCAAACTGTGGAACTCCACCTGCAAAGTTTTTAACAATTTGTTATTTTATGATTATGGACAGCTTGGCTGTCGGTGATGCTCAGTGAGGATGGGTTTACTTGCATGCATATTTTGCCGCATTGACATCAGCATGCGCTGCACAATCTGGTCCAGCCACATTTCCACTTCCTGTCCTTGCCCACGCTGCTGTCTTAAGCCGAGCGGACAAACACATGATCAGAGTGCACCAGGTGGCCCTGTGCTATCTCAGTCCCCAGATGAGCATCAGTGCATTTTCATCGTAACAGTGGGAAACTATTACATTATTGCCATCTAGCAGGCACTCTTATCCAGAGCGACGTACTTACATAGGTTAGAATTTCATTCATTTATACAGCTGGATATTTACTGAGGGGGTTAATTGTGGGTTAAGTACCTTGCCCAAGGGTGTAACAGCAGCGCCCCTGGCGGAATCGAACCAGCAACCTTTCAGTTACAAGCTGTGCTCCTTACCACTATGCCACACCACTGCCCCATGGCCAAACTTCCCCTGACCACACCCCCGATCCCTGTCTAGCTGTCCACACACATCCCACAATGCCATCGTAACAATAATATCTGGACCTTTGTCTGACAATGTATTTGATGGCTTGGTTAAACCTTCTTGCTTATAATAAAAAGGCCTGCCAGTTAATCCTTTTAATCCACGGTGCTGAATCCTGGATGGGATGGGAGCTCACAGTTTTACAGTCAGCAGAGGGCTTGAGACAGTAGCCGGCTTCCACTTTGCGTTTCTGCATGGTGCGCTCGGGTAAAAATCAGATCAGCGTGCTCGCCTGACACGCCTCCAGAACATGCCTGCGGAACACGAAAACTCTGAGCTCCAGTTCATCACACGCACACCATCACAAACCTCACGTTCATTGAGGTCACCGTCTAGCCACTGACAGCATTTTCTATAAGACCATGTACAATATTTTCAATAATATTGTGTGTGCCTAACATTACAATTACTTAGTTACTCTCATCCAGAGGAGATTATACATTATTTGCATTTATACCACTAGATATTTATCAAAGCAATGCCGGTTGGGTTCCTTACTCAAGTGTCTGCTGATTACATTCTTGTTTCTTTAGAATAAAAATGTAGAAGAAGAAGAAACAAGGGAATTTTTCCATCTACAAAACCTTGGCTGTGAATGTGTCAGAGTGTGTGATGCATGCACTCGCAACATAACGGCTGATGGGTACAGTGTAACTGAATTATTGTGACCTTTCAGGTTCAAACGCGCCGGCGCCAAGCAGGTCAAAGATTGAACGAAATGACTGTTGTTTTCGGCATGTTTCTATGAGTGCTGCAGCTTGTCAACCTCTGTAATACCCTTGGAGGTGCGCTGAAGTGTTCATCGCACTCAGTGCACTTGAAAGGGCACTGAGAGGAAGGTGCTGATCTGGAGGAAGGCGGGACAGGCCTGTTCACGCTCCCCTTAATCTTCCCCGCCACCACCCCCCCCGGTGTACAGAGATCCCACACACTGCTCTCGCAGCAGAACTGAAAATCCCGCCACCCACCCTGCCCCTCGCAGGGGTTACCTCCTTAGAAGTTCTACCTGTTGCAGCTTTGCCCCCCGCCCGCCGCCGGCATGAGAAAGGTTTGATATCGAGCGTGGGGGAGGTCAGCGGAGGCCGTGGGTCCGGTGTAATGAGGATGAGAAATGGGCACTCCGACCCGGGTATTAATTAGGGGGATGCTTTCGGAAGCAACGCCACAGTGACCTTTTCAGTCTGACGAATGGTTCAGTTTTTTATTTCCAGTCATGGTCAGATCACAGGGCAGTGCCCCCCCTCCCACCACATGAGCTGAAAGTGGAACCATCTTGTGGAGTGGACGCATGCGACTGGATGCTACAAATGTCAATACTGGGGGAGTGGTTTGCAACCCTGCAGCTAGACAGCACCTGTTTTGACTGCCGCCTTTTATTATGAGGTGGTGATTTTCCGGAACATCCTCGATGTCCTTCGCTTGAAACGATGCTTATCACGATCCTGGAGTGCCTATTACACAACACACGATCACTTCACTGTGACCTTATACATATGCATGCGTACACACAGTCTGCAATCCATGCCCTCTAATGCATAAATGCACAGAGGATGAATTCTTATTTGCCACCTGTTATGCGGGCTGATACTGCTCCCTGTCCTTTTTAATATTGCGCCTTGACTTAATTTCTGTTGTTCATTCATTTACGCATTCATTCATTAATTCACTCAGTCATTCAGCCAGTTGGTCATTAAGTCTCCCTAAGGTCTGAATTTTTCCTTGCGCTGAGGGCATCCCGTTAGGCTTGGTGTAACACTCTGCCTGAGTGTGTTCTACAGGATGTGGATGGGCAGGATATGGTATATCTGTGTGAATGGTGATGAGTTTAGCTGTGACACAGGGGTACTGGATTGCAGAAAGTTTTTATTCACGGACTTTTTTGAAAGTGTGATCGCAGGAAAAGCATCATCTCCGTGTAACGCAGACGAAAGATTCGCTTTTCCCTCAAAAAGAGAGGCAATTTGGGAGATCTATAAAAATGCAAATGGCAAAGATGTGTCATCTCTCACAAAAGACAATACGAGCCTCACGCTCATCAGAGTATGCCCACTATTTTTATCCCTAAAATAAAAGAACAGCTAAAAGAACAGGTTCTAACTGCAGATCAATGTGTATTCTTTCCTAATGGCATTTTTTTTTCTGTTGGCATGTTTCGTTTTGTCTTTTCAAAGACCAAAGTCAGAGAGATTGAAATGGTCATTCATTTTAATCTTTTTTTTCCTCTGATCAGATTGTCTTTGCACTTCTCTGTGATGGAAGGTTAGTGTGAAACCTCTCTACACGGAAAACTATACAAATATCCTATGGCAATTAGAACAGACCAGCTTCTACTTAAAAATCTTTTTTATTCAATCTGTGATAATTACATAATGATTTTATGTTTTAACTCGAACATATGCTTCATGAGTTAAAACCACAGTCAACAAGTAATTTTCCAGTAATTACTTAATAGCACTAACAGGATTATAATACTATAATTATTACTATAAAGATTATAATATAATAATTTAAAATGAACAGAGGGAGTAGATTGAATATGCTATGAATATTATATTTGAATGATTGAATATTGCTGGGTGTTAAAACAAAGTCACATATCACGTCTTTGCCAAACCCATAGCAATTAAGCACTTCTGTGCTGTTGAAATTATATGTAATGCAACAAATTTACACAAAACAAGTATAATTGCTTTCTGGAAACATCTGCAGTTTCATTTCCAATTTTGAACATCTGTCAAAGTATGAATTCCAAATTGTTTTAAGCCATGATTCCAGTGCATCGTTTGATTATTTGCGAACATGTCCAAGACATTCAACCCCCCCAAAAATAAAAAGAGCTGGTGATCAAACAAACAAATTCCTTTGCAGAGACACAGATGTTGTTATCGGAGTTAATGAGATGGAATGGAAAGAACTGTTATTTACAAAGTAAAAATACACTCATCCCTGAAGCCATCTTTATACTCAATGTTAATGCACCACCAGTTCCCACATGGACACACTCACTGATCTCAGACGCTTTGCCTTCAGAGCCTTGACCTTCTGTTGCATCTAACCATTGTCTCTGTTCAAGCACCTTAAAAACCTACACCCTTAAGATCATGCTAGCACAGTGCGTGTTTGTATTGTATGCGGTGGTGTCTAATGTGGTATTTGTATGTGGTAATGTCTTTGCTTTTTATGTTGACAATTGACCCCTAACATTGTCCTCTTAATGGCCCTGATGATGCATTGAATTGAATTGAAATGAACTGAACTGAGTTGAGTTGATTGAACTGAACTGAATTGAGTTGAATTGAATTAAATTGAACTGAATTGAACTGAATTGAGTTGAATTGAGTTGAATTGAGTTGAATTGAGTTGAATTGAATTAAATTGAACTGAATGAACTGAACTGAACTGAACTGAACTGAATTGAATTGAATTGAATTGAATTAATACGATTTTCCTGCCATCCCATTTGGCTCACTAGCACTGATACATACTGCATTCAAAGTCTTCATTTGCCATTGTGTTAATGGAATCGCATCCGCTATTTGGGCAGCTATTGGAGAAAAAGGTTCTTGGAGTGACGTTTTTTGTTCACTTGTTTGTTTCCCTGTCAGATGGACATGTAAATACTCCAGAACTGTATATTTCTGGCTTGCGCACTGAAGTAACCGCAGACCACAGATGGCGGAAAATGCATACATACATAAATACCTATTCCATACAGTGTAAGTGTAGGCAAAGTACGCTGGCCCTTTAAATGAGCACAGCATGCTGCATCTGAGAGGAACATGGAGTCTGTGCGAACAGCACCAGTAACGCACGCCCCTGGGGATACAGCAAACAAAAGCTGACCATGATCGTAAAAGACTCCCGAGCTAGCGTTCGCCACTGACCTTAAGAGTGCCGCGCATTTATCAGAAAAGTGCCGGGCCTCTATTGGACGGCTGCTGGAATTGCTAAAGCTGACCTTCAGAAGGCATTTGGAAATGGATGAGAAAGCCCTTTCTGCGGACCTGCTTTTCCTGCTCCGAGCGAAAGCATCAGCGCTGACTAACCCCAATAAGAATCCGTACACCGGTCTTTAATGCTAGCTTACAGTCCTGGCTTTGGGTGATGTTGCCGCTCCCTACTCACGACTCTGAGGACCAGAGTTCCACAGGTCAAAACGAGATCAAAGTGCAGTGCATTAATAAACACATAGCAGGACACAGTGCTCAAAGGAGATGTCTCGGCCAAAATGAGGCTGTGTTCTGAGGGTGAGAGGATGTTGTGGCAGCTGGGGTGTGTGGTCACACACCATGATTTAAATGCTATTTTCTAAATCCCTCAGTTTGAAGTTCGGAGAACTGGGGAGTAAATACAAGAAAGGAATTCCCAATTTTGTACGTGATTTATGGAGCTTTGTGATGACTTGGGACTTGCAGTGAAATGTTTTAAACACATCAGTTTTTGCTAGATCCCTAAACTTCTACACACATATACGCAAACATTTAGATAAGTGCAAAAATACACACAAACTCACACAAACAGATGTACACACACATATACAGATGGATGCATCACCACACACACAAAGCTCGTAATCATCATGCTCGGTCTGTTAGTATATGTACAAGACTGACACAGCATGATTGTTGAATAACAGCAATAACTTTACCACAGCAGTAGTCAATGTACCCTAACAGTTTGTTAAAACAGAAGGGTTTTAACAAACATATTTCAGGATCTTTATCTATTTGTTTATTACATTACATTACTGTTATTTAACAGGTGCTCTTATCCAAGGTGACTTACATTGGTTGCAATTATATCCATTTATACATCTGGATATTTACTGAGATATATTGTTTGTTAAGTACCTTGTCCAAGGGTACAGCAGCAATGCCCCAGCACGGAATCGAACCAGCAACCTTTTGGCTACGAGCACTTACCACTACACAACACTGCAGCCCCGAACATACTGTCAGAGTGGGATTTGAACCTGTGTCTCCAGGGGTGACTGCTACCTGAATGCAGCACCTTACACCATCCTGATATTATTACTCAATTATTTATGTTTTTTTCTGTTTTGGTAAGAATTTGCTTGTCAGATCTCTCGCCATTTTTGTCACCACAACCTCAGGATATAACATCTAGCTTTGGAGAGTCTGTATTGTAGCAGAAGGTGCAAGGCGTACACTGAAATATCTGCGCCAAGTAAACTCCATCAACCTCAGGATTTAATAAGTCACATGTGGTGGCTGACAGACAATAAACAAAATCCCTTGTGAGCAAAAATACTTTAAGAAGCTTCCCGGATTTCAGGATGCGCACTTTCCTCGGGCTTTGAGATGGGTTTGATTGTGGAATAAGCAAGGACGAATAAACTCTAATGGAAGAACTAAAATTCCTTTAGAGTTTAAGCTGAAACTTGGAGATCCCTGCCCAACTCCAGCTTTAGCTTTTACGGCCGTATCGTGCTGATCCTCTCTCGTGAAACATAAGCGGTCCATTAGAAGAGAATAGACGGTTTACTATAATGGGGACGGGATTACAGGAATGCACGCGCTTGGGTCTGTACACGCGGTAATCAGGGACTCGTTGACTGCTTCCCAATCGGGGACAATGTGTCATGCATATGCGCGTGTGGATGTCCGGTGGACGTCACTAATGTAAGAGCACAAATAGCCTCGGCATGCGCCGAAGGCTCACATGTCGTGTTTGCCCTGACTTGTTCTGGTGTCCGCCTGTGCGAGCCGTTCTATACTCAGATCAGATCTAACTTTGGATGCAACGCGCGGGCTTCTAAAAACCGTCTGTGTGAGTCATGGTTGTTCGCTGAATCTTCACCGCAGACCTGATTCAACTAGTCATACCTCCATTAGTTATATTTATATAGGCTATAATCTTGCACATGCTATAATCTTTATTCGCTCCAGCTGTCAATACATCTCTAAACTAAGGACGAGGGCCATCTAATGAACACCCTCTCATTATGATGCAAGTGACTCCTCCTTACATTCATGCAAGTTCAGAGCATGTTAAAGAGTTAAAGAACCTTTTCCACAAAATGTATCCATTTCGATGGATTCAGAACAGGCTTTAAACGAAAGCATGCGTTATCTCTGCGAACATTTCTTGGTTCATATGCATGCATTGGTTCATTACGTTCAGACAAAAAAATGTTGACTGCACTGTTTCTTATGGTTTTATATATCTTTAATGCGATGCACTCTTCGTGCATACTCCTATGTCAGGGGCACTTATGCAGTCACATTTAAATGATTGATTACCCTCTGGATCCAGTCAACATTTGCAAGTTGTGCTTTCTTTTCCTCCCAAGACTACCAAAATTAATTAACTTCCCACTATGAAAATTAATTCAGTAGATATGAATTTTAATAATATGAGTAAGTGTAAGTGTAAGATGGGGAGTGTAGGGGTGCTGGTGTATGGCTTGGAGTCTGAAGAACCTAACACCTTGTTGTGGGTTGCTGAACCTAACACCTTGTTGTGGGGTTCCCCCCAGCCCCCGAGCCCCCCACCTTGATTCATCATGTGTTATTTCCATCCATAATAACAAGGATAGAAATAACAGGAGATGCGGGGGATGAGGGATGGAGTGATATTATGCAGATGACACAAAAAGGGGAATTTTACAGTTGTGGATGGGACGGGCTGTTAATTGCACCAAGATTGTCTAAAAATGAAAAGTCTCCTCCCGAATCTTCATTTGAAGATTGCACGGAGCAGCAAGATCCAAACGAGCTCCACACTCATCGCTCTGCCTCTCCGTCCAGGGACGTGAGTTTGCGGCAAGCCTCCGCGTACAGAACACAGTCATTTCCCATAAGGTGCTGGCTCCGAACTGATGACTTTCTGTAACCAAAAGCCCCTTTAACAAACATAACAGTGCTGTGAGGTTCCTTGCGGATGGAATCGCTGGGTATGTAATGGAAAAGAGGGAAACACAGAGCTGAAGGGTTTTTTTTCTGGTTTTTTTTTCCACCCAGGGAATTAAGCCTGTGGCATGACACAAGCCATTAGACCCTGACATTTTATGATGAATAAATAACAAATATTTCCGCTTAGCTCTTGTGTTCTAGTTTCCGGTCTTTTATTGAATTACAGACGCATGAATTGCAAATGCACTGAATTTTCTCTTTCATTTCCATGAAGCCCCCCTCACCCTTGGGGTGGAAAGTGAATTTGTGTATCTTAATAACATGCTCAGCTCTCTGCTGCCCTTCTTTTTTTTAATCGGTTCTAGCAGAAACTGATATTACACACAAATAAGTCAGTGCTGTTCTTTATTAATATAAATTGCTGTCTACCTTTTTACAATAAAATGCTGAGGAAGTCAGGATTCTCTTGAGCAAATTGATAATTGGAACAGAGGGGTCTGTTCTTCCAAATACGAAATGTTAATACAGTTGTAAAAAGTTATTACATTTCTCTAAAATTCTCTTTAAACCAGTATTTCTGACAGAATTTGAGGAAAATTATTTTGTATTAAAAATGATCAATGAAGAGTTATTAATGAATCCCAAGATTAGTGTTATTTTACTGATTAAGTAGCACTGCTTGGTATATCCAACCAAACTCTGTGTTTTATGCCGTAGACCTTAACATCCTGGCATTAATCAAAACGTGTTACTCCTCTGGTCTTTTCCTTGTCTCCCCTCTGTCTCTACACCCAGTGGAAAACAATATAAAGATACTTAGTGGTTTGCAGCAGTTGTTAAGTACAGGAAGACAATGTTGCTGCCTGACCCAAAGGACACATGAAATTCCTGCACACTGAGAGATAAAAATGACTACCTTTTCAAGAGGTAGCGGAGCGTGGGGTCAAAACCACAGAGGAGGAGGGCTCAAGTAAAAATCACCCAACTCAGATTAGGAGTTGTGTTCAGACAACATGTACTAGAACCATACATGGAAGCGGTAGCAGTGATTTTAACTTTTTTTTTGATTTTTTTTTTTTTTTTTGTGAGCAGCAGTGTGGCACAGTGGTAAGCAGAAGGCTCATAAGTGAAAGGTTCCTGGTTCGATTCCCCGCTGGGGCACTGCTGCTGTACCCTTCAGCAAGGTGATTAACCCACAATTCCCTCAGTTAACATCCAGCTGTATAAATGGATGAAATTGTAACCTATGTAAGTGGCTCTGGGTAAGAGCATCTGCTAAATGACAATAATGTAATGTAATGATTCTCACCAGATTTTTCACCCCTTCTGAATAAAAAGACTTACGACTTCAAAAGCGTGGAGTGCACATGCATAGTTCCAAAATAAAACCATGGGTTTATGGAGACATATTACATGTGAAATGTGCACACAGCAAGATCAAGTGGGTTCTGATGAAATAATAGTGTTTTTCTTGTGTTTAGAACCCTTTCATTTACAGTGCATAACTAAGTCAGTTACTGCAATTACCTTTTCACAGGGAATAATAAAAGCATCATAAAGAACTGGAGCTTCATTAACAAAGACCTCAAATGCTAGAGTGTATAAGATTCTGTGGAACTGTGTATGAATATCACACAACAGACTTCTCAGAGCTGTTCTCTTCTTCTTGCTTGCTTTAAATGAAGGCTCTTCCTTCATAACGCATAAAGCTGTTGGTATTAGGATCTGTGCCAAACCAGCAGTAACTTTGAAAAACCATAAAACAACCTGTCATCGCTGACTTGTGTTTTTTGGGAGTGGAAGAGAGGATCAAGGGGTGTCCTACATGGTGTGATGCCCAATGTTAAACAAGATAATTGTCATAATTATACAGCAAAGCAGTTTATGTTTTCAGAGTAAAACATTTGTGACTACTTGTTAGTTAAATACAAGCATTCTTTTCATGGAAAAGGATTTTGTATAAACAAACTAACCGTTGACTGTCACATGTGTCAACCAAGAGTACATTTGCTATGCTGCACACTCTTTCCTTACTATCTTTCTTAAATATCTGATTTTCTTAATATAGCTAAAAAAAACTAAGAAAATATACACTAAACTAGCAAATGCTAGCCAGCTAGTGAAAACCTTCAAGAATTATTTGAACAAAGGGAAAGTATAATGCACCATAATCAGCATAATTACAAGCACAGTCAGTGTAAAATCCTCTAGCTGACAGTATTTGTCTTTTTCTACTAAACTTGAGATTTATATATGTTTGAAGTTCCCTGGAAAAATGCTGATTTGTATATTTTGAAACCTGGTGACAGACTTTAATTGGAGACCCTCTAGAATATGCCTGTGTTGTGTTGTGGTTGACTGTTTTCAGTGGTTGTGGTTGAAGGCCACTTGCTGGCATTCGAGGCACCACTTTGCTTCACTTCACTTCAGCATTGTTCTTTGCCCTTGCCAGATATCATTGTTTTTACATTCAAAAACGGTCTCTCATGCCACAGTCCAGAAAACATAATTACATGAAAGTAATATACTGTTTGTAATATAACAGTAATATACTGTTTCTTAACATTGTGAGACAAGTGTTAAGTGGCTGTCGGGGAAAAATACTGATATTTAATATATTACAAAAAAAGCTCAGTGGAATAAATATAACAGAATTAATTATAGGAATACTAAAAGGTAATGCTTTGTTTATTGTGAAGAAGTAACAGGGCTTCTAGGCATGTCGGGGTTAGGAATTCTTTTAGTTTTTTACCCTGGTCATTATGTCTTTACAATCAGAGGGCAATTTTATATATGCAGAATGTGCAGGGACACTTGCTCTAAAATCCCCTGTGCTACGCACATAATAAGCATTGTTCTGAAGAAGTGAACATTGATGTTCTCTCAAAATGTACTGTTTCGCTCAGTTTATTGTACTGTACTGTAATGTAATGTTTATTTTAATAATCGATACAGCTTTGATCCCACACTGAATGCAGAGAGTGAGCACACTCTCTGAAAAGCCTTTTGGAGTATGCATGTGCCTAAAATTGTGTTTTGATGTTCCATTCTACATGATCTTTCACATCCCCCAGCAGACAGCTTACTGTGAGCAGGGTGAGGAGTGGTGGAGAGACCCAAGTCCAGGTCCAGTCATGATTCTCAAAAACGGTGACTTGAGTCAGATTTGAGTCCGAGTTCTGGATTTGAGTAATGCAGCTCTGAGAGCCCCATGCAGAGGTGTGAATATTTGATGGTGACTGCTTTGGTCTGAAAGGCACTGTTGACTGTGTGCTTGTGTTTGTAGCGGGGAGGAGGTGCTCTGCAGGGTGACTTTATAAAAGCATCTACTGACACCTCTCTCTGTACATATTTCTATACATATTGTGCATGTGTGTGTGTGCACGTGTGTGTGTGTGTGTCTGTGCATGTGTATGTGCATGCGTGTGTGTGTGTAAGTGTGTGTGTGTGTGTGTGTGTGTGAGAGCGCGTGTGTGTGTGTGTGTGTGACAGTTAAGACAATTGGCAAGACATCCCTCAAGGGAAAAATCTTGATGATACTAATTGAAAATGATCACCATGATCAATAAGAAGACTCTAGAATAAATTCTGCACCATACAGCCAGTCAGCTTTATCTTTGAAAACAACAGAAAGGTCAGAATCCAGGTTTCAGAATTTCCCTCCGTGATAGCTTTTCGGAACCCTGAGGAGAGAAAAATTACAAAACAAAACATTTTTTTGTTTTATTTTTATAATCTGGCACGTTAGCCCCCTACCTACAATTCATTCCAAAGGGCAGGTAGGTAGAAAGGAATCAATTTTTATGAACCCATAAGCAGAGTGTTAGAAAAAGCAATTTCATGCTTGAGAGAACAGACCAGGAATCCAGCATTGTCCCAGTGATTAATTCTGCTTTTTCAAGAACAAAAGAGGAACAGGTACGGAAATTAATTATCTAACCAATATGCAAATATTTCGGAAAGCACTACAAGGCAGATGGCTGTGCATCTACCACGGTGTAGCGGGAATAAACTGTGATGTGCTGGTGATGGATGGAGAGCTACTTCCAGCTACAGTGATCACATGATCTACTTTACCAGTGTCTTCCAAACTCTGATAATGCCACCGTCAAACTGTGTTCAGACTGTAACTCCAGAAAGTCAGATACATTGTATTGTTTAAGATGTACACAGGTTTGCTTGTGTGCTTATTGTGGTGTGTTATAATTGTTCAGTTGGCTTTACAGGGGAGTCTAAACTAGAGTGTGCACAGTATGAAAAAGAGAGGAAAGAAACAAGAGTTGGGCAGCAGTTTAATGCAGTGGTGAGTTGCAGGGCCCAGAACCCAAACGTTGCTGATTCGAATCCCTGTTGGGGCACCACTGTTGTACCCTTGGACAAGCTACTTAGCCCAGTAAATATCCGACTCTATAAATGCATAATGTGTAAGAACTGTAACCTGTCTAGTTTGTTCTGGATAAGAGCATCTGCTCAGTGACTAAATGGAAATGGAATTTGTCCTGACCCTTGTAGGGGTGAATTTGATGCTGGGGTGCAGAGCAAAAAGTACAGAGTATTATTTAAAGGAGCTTGCATTATTATCACACAATGCCTTAGTTTCTCTGCATTTGCAATACTGTGCTTAGTTTCCTCAATAAGCTTAAAAATAAATGTACATGTGATACACAAAACATTGTCTATTTGCAATTGATTTTGTTTGCATTTGCTTTTTAATTTTGATAGAATTCAGCTACACAGCAAAACCATGTTCTTACGAATTTCTATTCTGTTATTACAGATCAAGGCAAAATGATGAAAGACCGGCATGTTCTCATAATGTAAAAGTTTATTTAAGGTATTCTTAAATGAGTGGTCATGTAGTTAATCTATAACCTCTTGGGTTTTATTTGTTTTTCGTACCCTGTAACCTTCACCAGGGTCTTCCAATTTCCAGATGCAAAGTGCTGCATGAGCAAAAACGCATTACTCTTTAGAACGCAGATATGAACACATTGCTATTTAAAATGTAGAGATGTAAAGGTACTGCGTTTCAATTACATCGTCTTTTCTGTGCAAAACTGACTGCAGAACCTATCAGGAAGCAGTGTCTTCTGGGTAATGTGAGGCTCTTTCAATGCAAACCTCAGACATTAGACATGGCTAATGTAATGTAATGTAATGAAACACTTTGAGTAGAATATCCCAGCTGAACACAAAAAAATGTTCCTCTATTATGCAAGCTAGTGAGGGTTTTGTCACAGTTAATATCCCTATCTTAATTATACGTAAAATGAATAGAAAAAAAGAAGAAAAAAAACATTCAATCAGAATAATTGGCTGCAATTCTATAATTGATATTGTTCTGTTACTCTGTGACTGAAGTCATCAAGTTGTGTGAATTCATATAAGCTGAGCCACTTTCATTAAGATATCAAATAGGCAGAGCCATTAAAATCTCAATTAAGGCAAGAGTGTTGGATTTTGTGTGTGTGTGTGTAATCTGGTCCATTGGAAAATGTTGATAAGTACAAAGGGAGCTGAAATTGACTTGGCCTTTTAGCGGAGCGAATTATAATGGCATTACCGTTAGTTTCAGAGGATTCCTCCCACATGTCGGCTTCTGCAGTGTGATCTTTTGTCTGCTGGCCAATAGCTCCTCTTTTTTCCCTTCTGCAAATTGAGAGAAAATAACTGTCATTTTCATTTCCCTCTTCAAAAAAAAAAAAGAAAGAAAAAAAGGGCCGTTTTATCAATTTCTTAGGAATGCCATTAAAGTCCAAAGTTTTGTCATAAAGTTTTTCATAAGAATTTAGTAAAAGATTTCACAGCCCCTTTCTCTCATAAAATGAAAAGTGATTCCTGCGCTCGATTAAATGAATGAGAGGGTGGGTGGGGTGGAGCGGTATTGCTAAACAGGTTATTTTGGCTCAGCTATCCTGGGTGAGGACAGGTGTTTGCACAGGTATGTTCACTTCATAGAAGGTGGTGTCTGCCACTGCTGTTTTGTACTGAAATAATTCACCTTAGAGGTTGTGAATGTTTTTTTTTTTCTCATGTTGGAAAAAATGTCTGGAAAACGTATGTTTTGCCTATGTTTGCCGTGGTCATTATTTATTAAACACACACCACACCACACTTCCAATATGTAAACAAAGTTCACATGTTGATCTGGTGAAATCCTGAATGTGTCTGCATTTTTGTTATCTTGTAATGCATTACACTAGTGGAGCAACATGGTTACATAGACTACAACATACATTGCAACGCCTCTGATTCCACGTTAACCAGGACCATCGTCAAAACCGGGCTGAAGAAAAAAACACACGGTTCTCAATGTACATTACATTATGGTCATTTATCTTATCCAAACAAGTTACAATTTTATCAATTTATAAAGCTGGATATTTACCAAGGCAGTTGTGGGTTAAGTACTTTGCCCAAGGGTGCAACAGCAGTGCCCCAGTGGGAATCAAACTGGCAACCTTTTGGTTACAAGCCCTGCGCTTTGCCAACAACACCACAATGTGCCCATCAGAAACAACACTTGAACTTGATGAATCAATGATTGATCTCCTAATGAGAGCTGTTTATAGAACACTTCACTGGTGCAGTGCTGATGGAAGGGTCTGTCCAGGACCTGAACCCTAAACCCTCTGGTCGTGAACCCATCATTCTAACATCCACTACTTCACACCTACTCTTCTTGGGCCTTGCAGGTGTGAATAATTCTGTACAACTCCTCTTTGTTTCCCCACAGGTGTGATTAATACTATACAGTACCCCATTGTTCTCACAGGTGTGAGGAGAAGTACTATGCAGCTCCTCTCTGTTCTTAACAGGTATGAGTAGTTACTGTTCAAGCCCTCTCTGTTCTCCCAGGTGTTGGGTATTACTACACTGATCTGTGGGGCTGCCTCTCGTGACAGATGGCCTGCTTCCTTAATGCCGTGCTGCTGTCTGCACAAAATCACTATGAAAACATATGGGTCTGAAACGTGAGCAAGACAGGAAGTTCGCCCAGAGAGAAAGAGGCTGAGGGGCTTCCCCTCTGTCGCGCAGCGCCGCGGCAGATGGCTTCTCGTGTCGGTGTGTTTTTAAAGGAGCTGACGAGCGGTAATCTCAGACAGAGACCTACACTCTGGCAGCTTTGAATGAAGCAGGGGCTCAGTCAGGCTGCTCCTCGCAAAATGCCTCCTTGGTTATTCCTTCAGCCTCTCAGACCTTTCTCTACCTTTAGCAGTATAACACAGTGTAGCATGACATAGATTATAACAGCATGAACAATTTACGTCACCCCTTTCTGACCATTTCTGCTGCCTGTACTTTACAAGACGGAAATAAAAAAGACAAAAGTATGCTTAAAATATACATAGAAATATGTAGTGTATAGAATGTATAATACAGAGTGTATATAGAATGTATCATATAGAGTATAGTGTGTAGAGTGTATATTGTATCAAAAACATTTTAACATGAGACTGTTTATTCATTTCTTGTGCGTTCATAACACAAGAATTAGTGTTGCTACATTAATGAGTAGGAAAATAATTAATAAAAATTTCAGTACAGTAGGTTACATGCTTCCTTGTTATATTGCCTCTGAATGTATGTGAATGTGTAGCTGTATTGTGCCTGAGAACTTGCCTGGTAAAATATCCACCTTACACGATGACAGGCTACTAACACCTTTTGGATTACTCTGGAATTACATAGCAATGCCATGTTAGCACCAAGCAACCAGGTGCTCATTGTTTCTTCAGGTGCGTGTAACTTTTTTTTCTCTTTGTGAGGGAGGTAGCGTGGTGTGTGTGAGGGTGGGAGGTGGGGTGAGGTGGGGGAGCAGAGGGGAATGACGTCAGCTTCATGACTCGTGAGCCCCGATCGGCCTTGCAAACACAAACACCATCCTGCAGTTTGTTACAGTGCGTCCATTAATTCCCTGCAGCAGCATACCTGAGTAATCACTGACTGGCTGCTTGTAACTGAGACCAAGGTTTAACATAATCATTCTGTCATTAAATGATTTTTTTTTTTTGAAAAAAGCTTAATTCCACCAATTTTAAGCGGTCAGGATTTCATATCGACCGTTTTTTTTCCCACACGCACTCCTTCCTGCGGAGCATGGCTGAAGAAGGTGTCACATTAAAATCAGCGTACGGGCCCAAGAGCATGACCTTGTGGTGCCTGTAATGTGTATAGACTTCCCCTGATGGGAAAAGATGTGGTTTTAAAGTGTGCCTGTGCGCTCGACAGCGTGGGACCATTCCAGACCCTTGTGCTGTAATTGGATTGAGGAGTCTCGGGGCCACTTCCTGGAGCCCTCTGTGTTAACAGAAACAAGATGAAGAGGTTTAAATTTTGCACTTACCTTACTTAGAGTGCGTGTTTAATGCCTGAGGAAGGAGATCTGGATAAGGGGAATTGGTTCAGCCCTCTCTCTCTTTAATATACAGCAATGCATTAGGAATGCTTATTTAACAGCAAGGTTTCTTTGCCCATTGTGTCAAAGCTAATCATAATTTTTTTCTGTGCCAATATAAAATACATACAAGCACTGTATTTATGTGCTCTTATTTCCAACACATGTGTACACATAAATACCCAAAGAGTGTGTATCTGTGGTATGTTGCACACCAGATGAGACAGGTCATTAGTTTGCCTGTCATAGTCTGTTACTGTGCACTCATATAAAAACATATTAGCATGCACACACAGCATGAAGGAACTCAGTATTTCTGTGCCCTCATGCACACACACACACACACACACACACACACACACAGACTGAACGTACCATGAGGCCGTCCTGCCCATTAGTCTGTAGATGCACTTCTTTCATTTTTTCCCAGAAGTCCTCATTACACATCCACACCTGTGAGGGAGCACTCTCGCCCCCCCCCCCTGCGTTCCCTGCGCAACAGCAGCGCTGTTCTGTAAACAGCCATTTTGCTCCTCTGACAGCCCGACACGGCTGTGAGGATTTGAAGGAGTCTTTAATGAGGAGGAGGCTGCGGGTTCAAAGCCCCGCTTCCTCTGGGTATTGGGTGAAACACAGCCACCTGACAACAGAAGAGCGCGATCTCCGGAAAGCAAAAGCTTCTGATCCGTGATCGGGACATACATAAAACCCGGACACTGCTATTAAAGTGGACAGACTGGGGCTCCCCAGGTGGTTCAGATAATAAAAACGCTTGTTTAAAGGGCAGGTTGAGCCCCACAGCACACGTTTGAAACTGGTTGTGTCATTTTCCTACAATGACCAGGAGCTGACATCGGCAGAAAAAAATGGGTTTTGTTCCACTGGGGTTGGAAGGTCAGCCAGGGTCCCCTCTTCACTCCACTCTCCTCATCCTGGAACCTGCCTAGGTACCCATGACTAACAGATAGAATCGGGGGGGTGTGCCTATTATCCATTGGCGCTGAGACCCCCCGATGCACTGCAGAAAGTAGTCAGTAGGAAGGTAGGTGTGTGGGTGTTTCAGGGGATCACACGCACCTGGTCCTGTACGCCTACATGGGCTCAGCGGTTGTTATTTGCTGCAGTGACAAGCTTGTATGCATAATTGTCAACTGCTAAATCTGATCAAAAAGGAAAAAAAATGCAGAAATAGGGCCTTTCTTGGAAAAGCCCTAGGGAATTGAAAACGTCTCCCTGGAGTCCAGAAGCATTTTGGTAGACAATGACTCCTCAGCTGTCCTGTGGGAGATTTCCAGAAGCGAAGGGGATTGTAGTCCCTAGTGCATCCCAGTTGCTAGAGTTTGCACTGCAGGCCCCAATTATAAATGCACCTCCTCACACCCCCAACTGAGCCTTGCATGGGCTGCTCACAGGGGCCAGCTCCATGGAAATAGTAATTCATCATCAACATTATTTGGCCAGTGGACATGAATATTATGGTCAAATTACAATAACGGGTCACCTCAAGGAAGCAAAAAGAAGGGGTTGTAATGCAGTCTGAGTTTGGTTGGTCTTGACTTTTGCACCCAAACAGACAATAAAGACTTCCTGTGCCATCATATTTGGTCCTCATCTTCCTTGAGGAAGGATCTCTGTTTTTAAGACAGTGAATAACAGACCGCCCATGGCCTGCAGATCCACTCTTAACCTCCTGGTCTGAAAGTGTCAAATAAACCAGTGTTTCCCAACCCTACTCCTGGCAGCACACTGTCCTGCATATCTTCTGTATATCCTTGCCCTACCTACCTGACTGAACTCATCAGTGGCACGTTTGATTAGCTGAGCACACCTGATTTAATCAAGCAGCAAGGATAGATAGAAGATATGCAGGACAGTGTGCCCCCAGGAGTAGGGTTGGGAAACACTGAAATAAACTTACCTTTGAACCTCACGCACTCCAGTATGTTAATGGTCGAATGGGCGAACAGTGCAATCAATGTCTACTTTCAGCATCAGCACTTCAGCACAAACATTATGTTAAGCAAACTGAAAGTGGTTCTTGTTTTTAAGAAGGAGAGGAACTGAGAGAATGAGAGAGAGGTAGAAGAGAAAATTTGCTTGATTTAAGTGATTTTTCAGCTACCCAAATCACACCTGTCCCCCCTTAAAGGAGAACTCCAATCCGCAGTTAGATACATTCTACGATATGTATCCATACCTACATCCATGATTAAGCATTCAGAACCATGAGCTGTACCATAAGCTTAGAGGCCAGCCCTTCCCCTTGAGTCAATAACTCAAGCCAGCCTAATTGCCAGCTAGAGTGTTTAATTAGAGTGACCAGAGACTACTTAACATAACGTACAAAACCCTGTTCAGAAAAGATGCTTTTTTCCTTCACCATAGCTGTCTAATCACTTAAAGATCCACCAAAAGTCATGAACAAAAGCAGCTGGTGAGTGCTTCAGTGTGTAGTTTGTCCATGGCGATTTCAATGTATTTCATTTTCAGGGCTTTGGCTTGACACTCTGCATAACCAGGTTGTGGGGGTGGGAGTGTAGCATAGTGGTAAGGAGCAAGGCTTATAACCGAAAGGTTCATGGTTCAGTTCCCCACTGGGGCACTGCTGCTGCACCCTTGGGCAAAGTGCATGCATAACATGTAAAAACTGTAAGTTGCTCTGGATAAGAGCATCTGCTCAATGCTAATAATGTAATATATACAGAAAAACATGTTGAATTTGATTTGATTTTAATTTCTCCTTTAAGTGCAAGGACTCCTATTGTGCATTG
Source organism: Megalops atlanticus (assembly GCA_019176425.1). NCBI lineage: Eukaryota > Metazoa > Chordata > Actinopteri > Elopiformes > Megalopidae > Megalops > Megalops atlanticus. The sequence continues at coordinate 8,549,393 of CM032876.1, forward strand.
TTAAAAAATAATATCAATGAAAAATTAGCAGTGGTTTAGAGATTTCAGCCAAAGTGTTTGTCTTGATACAAACACGTAGAAATATGGCTGAGATCATGACCTTAGACTGCAGTCCACTTTGACCCAGACTGAAAATGTCACACTTCCATGAGGAATTAGCTGGCAGAAAGTACAAGCAGTGTTTCATTTGCTCACTGCAGGTCAGCCGTCTGTCAAACAGGCAGCATATTCATATATGCTTTTGAAACGAAACAAGGCCTAGATGTTTTTCAGGTGTTTTTTTCAGGTGTATATCATACCCATTATCATAGCCATAATGGATATGATTTATTTCTGAGGTACTGAAACCCATTGTAAACCCCTATCCTTTCATTTATTCTCAGCCATGACACTATCCATTAAAGGGTAGCTGTAATTACTCAAAATCCAATGAGGGTAATACTTACATTAAGATTACAAAGTGCTTACTGAGCACAAGGCCATTTTAATGTAAAGACTGCCCCAAATGGTCGTAGCATTATCTCATAAGTGCCAATATCCATCTCAATATTATAACCATACCTAATCTTTTTGACCTCGTTTACGGCACAATGCGGCTAATATACTGGTTTTAAATCTGTTTTATAATAAATAATTGAAAATGTAGTGTGGGATATCAGTCACGACTAAAAGTCTTTTTTAAAAGGGACTCTGTCTTTCTATCCCTGTATGAGCTGTTATGTTTGTGGTGATTTTAGCTGGAAATGAGCACAGTTGTGCATCTGTATATTTTCTAGTTATTAAAAGTAAAAGAAAAATGGGAGCTCTCAGGAAAGAGAATAAAAAAAAGCACACACACACCAAACAACAACAAGCGCATTTCTCTGAGTGTCTGCATTGAGTCTGAGCCCGGCAGCAGTCAGGCCGGCAGTGCAGTTGAATGCCGGCGGGTTATTGAAAACAGGAAGAGTGACTGTGTTACTGCACAAGCAGAGAGAGGGAGGATAGAGGGGATAGCTACAGTCTTGTCGGTTTGCTTAACGAACACTCAGAGGTATAGCGTGATTGGACAAAACAACACAGGGAAGGCTGTGCTCTAGGTTGCTTGGTGTGTTTTTGTGCTAAATGACCTACAGGGAAACAGACTCATGCCATAACTGGGTCCACTGTAGATCTCAGTGAGCTGAGATGGCTGCAGCCCTTAACATGGGAGCTTCACAGCAAGGTCCACCGGGCTGGTTTCTCTCAGAAACAGGCAAATAAAAGACAGGTACCCTCTAAATCCATACAAAAATGAATTGTATTGTAATATATTGGGAAATATGAAGTTTAAGCCAGGAATATATCGCAAACACATTTACTATATCTAAATACAAAGCGGAAATATATTGCAATATTCAAAAATGGCAATAATTTACATATTTTCAATATATTTATTTAACTAAAAATATGTTCTCTAAAATATATGCTGGAATATATGGATGGAAAGGGACCTCATCCATCTCTATCTGCTGTTTCAGTGGTTATGCATTCTTCCACACCTCCACCAACTCTGGTTGCACACTGAGTGCATGGTATCGCAAGCTGTTACCCCTGTGGGCCAGATATGCAGCCTTACAGGCAGATGTGCAGCTCTCTCCATCCACTCCTGGAAGCCAGCAGCCACTCCAAGGCAGGCCCTGTACCAGTCTGTTCCCTGAGCATCACATCCAAGCTCATTCCAATTCATAGTTTTGAAATCATTCATGGAAATCTGCATGGCTGAATTTGCAGAAAAAAAAACATGTTATCTCTCTTGTTGTTTGCTACATAAACCAAAGTGGGGTCCTTCAATTTACAAGTGATGGGACACAGAGGCTTCATGAATTCGATGATGGGTGGACATACCATATGAGGTCAATCACTGAACCAATCAAAAGACTTTGCGCTCAATAGTAAAAGAAAAAAAGCAAGACTCTTTCAAAGAGCAAGTACTTACTAGCCCCACCCATTTTGAAGACTCAGTCTTCCATTGCTAATAATTATCATAGCAGAGACCCATTACTGTGATAACTTGAATCAGACAGAATGTTTACTACTTCCTTTATATGTGGATAACACATATATTTTCGACATTTAATGCACTGAATTTTCCCTAGAACAATCCACTCTCAGAGCGCATCAGTGAGGAGTAGGATTTGAACCTGCAATCCATTGGTCAGTAATCAATTAACCCCTTCACATTTCTACACTGTGCCCTTAAGGCACATTAGGTGGCACTGAGGGCTGGCCTGTAGCTGTTGTTGAAACGGGACTGATTTCAGTGAGTCAGTTTCAAATGGGTTTTAATGAGAGAAAATGGACGACAAGTCTGGTTAGCCCTCACCAAATTCATAACAGATTAACTCCTGCCTGTCAAAGTCGCAAAGAAATTGACACCACCTGACATGCGCTTTTAAAGCTATGAAGACCATCATCACTCAAGAGGAGCGTGATCTTCAGGAACTGCCTGGAAGTAACGGTGATGGGCGGGGGGGATGCGAGTAAGAGGGGAGGGGGACAGCAGTTCATTACAGGTAATGCTGACAGAGATCTCCGAGAAGGAAGACTAAATCGATCCCATCTATGGTTTATCACTCCTACAGCTGGATTGTACAAAAAAACGGGAAGAGATAAATTGCCCTGGTCTCCAGCTATGTGAAAGTGAAACTGAAGATGAACAATCACTTGAACCCCCACCTGTCTGTCAATGTTTCCTGTCTCCAGTGTCCTGATATGAACACCATACTCATGTGTGTCTTTTTTTTTCTTCAAAGACACAGAAGTAATACTAATAAAATACACTCTCGTGCCTGAAATAGACCTAACCAGCGTGTTTTAATACTGTGAGCATACTGCAGTTGCTGGGGCCCTGTTTAAAATAACTGACTCTCAGAGCAGTGTCTTGGATGGTATAGCACAAAGCAGTACATCGGGGGTAGCATGCTAAAATTTAACAAGGTATGCAGCCATATATCTTTTATGCTGCCTGTCGGGGGAAACTCCTTAATCCCATCATTTAAAGAAGGAAGTCATTTTCTTTCTATAGTGCTTCCTAGGAAGCAGCAAATAATGAAAATACTCTCTGGTAATACATCAGAGAGGTTCGTTTGGCAGGGTGACTTTCAAATAGCTCTTATCATGAAGAGAAAACCCACACTAGAGCAGTGCTTGGTAAATGATGGATATAAACCACAAAAAATAACAACAAACAAATAAAATGATATACACACAGTGCCACTCATATTCATTCATACAGCTGACTAAAACATAAAACATGAAATTAAATGAAAACCAAACAAAAAATACATGTTGAATCTTTTTTTAAAAAACTAACTACAAAATAAGTGCTCAGTTAAGAAAAATAATCCAAAATGTACATTTACGCTTTGTGCCATTTTAAACATTTGCAAGAATACGCTTTTTTGGAAGGATTTTCAACCAAACTTGGAAAATTTTTCAACTTCTTCTTGACAGAAGGAATCAGGTTTTTTGCCATAATGTCCTGGATTTCACAGCTCTCTCTATCTTAACAAGGCTTCCAGGACACATAGCAGACACAAGACACAACTCAGAAACATAATAAAGCCCTCATCATATTTCACAGTGGCCATGGGTTATGTCTCAAAATAAACTTCACCTTTTATGCAAAGCATAAAGCTGACGCGCATCTCAATTTCCATAGCATGAGACTTTGAGACATGCTTCCAAATGTCATTGAGATGCACTGATTGCTTTGGAATTTACAGTTGCTCCCTGAACCTCTCGTCTCATTACCCACAGTGGCAAGGTAGACATGCATCTTCTTCCTGACAGGGTTGCCACTTTACCAGCAACATGTTTTTATTCATATTCAGTCATAAACATAGAAGACACAGGATTTAGCGCAGTAAGCCTTGAGTCAGTATATAGTCGTGCAGCACAAAAGAATAATTCAATGTGTCAACATCAAAAATAGTTTGCTCTGTTGTGTTACAGACAGGAAACAGGTATTCAAAGATGTGTTACTTGGTCACACTTTAATGGCCTACTCATGCCATTACAAAATGTGCAATTATTTTTATGTAGTTAAGGACATAAATATCAGTAATTAACGCTTTCACGCATGACTTATTTTATGCTATGTAGCGCACGTGTTATGTTACATGGTTTGTTATGTTTTCATTAGCGTTATTAAGCTTCTCATAATTTTCACCACCTAATTTGCATTGGTTGGACCGTACGCGCAAAAGCACTAATCACACTAGTGTGACCATATGTGCGAAAGGGTTAAAATATCTGTTTTGGGGGCAAGAAATCGCTTATATATTTTTTTACAAATGCTTGTCACATGTTCATATCCATCTATCATGTATATCATACATGTGATGCTCTATGTGATGTTGATATTTACCCTGTTAAATATATGTTTGTCACTACCTGCCAAAGGAAGGACACACCAACAGCCAAAGTGGAACTCCAATAATCACTGATCTTCTGGGTTAACTATAAATTTACATTTTTTACCCTCATTTCATCCTACCTTTTAATTCATTGATTGTGTATTTCATACACTAGGCTCACTATTGCAACATCCTCTACAGCCATGCACATTGCCCCACACCATTACAAATATCCAGACTGGAGGATATATACATCTCCTCTGACATCATCTGAGTAACTCACATGTGCCTGCGTAGCTGCTAGAGGGCGCTAATGAGCCAGAAGATGAGGGCACCCTGTTATGTCACAACCCTGTCTTGAGCTTGGGAAGTATTAAGCTCTGGCGCTCAGCCTGCATTCACAACGCTTGCGCTCTTTGACTAAGACACTCGGAATCCTGGGAACTTACAAATTACTAATCATAATATGTGCCTTAATGATACACTTGTTACTGTGATAATGTCAAGAATTGAACACCTAATTGGACCAATCCGAGGTGACCCTTTTATTCCTCCATCAGAACAATGGGTCTCATTAGCATTGTTCATGTCAAGTGCTAAGGTATATGATTATAATAGCAGACAATATTCACAATGAGGGTTATAATGGTCATATATGTCAAGACTCCATGAAAAGGCTGGTTATAAATAGGTTAGTGAAAAGCATGAGGGGTAGGGTGGTGAACTAAATGACATAGACTTAATGACAAAGTCAAAACAGTGCAATATGAAGGAAAGGAAATCCATCATATCCAGCAAGGAGAAAATAATTAGCCCTTGGAATTACTATGCTATATTAAAAACAGTTGACTTTGGGTTGTCTTCTACACTATATCTCACATCAAACATGTAGATGTCTCACTCAATTTGACCCTGCCCTTTGATCCATACCTATAACATCTCCAAAATTGCTTTTTATCATCCGTGCAAAATATCAAAATCAGATCCTCCCTCTCCCCCACTGATGCACAAGCTGTGGTCCATGTAACGCCTTCTTGTCAGGAACTCCATCCCAGCTACTTGAAAGACTCCAGACTTATTCAGGGTCAGGCTGCAAGACTCCTCCCTCACCCAGAACACTCTGACCATATTACACCAACCCTCCATAATCATTTAGATTTACATTTACATTTATTCGTCTGGCAGATGCTTTTATCCAAAGCGACTTACAAGTGAGGTACAATACAACACAAGCGAAAAACCATTAGGAGTCAAAAATATTAGAAGTACTGCATGATCAGGTTTCAGTGGTTGGCCAGACGAGGTACAAGCTAGCTGATAGAACTAACGAGTGTGTTAAACCATTAGATTACATTTTTTTTTTTATTTTATGGTTTAGTTTTTTATTTATAGTTTAGTTTATAGTTTAATCACCAATGGCTCCCTGGCCTAACTCACCTCCTTACCCATAGGTCCCTCAACAGGTTACCTCGCTGATCTCCTCCAACCCTAAACCCCCGTCTGTACCCTTCACCTTTCCACTGCTGGCCCCCTAGCCAGCCCTTACACCTGGCTTTCCTCCATTGGTGGCTGGGCCTTTACCTATGTAGCCCCTGAGCAGGTGAATATATTACATTACAATACATTTGGTTGATTAGCAGGCGCTCTTGTCTGGAGCAATTTACATAGGTTACAATTCTTACACATTATCCATTATTACATTACATTATTGGCATTTAGCACAGCAACTTACATCAGTTACAGTTTTTTTTTTTTTACAATGTTATTCATTAATACAGCCGGATATTTACTGAGGCAATTGTGGGTGAACTAACAAAGACAATCACCATTACTGTAGTAGACATAAAAGCACAATTCTCTTTAACAGATACAGGACTGTGGTGTGGACAGGTGTGAACCATGGGTACAGCAGTGTCCCAGTAGGGAATTAACCCGGCAATCTTTCGGCTACAAGTTCTGCTCCTCAACCACTATGCTCCACTGCTGCCCCAGCTGTATTTATTTATACAGCTGAATATTTACTGAGGTAATTCTCAGTTAAGTAACTTGACAAAGGATACAACAGCAGTGCCCCAGCGGGCAATTGAACCAGTAACCTTCAGGTAATGAGCCTTGTTCCTTACCACTATGCCATACTGCTGCCCAGTGCCCTTGCTCCACACGTCCGGTCTGCCCCCACACTGACCACCTTTAAAAGAACTATTAAAAACCCACCTCTTTTTCAAGGCTCTCACCCCACCCCTTATTAGCATTAGCCTTGTTGTTATTTCATTAACATGATTATTATTGGGTTTTTTTGTGTTGCTTATTGATCTCCTGTGTAAAGTGACCTTGAGTGCACACACAGGCACACCCAAGCAAAACGCACTCTTATTATTTATTACAATTTTAATCCCTGGGCTCTGCTGCTGGATCTGAAGAGCAAAATATTGTCTTTAACATGAACTGCACTTTGCATTAGAGGATCAAAAACGGCAGGCAGAGCTCTCAGAAAAATGGCAGCTGGGTGATCACTGTCCCTCTGGGGGAAGGGGGGATTATATTGTATCCATTTCAGTATATATACATAATTTTTTTGTCCTTCACTGTGTTCACTCAGATATCTCAGTAGTGTGCTAATGCCTTATAAATCCCTCAGCATTGAAACGACTCCTGGTTGGAGTTCTTATCCTCCGCATATGAAAGCCAGGCTCTGGCTTGTGTGCATTTACCAATTAAAGGGGATTGTGCATTAGTGCGCCCATTGTGTGGGCTGCCCACGATCACCCTCCTGCATTTGCTTCTGTTGTCCCTGTTGATGCAGTGTTTTTGCTCCGGGTATGAAGTAACAGTAAGTAATTTCCACCACATAATGTGTGTTTATCTTTCACCACAGAGCCAAACCCGAGCTGCGAAAAAGCATCACCTGCTTGCATTTCATCTAATTAGATCACCGCTAATTTTATTAATCTAATATCTAAAAGCAGCGTTTCCCTTCATCTTGGTATGACAACGCAGCCTAATTGCAGGGAGCATCCCCCCTTAAAAACCAGTGATTATGTTATGGCGCAAAGCCATAAAACTTTCAGCATTCGACCCCCGACAGACAGAGAGATGACCGCAAACAGAACCACCCCGTCACATTGTTTTTTCACTGCTGTCGCAGACACCTGCCACACTCCTCCCGTTCGGAGCGGCTGCCTCTGGCCCGTGTGAAACTGACGGGAACCGAGCCTCCTCCGCTGACAGCTTTCACCGACGATGTGCAAACGCTCCCGCCAGCATCGCGGCGACGCTGTCACGCTGAGGTTGAGAGAATGTTGTTTTGACTCAGCGGAGGCGCGCAGGTGCACCGCTGCACTCCCCTCCGACGCTCGCAGCCGGAGGAAGGAAACCGAACCGAAGTATTGAAGTCTCACCTGCTTTCAGGAGAAGACAAATCACGCTGTTTTGATTGACTTATTTCCTTCTCCTTACGCGCGTTCAAGGCTGAGTCATTTGTGAGTGATTAATGCGTTCTGAAACAGGAATGTGTCACTTTGGCAAACATTCGGGGAGCGGCGTTAACACTTTTGATAAGGTGAATGATGTTGAGAAATGTGCTCAAGCAATCGAGAAACTATAAATTCTACCACAGCCGGTGTACAAGGACCTACTGCAAGGTTACTGCCAACAGAAGAGGCTTGTTGTGTTGTGACAAACCTGTGGTTGTCACACAAGTCAATGACCAATAAGCCAATAACTAGCTCTGGGTTAACTGTTGTATTGTTTGGAGCATTATCATGAAGCAAAATATCATGGACAGAGGGCAAAAATTAGCATCAACATCACTTGGGGCATTAATTGACATTGAGACAATTTTTTTATAGTTAATAGCAATAAGTACATGAACAAATCTTTCATAATCATCATTACCTGACGTATCTGTAGACAACTGCAGCTTTCATCCCACTTAATTAAAACATGTTTCATTTTATGTGTCGCGCACAAATGGGCAATAATTTTATGATGTTTATTTTGAAACCTGGTTTACACGGGTTTGACTCAGGCGTGTCTCCTGAATCAGTGCTATGGACATGATGGCTACGGCATTGAAATTCCAGGCGTCACGTCCTCCTGGTAGGCGAGTTCAAAACTGCGTGTGTTCCAGCTAATAACATTCAGGTTAGCCGTTTAGACAAAGGGATGATATTGTTTAAAGTCAGACTGCAGCAGGGACCCACCTCCGTGTGAGGCCACACAGGAGAAAAGATGTGGGTGGATCATGGGCTGTACACAATACCATAACATTAGTATCAGCAAACAAGAAAACTACATACAAGAAAAGAACAAATAGTCAGGGTGAAAATATAACCCCTGTGGTTGGACACTAATGGTTTTACACACTCGTTATCTCTACCGGCTAGCTTCTACCTTGTCTGGCCAATCATTGAAACCTGGTCATGCAGCGATTCTAATGTTGTTGACTTTTATGGATTTTTGCTTGTGTTGTACTCTGTCTCACTGGTAAGTCGCTTTGGATAAAAGCGTTTTCCAAGTGAATAAATGTAAATGTTAATGTAAACAAACGCGAATGGGTAACAGAATAAAGAGCTTGCATGTAACATTAGCCTATCTGTCTTGCTAGCAGACTACAGAGTAAATGTTCATTAGTCTGCCCGCTGCGTGCAATCACTAGTTGCAACCAAACAACAACTGCAAGGTCAGCCAGACAGCAGTGGTTCACACCTTTCCCTTCCTACACAGCTTGCACGCCAAGGTACATATGAAACTGTCTCAGGGACTCCGCCCTGTCTAAACAGTCCATCAGGGTGCTTGCTTGCCCGCTGACTGCTGACCCACCCCCAACCCGCAATGCCTAGAACTTAGTCTAGTGATCAAGACCTCTCTGCCTATCCATCCCCCTAATAGGAGGGACAGCCCATGCCTACTGATTGCTGCATGGTGTACAGATGTCTACCTGTGGTTTCTGAGTCCCACTCCTGCTGCCTTCTGAGCCCCAAGCCCTCCCCTATATTGCACCTCAGATCTGCCCCCCAAAAGGATGGAGACTCCTAACTGCTCTGCCCCTAAGGATGCCTCGACAGCTAGATTTGCCACCCCATTACATTTACATTGTTGGAATTTAGCAGTAGCTCTTATCCAGAATGACTTACATTGGTTCCAGTTTTTTTTTTTTTTTTTGACAATGTTATTTAAACAGCTTGGTATTTGCTGAGGCAACTGTGGGTTAAGTACCTTGCCCAAGGGTACAACAGCAGTGCCCCAGTCAGGAATCAAACCTGCAACCTTTCTGTTACAAGTTCTGCTCCTCAGCCACTGTGCTACTCTGCCGTCCCATCCCATTTGGTTTTAGGGGTTGGTGGGAGATGAACTGCAAAAAATACTCCTGCATTGCAGTAGAATGTCATTGTAAGTCTGGTTCTGGTTACATCAGTATGACATCTTTAAAATTACAGGAACATGGTTACAGTGTTATGTGTTAGTTTGGTGCTGTGCTTTATACAGTGAAACATTTAAGCATCATTCATGTGAAGCTAGAATAAAAAAATATTTTATTAAAAACAGCTAAATGAAAGCAGCAGTATCCAATAAATGTAATAAGATTCATCTTTTATGATTAAACACATGTGATTTCTCAGCCATAAACATATGACACAATTTTCAGACATTATTTTCATGTGCCTGTCCAAATGCAGGGGTATGGATATTGTATCTCTTCACTCAAAATGGATTCAACCCTAAGCCTCCATTAATCAAATGTAAACACATTTTCCAGAATACAATGCAACATGTGTTTTCCCTATCTATGAAATGATACACTAGGTATTTGATACACAAGGTATTTGTTTTGTTTTGAAGCAGTTGAGGTGACCTTGCCTTCCTTTAAATGAGCGGACAACAGCATTACCCACAATTCATCATTCCCTGAGCACGGAGGGCACAACCACAGGGAAAACTTGTTCTCCATTTATGAATTTGAACGTCAGCAGTTCACTCTGTTCTCTCACGGCTGGGGAGTCCCAATCACGCTTGGGTTTGGCTTCTCCTGCAGGGGTGAAAGGTCGAGGATGAATCCCTCATTTGAAGGGGGTCAAAGGTCAAAGGGAAACTGCCCGTGCACAAAGAGGACTGGTCCTTACCCTTTAACAGAGCACTTGCCTTCCTCTGCTTAATGATGCAGAAAATTCGAATGAGGGAGGAATGTGAATGATTAAATTGAATGATTTGTTAAATTGAATTGTTTTAATATTATACTCTGTATGTTCTTAGCTAAGACTCATATCCAGACCAGATTATCCTTGCAAGACAGGGTACCCAGCAACATTCTTATACACTGATAGATTTCTGAACGCACACAGTTCTGGGCAGGATTTTGCAAGATATCCCATCAATATTCATTTCAGTATTGCGCTGTCCTCTCCGGCCTCAGTCTCAGATAATGCCAGGTGTCTGCAGTTTAAACTGTCAGTTGGACGTCACTGTTAAGAAAGACCGTTGTCACGGTGTTACAGTCGCTGTGAGAGCATGTTTTATGTCATATGAGATGTGAAGCAAGCCAGACGTTCGTGAGCAAAGAAAGCTGTCACCGAAGAGACAAAGGAAAATTTTGAACTGTTGACTGTTCATTTAATTTGAGAAAATTTCCTAAACATGTCAGTGTTGACATTCATTAGAGCCTTGTATGTATTTCAGATGTCTTAATGCAACAATTTGGAAGCAAGAATTGCAGTACAAGCTTACTAATTTCAGTGCAGTTACTTCCTGGGAGTATTGGTACCTGAAAGTGTGTGGGGGGTTAAGGAGAGGACTATGCTGTGAAAGCACTGTGACATTTTGTTTCCTGGAGAAACTTTAAGTGATTATTGTACTATTTAAATCTTTTTTTTTCATTTTAAGCAATTTTTTCTTATCATACATTAAAATGAATTTGGAAGAAAAGGAATCAGAATCAGAATCTGAATCAGAATAAGAATCAGAATTGCGTTTATTGCCAAGTAGGTTGTCCCTACAAGGAATTTTTTTTGGTGTGATTGATGGTGCTCCATACAGATACAACACTAAGTACAATCAGAGATAAAAACAACAAGTACTGAAAGACATCAAAACAGTGCAAAAGCTTTACTATGTACAGTGATACTATAAATATGATATCAAAATTTATTAAAGAGGTAGAAAATAAACTAAGTATCGAAATAGAAAATGTAAGATGTGCAAAGTACAGCAGTCAGATGACTGAACATTTTTAAATAATGCAGGGCCAGTGGGGGGAGGAGGAATTAGGGGCAGTGTCTGTGTCAGCGGGGGCCAGGGGACTTGTTGATGAGTTTGAATGCTGAGGGGAAGAAGCTGTTTTTGTGCCGTGTAGTTCTGGTCTTGATAGACCTCAGAAATGGCTTGTAAGTGACGAAAAATGTAATACTTAGCTATTATTGTATAATTTGTCATTCAAAATTAAGGGCAAAGAGGCAGAGAGGTCTGACTGAATGCTCTCTTGTGTGTGTACCTTTGTGCTGGATGTACAATGTTCACCACTAAGTGAAACCTTCAGACTTACAGGCAAAATGAAACTCTCCTTGAGAGACCAGATGGGGTGTATTTCGGGCATTAAATATAAGTGCCCAAAATTATGACCACCTCAAAGTTAGGTGCTCCTGTTATTCAGAATGTTAGAACAGCATGAGAAAGTGGGGCCACCAAGCTTTCTACAGCTAGCCGCTCACACCGAGAAGAGATTAACTGCACGTGGTTTAAATGTCAAAGAAAGGTGTCTTTCCTTCCCCAGGAATAAACCTGCAAGCTTCCAGTGTGAGCCTGCATGCAGCTGTGGCGATGAGCGAGTCTTATTTCCCTGCGCTTTGACTTTTTACACTTACTCCGTGAGCTGTGCTGAGTGTTAAACACACGGGAGAGACACAAAGACAGCGAGAGAACTACACACCAGCTGCCACGTAAAACATGAGGAAAAATAAATGAGCAAGCTGTCTCCTGCACCTTCCCCCCACGTCAGGGGTTTTGTTAAAGAAGCACAGGCGAGATGAAAATGTGTGCGTTTCTCTCGGCTCCGCATCTGGGCATGCTCCTCAGGCTGTTTTATTCAATTACTGAAGGGGAGCGGCCTCATTTAGTATTGGCGTTTACTGAGAAGAGATCAACTGTACGTGGTTTAAGAAATGTCAGAAAAAGGTGTCTTTCATTCCCCAAGAATAAACATGCCTCATGAACATATCTCACTGCAGAGGGCTGGAGATCGAGACTGTCGAGACCTCACTTTAATTGTGATCTTTTATCTTTATTGACGACCAAATATTGCAAAAAATGCAGCGTCCCTCATTTCTTTGTGGCATAGGAACCACTGTGGCATTCCTAACACATCTTTAAAGAGGAGCCAATGCAACTCTGTGGACAGGCCTCACGGTTAGATGAGTGTGCCGGCTTCATAATATGACCCTTTCTAAGAGTTATGTTTGCCCTTTGAAGAAAGTTAAAATGTGTAAGCTAGTGATCAGGATTTTCTGATACACCTAAAAAGGTTATTCCAAATGATCATTATTGGACAAAGCCAGATAGATTGAACTGCAGTTGGTTCATAGCAGGCTCTGAGGAGAAAGGAGTGAAGTAGTCACAAAAGAACCCCTTTATTTGTTTCTTTTGGCCAGCATGGAGAGTAGTGTGTGTTTAGGGAGCTCTGTTCCCCAGGGAGCCCCATAGACCTTCACTGCTGGACATGAAAGGAGACAGTAGAATGAGGTACCTGGCAAATCGTACTAGGTTTTCAAGTTACAGAAAGCGTAGGAGGCTGTAGCTCTCCAAAAACTGTCCCCAAAAATTCCCCTTACTGTCCACTAAGGGAATGAAAAGGTCCCAGAATCCATTAGAAGTGCTTAATTATGAAAAGCTTGAGTAAATAAATGCCATTTGTGGTCTGTGTCAGTATGCTTTTCTACTGCCTGCACTTTTTAAAACGACAAAAAAGGTAGGCAGGATCATAAATGATGGAAACTCTGTCCTAGCAAACTTTATGATCATCATTACTATTGTTTCTGTAACTAGCATTATTATGTGTGCCTGTTTCCCTTTGTGGTATTGGGCTTTGTTTCACATTGTTAAAGTGGTTTTTTGCTAATGTTCTATTGGCTATACTGCTAGGACTCACTCGCCTCTCATGGATAACTTTGACTGTCTTATTTTTCACTGTCTTACGCTAGGGTTTCCTTACAGTTTTTACATGCTATCCATTCATACAGCTGGATATTTACTGAGGAAATTCTGGGTTAAGTAACATGCCCAAGGGTACAGCAGCGGTGCCCCAGTGGGGAACTGAACCAGCAACCTGTCAGTTACGAGCCCTGCTCCTTAGCACTGTGCTACACTTCTGCACTGTTAGGATGATAAAGAAATCTCATGTTGCTATCAGCTATGTTTCGTCGAATCAGTGTTGGTGTGAACGTTTTCAAGGTATCACAAAATTGTACTTTCAAATGTGGCACCGGTTTATGCATGCAGGAGCCACCTGACATTTTATGTGGCATTAACGCCATCAGGATGATTTTAACGCCACAGCGAGAACGTCCTCCTCGCACCCGCAATTCTTCAACAAAGTGTTCAAACTTGTGCTGTTTAATCCCTATCAAACCTGTGAGATTAATTTACATTGAGCAGATGGTGGAGATTAAAGTGTCATAGCTGTTGTTGAACATGCCAAATGCGTTTTGAAGTGTAATTAAAGCAGGTATTATTAGCATTTGCATCGCGCAGCAAAAAAAAAAAAAAAAAACAGAGTCAACAGATGGGTGGCTCCAGAGCTGTCTGCCGGAGGCGGCTGACCTCACTTGTCCTTGTATTGTTTTTGTTTTTCTCTGGCACCTGTAGGCTCTGAGAGAATGAGTTTATGTACGCACGATGACGAGCAATGTCGAAAAGCCAGCGGTATGTCCCTCTCTCTCTCGGTTTGAACGCCTAATCTGTGAACAACATCCTGAGCGACAGAGTGATCTGGGGGGAACAATGAGTCTCACCTGATCTGGCAGCAGAACAGTTTGTGAAAATCCCCAACGAGGGCCGGTTTCAGGGCTGAGGCCGATTGTAATTATTACTTCTGCTCGTAACCTCAGTTATTATACACGCACAAGCTGTCATTATTTGTAGTACCATAAGTCGTAGCGGTAGTAACAATAATGATAATAATGACAGGGTTTGTGAAATCCGCAGATTGCAGAGTGTAATTATGATATGTATGATCATTACCCCCAAAATACAATACCCTGTTATTTATGTATCTGTATTGCCTTGATGCAGATCATGTCCTTCTGCAGTTTGCAATTGGACTGTAGGCCTCCCATTTGTTGGTGCTCCTCTGTCTGTTCTGGAATCTCTGCGTGCGGTTTTTCCATGGTGTTCTATGAAGCATTCTAAAAATGCAAGTCTTGTCCACCACTGGGAAAGAAAGGCAGTAGCGTGCCTTAGAGAAGGGGGGGGGGGGGGCTTAGTCTTAGGGGGACAAAGATTTAGTGGCTCACTGCGTCTGTCTGGGCAGAGCTTGGTCGGGAGAGAAGTGATTTGCATTTGGTGACACAGAGCAAGACACCTGAGCTCACTTTAAGAGCAGCACCGTACAGCATCTGACTGGGAAAATGGGTGAAGAATGGTTCCTTCATCTCCCCGTATCTGCAGGGTTTTCTCCTTTAGGGCCTTAGTCTTCCAATTCAGGAAACATAGAGCAGGGTATCACAACACATAGAAAGGTTAGTGATGGGACAGTCAGACTTCATGAGCCCCAAATGGGTAGAGGTACATACACATACACATACACACACACACGTATACACACACACACACACACACACACGCTGATGTGCAGACGGGAGTGAGGATTGCGCTCCTTTTTGATGTGCATTGTCCTTTTTCATTTAAAAAAAAACCTTCACACATGTATTATCACTTGACTGCTGTAAATTGCATATGAATTTATTTTCACTTGAAAATATAAGAACTTTCACTTGAGGGGAATTTAAAACTGATTTGTTTG
>CM032876.1:8569779-8579779 GCA_019176425.1 Megalops atlanticus
CTGAACCAAGGTTGGCATCGTCTCAGTCAGAGTCTTGCTTCAGGAGCTGCCAAGACTTGAATTCGTTCTGTTTCATTCCCCAGATGCCAGCTTCTAGTTCAGGAGACAAAGGAAGCACTCACCATGTGGTGATGGCCGGGTTCCTTGATAGACCCAGTAGAGGGAGAGGAGATCTTAACAAAAGGTCAGCAGATCTCCCAAAATCTCTGCCAGGAAACTCTGGTGGATGTCTTATGTAAGTTGTCAGATAAGCCCAGCATGTTTCAGCTGTTGTCACACCTCAGAAGGTGAGATGTGCAGCGGAGGTCCTTGTTGGGTACGCACAGGAAAATGGAGGGAGAATTCCTCTATCGTTCTGATGTGGCACAGAGGTGGAAACAGTGGAGATCAAACACACATGCAAGTTTCACACTCAATGTAAAACTGTCAGTGCCCCGGCCCCCTAGCTGTGTGTTTGTTTTCTTCCCCTGTCCATGTGCTTTTGTTTTCCTTGTGTTCTAGCCCCGCCCCTGTCCCCGCCTGCCTCGTTGCTTCATTGCCGCCACCTGCCTGCCGGCTCACCTGTTCCCCATCACCTCGTCTGCTCTGCCCTATTTATGCCCTGCCTGTTCCTGTCTCGTTGCTAGTTCGTAGTAGTGTTATTCTTGACCTGTTTCGTCCCCGCGTTTTTGTTGCTGGTTTTGCTTTGTGTACCGTTCGCTCTCGCTTGTGCCCCGACCTGGTTTTTCTGCCTGCCATTTCTGCCCTGTCTGCTTGTTCGTCTGCCTGCCCCGTGCCTGACTCCGCTTCTGCCCGACTTCGCTCCCGGAATTGCCCTCGGACTGTCTCCTGGTTCCTGACTCTGCCTGTCCCTGACTTCGCCCTGGTTTTTCCCTCGGACTACTTACCCGTTGCTGACCCTGCCTGTTCCCGGCTCACAAACTCTGCCTGCCGATATTAATAAAGACGCACTTTACCCTCATCGTGCGTGGTCTGCTGTTGGGTCCCTCATCTGTGCCGTAACAGAAACTCACATTTCGGCAACCACTAACACCTGTATCGGTTTCCCACAAGTTCATATTGACATTTTATGAAAAAGACATCACAGGGGAAGTATTCTGGTTTGTGTTTTTTTCTTTTGCTGTTTTATGTCATGTCTTATATGACTATGGACTACTTACGAAAAATAACACGTGAGTAACTTGGATCTGATACAGCAGGGTGGTGTAGTGGTAAGGAGCAGGGCTAGTAACCAAAAGGTTGCTGGTTCTCAATGTTTGCAATTTAATGTGATCTAATGATATATCAAGCAGCTTGCCAGAAACACTCATTTGTCTGCTCACCATCCATATGAGGTAAATAAATAAATAAAATTAAAGATAGAAAATAGATAAAAATGTGTGTGTGTGTGTAGCTGACGGTGTAGCATAGTGGTTAAAGAGCAGGACTCATAACCTAAAGGATGCCGACTCGATTCCCCACTAGGGCACTGCTGCTGGACCCTTGGGCAAGGTACTTAACCCACAACTGCCTCAATACACATCCAGCTGTATAAATGGATAACATTATACAACAGTAACAAAACTGTAGCTGTAAGTTGCTCTGGATAAGAGCATCTGCTAAATGCCAATGTAATGTAATGGCACCTCCCGCTGTAACAGGAAGGTGAGAGGAAGGCGGTAGGTAAAGATAGACAGCAGGTAAAGAGGCCAGCGTGCGGCTGCAGGAGGGTCCTCTGGGAACAACGCGCACGCTTTCACAGACAGAGAGAGAAAAGGTCAGCTCCGGGAGGTGGCAAAAACCCCTAAACACACTCCCGACATCTCTCCATCTAACATGGTCACTCCTCTCTCAAAAAGCAACCAATTAAAAGGGGAGAAGAGCACTAAGTTTCGCCACCGGCGAGCTGCTGTCAGGTTGTGGGTTCAGGGGGAGGTTGACGTTATTTTTGAGAGGACAGTTTGTTTATTTATTTCTTCTTTCTTCTGAATTCCATCTCTGGTGCGTGACAGATACAACCTCCAAGATGATTATAAACTAATTAATTCTGTCCTTAATGAGCTGAACGTGTTGAACCTGGCCTTGGTTACAGAAAAGCAAGGACTCTGTATAGACTGGTTTGTTTTTTTGTGGTGCTGGGGCAGTTTAACTCATTGTTGATCATGATCTATGTGATGCCTTTGTGTGTTTACTATCCCATGTCAACGATGAATTAATATAATATCTTAAGTATGTACATACTGTTGTTTCCTAATGGACACTGGGATTCTTAAATGAATTTAAATGAATCTCAAGTGAAACCTGCGATTGGTCAACTTTATAGCACTAATGAGCTTGTGGTTCATCAGGCTCTTTTCATTGAAGACAGGAACCTAGAAAGAATAGGACATCAGAGTCAAGTCACTTATACTCAGAAGGATTACATCATATTAGGTAAGTAACCAATTAATTACTGAAATTACATATGTTAAATAAGAACTACTCATATGCCTTTACAGTTGTGGCTTTTGTTAGGATTGCATTCAATGTACTACATACAAATACATATACAGGGAAAGAGACAGAGAGAGAGAGTTTTGGTCATCTGCTGCCCTATTACTCAATGCAGAGATCACAGAAGATAGAGGACTGACAGCAGCTGCTTTCAATACTCTAAAATTTGGTTTCAGGTTCATAGTTATTCTACATAATAAAACATTAAAAAACACATTCAACATACAAAAACACCAGGTTCCTCACACACACTACACACTTGTTCTCTATATCTCAGTAGAAACACTTAGGTGTGCCATTAAAATTATTGACATCAAAATGAAGCCAAATCATACTAAACAATCTGGGCCACTTCACACAAACGGAAAACTGCACCAGCAGTCTTCCAAAGCAAACCTACCCAACATTTCCCAAATTCTTCAGTGTAACTTGGTCCCCTGTTTGTTCATCTGTGCTGTGATAGCCATCGCATTCATTGTGTGGCTGAAGACAAGAGCACAGTACTGTTCCAGCACAGTTCCCTCTCTTCTGCATTTCACTGCCTATCTTTTTTTCCTCCACCCCACCAACATGTTCAAGTTTACAAGCTGAAAGAACTTCTCTTCCTTTGAAGCATGGGTGTACGGTTGAGCTATGCAGGCTGCATCAAATATACCAATCAGATAACTGCATTTGATCCGTCTCATGTTGAAGGAAGCCCTCAAAGAACCAGCTTTCTAAGTCAGTTATTTTTTTACATTGCTGCAGTGCACAGCTTCCTGTGAACAGCGATCGCTACAAGCCTTCTGATACCATCAGTGAAGCTCTGCAGATATCTGCTGTTCATAATAAAACTTGCAATTTAGCACTTTCTCTTGTTTTTCCCCATTGTAAATGAAATCCCTTTATTGACATATGGTTCATTTGGTGTGTATTTTGCAATCAAACTGTTTTTCTTATCTGGTCTGGATAGAAGAAAGAATCCAACAGTGGTTTCACGTAAACTAGTGCATACATTTT
This sequence comes from Megalops atlanticus, assembly GCA_019176425.1. Classification (NCBI taxonomy): domain Eukaryota; kingdom Metazoa; phylum Chordata; class Actinopteri; order Elopiformes; family Megalopidae; genus Megalops; species Megalops atlanticus. The sequence goes on from CM032876.1 coordinate 8,573,251, forward strand.
CAATAACCATTTCACATTTCCAGTGTGGATTTATTGATTGGTATTTTGATCAGTAAATGAACCACATGTCACAGGCTAAAGTCATGGCATTGGATTGTCATTATCATTGAAAGAAAAGACACATCCTGATCCCCTGAGCTAATGCTAACTGAGGATGTGCCACAGGGGGATGGGAAAGTCATGACTTTGCAGTGCACTCTCCAGTTAGCCTTTTGTGCAGAGCAGATTGCATTCTTTACATTAATCCCACACTGTTTGACAACAGTGTTGCTTTTTCCATTGGGTGGCTTGGCAGTTTTGACAGAATCCAGGCGTAAATTTAGAAATGGTTTACAATACAACTGAACAGTTTTGAATTTCCTTATTCAAATTTAAATTCCTCTCATATTAGCATGGAGTGCTTCTTCGGTATCCTATTTGAATGCTGTACGTGATTGAACCTTACAGTAAGAAAAACAGTAATACAATATAATTTAAACACTGCTCTAATACAAACACCTCTCAATTTCTGTTTCCCTTTGTTTAAAGGAAAAACATTCAGGATAACATCTATAAATAAATAACAAAAGGTTTAAGGCAAATTGTCTTTTGACGTAAGCCTTTGGCACTGCAATCGTCCGTAGGAATGCTCCCTGCTGTGTTTCATTCGGATTGGAAAGGTCAGCCATGTTTTAGGCAATAAAACATGTGTCCGCCGTGGTAGTTAAAAATTGATGGCCTAATCTCCATGACAACACAGTTGCCGGGGCGTAATCTTCTGGAATGACGATGGAACTTCTTTATTTATTCTGTTATAAAACCGGTCTGATTAGCATCCAGTGAACAGAGGAAGAGGGGAGGAATAAGCAATCCACTTCTATCGATTACTGTCATCGCATTGTGCAAAACACCCATCCCCTTGATTAAACAGAAAAGGTGACAGGATAGCATTTTTTAATGTTTTACTTGTGAATTAGTCATGCCCTGCCTGACTCCTGGACAACAGCTCCAGGAAGGAATTCTCTCTGTCTTTGGTGCCTCGTTCTCGTCTCTCTGTGTGTTCTTCCTCTTGTTAATTTTAAAGGGACTATTATGTTACATATAATGTTAAGGTGCATGTTTTTTTTTTTTTTTTTAATGTGATTGCCGTCTTTCAGTAACCAAACGCTTATACAGTATGCATCCTGACCTGATATGTTTGTATGTTATCATATATCAGTTCATGCTTGTTGTATAAAAACTAAGTGAATACAGGGCATGGTTTTGCTTCAACTCTCACACTGAACAGGACTACATCTTTTCAGGATCAGACAAACAGGTACCATGCATAATTATTCCTTTGCTTGCTACTTCTGCAAAATGTTCCTAATTGTTTGATCCCTGAACCCAAATGTTTAATGTGGGTTTTCAGGTATGGATGTTCAGACTTGCTTGGTGAATCCAGTTTCGCTGCACTGAAGTAAAGCCAAGATTTTGATTCTTCACACAACCTGGTCACAGTAATAGGCTTTTTAAATGTTAGGGATGCCTAACACTCCATTATTACATTATATTATTGTTGTTTAGCACTGCAGATGCTTTTCTCCAGAGCGATTTACATAGGTTACAGTTTTACGTATTATTCTTGGTTAAGTATCTTGTCCAAGGGTACAGCATCAGTACCCCAACAGGGAATTGAACCTGCAAGGTTGTGGTTAAGAGTCCTGTTCCCTACCACCATGCCACGCTGTTGCCTGTTATTATTATTACTATTTTTTTTAACTGAATCCCTGATCTGATGTCCTGGTCTCAATTTTAGTAATAATCTGTAGGTGCATGTGGTCTGCTGTTGCAATGATTGGAGCGTTCCTCTCCCTCCTTCATATCTGTTTAAAGTGATGGACATGCATGAGAAATCAGGTGGCCATATGGGTCTGAAGTCTCGGCTGAGGTCCAAAAAGAACAGAGACTGCTTTTTTCCAGGAAAGAGTGGAGATAAACAAAACAACGTTCTTTGTTCCACTCTGAGGAAAAGCGGGAAAAAAATCTTGTTCATTTTGTTTTCATTGCTCGTGTGTGGTAATTCAAGAAGTGCAAACACATTCATGGAGAGGAATCTTCTACATCAATAGACCACACACAGTCTGAGAGTGAACAAGACTTCTTTCCTGCACAGTGTACAAAATAACTTAACTGTAGTTTATATGAACGGTTACAGAATTTTTTTTTCCTCTGTCTCTTGCAGCTTCACTAACATTTCTGTCTTTTTGTGCTTGTTTTTGGTGGTTGAGACATGGTTTGAGGAGCATGAAAAAAAGAATTTGCAGATGCAGTAATCCTCTAACACAAGACTCATTTTTCTTTCTTAATGGTCATTCTGTAAGCATTTAATTTGTTAAAATAAGATATTTGGTGAGGGAAAAATTGTGGAAAATGAACATTGCACATTTCACACAGTTGCAGGTAATAGACACCAAGAAAGAAATGAAGTGATTATTTCGCGGGTAAAATTTTACAGTAAACACGTTTTACAAAAGAAAAAAAAAAATACAAATACACAAAGACAGCCCTGATTGTAGAAATCAAGTCTTTGGATTGTTAAAGAATTGCTGGTGGGATTTCCTGTTTGTGTTAGGTGTAAATATAATCCCTTAAACTACCCACAGAGTGACTTCAAATCAAAATAGCAGGGCACCATTCATAAACTCATGATTGAAATGAACGCTGATGGAAACCATATGCTCAGAAAAAGGCTTTGCAAATTATAGCCTGGAACAGCGCCCGCATGCATTTGTATATCTGAACTTTCTGTGATGGAAGCGGTGGCTTAGACATTCATTGATTTAATTAGGACTCCGCCAGGTCTGAATTTTCTCAGGTAATGATCAGCTGTCACTGTCTGCTGGTTTCCAGCACTGTTATCGGTGAAGATGCTGGGATGAAGGCAGCAGGAGGAGAGGTGTCAGGCTCTGGAATTAAAGCCATCAGAGGCAGAAAGGAGAGAATGGGGATAAAGTGTGTCGTCTGTGTCCAGAGTAAAACAGATGGGAATCATTTCCTGGAAAAAATTATATCAGTTACATTTCTGTGTTGGCTGAAAAAACACACAAACAAACACACAAAAAACTGCAAAATTTTCTAAGAACTGAAAAAGAGGCGTGAGTACAGCAGAGAAGAAATACGTAACTTTTACGATATGCCAAATAAGTGTTCTTTTAAACAGCTTGTGGCCCTCATTCTCTTTCTCCTCCTGTCTAACAAAAAAAAAATCACATAGGCCATTAAGTGGACTTCTTTGCTCTCTGTTAGTGTGTGTGTATGAGGTGATCTGAATGGGGGGCTCTCTGCTAACCGATCACTAAAGACAGCCAGGACCAGTTGTCTGCTCGCCTGGCCCGTGTGGGGCAGTCAGTCCCTCGTGGCATTTATGGGGATGCGGCTGACACTTCTGGCACCGATGAGCATTAGAACTAAGAGTGGGGTCCATGGTCACGCATCCATAGCAATGCACTGAACACACTGTGTCAGAGGACAAGTTTCTCTGCGCTTCCATTTCTTTCTGTCACAAAAACAACAAACAGAGGATATTGTTGCAAGTAGTCAGGATGCTTATGTGGGAGACGGCTCTGTTTCATTGCGCAAAATTTTGTGTGTCTGTGGGTAGGAGTGAGGAGAATAGTGTTGGAGGACCTGGGCCTGTAGTATCACTTTGATGGCAGTACTCGAAACTGTGTATGTGGGCAGAGGAAAGCAATTTGAGTTGAGCCTCACTTCAGGAAGCGACACTGTTACTCAGAGGTCAAAGGTTAGATGTCTTCCCCCAACATAATCAAACAAAATCCCCCAGCATGGCATGAAGGCTGAATTTAAGTGTGGAGGCATTTTTAGAAAGGAGAGCATCAGCAAACACATTTTTAATCAGCAAATGATCTCATGTTCAGACATAACCTGCCCCTCTGACATCATGTTAGGATACCTCCATCTGAAAAAGGGTTGTGCTAGCTTTTACAGACTCCCACACTCTGTACTTTAATTCTTCTTGAGATTTCTGGTAACTGTCCTGTCAGTCACACATATCTCTGAGGAAGAGTGCAGAAAGGCAGGGCATGGCCAGATTTAGCCTTTTGTGATTGGACCAAGGCTGAGAAAGATATACCTGTCATGAGTGAGCAATGCTCCGAGGCTGAACCATTATGATGTCATATGCCAGAATGAAACAGAACGGTCTGAGGCCATGTCCACACCTACACGGGTATTTTTTAAAACGGGGGTTCTCCTCCGTCATTCTTAAAAAAATCCTGTCCACACAAGCACTGTTTTAAAAAAATCTCCGTCCACATGAAAACGCAAAAACACATCCGCCATTGCACAAAATCATGTAAACAAAACAGATAACAGCGCACACTCTGACGTCAAACAAAGCAGATAACGGCGCACACTCTGACGTCACAAGACAAAAACTCCGTTTTCCCTGTCTACACGTCAACACTGAAAACGGAGTTTCTGAAAATCTCCACCCTGGAGGGCGTTTTGCAAAAGGTCCGTTTCAGTGACCTAAAACGCTGTTTGCGTGCGGACGAAAGGCCAAAATGCACAGAAAAAGCTACGTTTTAAAAAATACCCATGTACGTGTGAACAGGGCCTGAAAAGTAAGCATCTTTACTCTGTGTAACTGACAGCTTGGCAGCCTGGCTCAGGTTAGCTGACATTATCATTGAAGTTTGAGGATTGACATCAGCTGTACAGCCTCCTCAGCAGCAGTCCCATGTTTGTGTTTCGGTGATGTCTACCTGGCATGACACCCCTCTCATACCCTCTCTTTGGTCATTCACGAATGCCACTCAAAATAAATTAGGTGCAAAAAAATGCACCGTTTTTGTTTGACAGTATTTGCCATTGTTGGACTTTGGTACATATTGTGTCTCTGTTGGTAATTAGACAAATGAATTACTAGTTTTCGCATTTCTCCATTCATTTCTGTGATTCTATGTTTGTACACCTGGACTCAAGGATGGACTCAAATGATCCATCCCAGGGGTGAGGAGATGCCATATAGGTGAGACTTTAAACAAAAACACCTTAGATTTTGCCTGACCTTCACCCCATGCACTGGTTGGGCTTGTCTCTGTATGCATTATATTACAATGCATTATAATAATTATTGTCATTTAGGAGACACTCTTATCCAGAATGACTTACATAGGTTACAATTTTTTTACATGTTACCCATTTATACAGCCGGATATTTACTGAGGCAATTCTGGGTTAAGGACTTTGCCCAAGGGTACAACAGCAGTGCCCCAGTGGGGAATCAAACCAGCAACCTTTTGGTTATGAGTCCTGCTGCTTACCACCATGCTACACAGCTGCCGTATGCATATATGTACAAGTAGCTGCAATAATTTTTATTTGTAAAGTCTGTGTCAGTTAGAGGTCCTGACTTGTTTTCATTCATTGAAAACAGCAAGTGGGGAAGGTTCTTCCAACATATGCAAGTAAGGCCCAAAAACAGTGATCTATGGAACACGACACCCCACACTGTGTTCCAGGGCCTGGCGATGTAAATGGATTGTTTTGGTGATTAGTTCTGAGTGTCAGACAGAGTGGGAGGAGTGTGTTACATACTAAAAGAGAATCAGCAAGAGATTACTTCTGACTGTCCATAAATTATTGCTGCATATTTATGAGAGAAAATCACGGACACGTATTACACGTTGTAGAGGTACACACACAAACACACACTCACACACACACACACACATTCACACGTGCACACACAAACACACACACACACACACACATTCACACTTTCTTTAACATTCTCAACCAATATTTTTTTTTATAAATATTAAACTATGATATTGCTTCCAAAATGCATTCATTAATTTACGATTGCCAATGCCCTCTGATAAATATACTATATGATATTATATGATATACTGTAATGTAATGGTAGCTGACAGGGAAATATGCAATCAAGACTGTTTTTAGGGCTTGACTGTAGAGTCCAATGTGTAGGATTTTGGAGTGTCCACTTTATGGTATTAAAAGTTCAGTGCGTCATCTTTTTTAATGCATTTCCTGCCAGGTTAAACTCCCCTGAGGTATTAATAACCAGATTCTGGTATGTACAGCAGGAAGTGTGCTCTAGGGTAATGGTGAGTAAAATTATATTTATTTACCTGGAACATGGCTTTTAAAATGACATTTATTTACCTGGGATATCTCTTTCCTTCATCTCCTCTCTCACTATCCCCCTCTCTCTCTCTCTCTTTCTCTATCACTCTTTCTATTTTGTATTCTAGGATAGAGGTTCTCATGAGGCATTTTTATCTGGGAGCCTGTCTTTTTACAAAAGAGGTAGGTCTTTTTAATCAATTGCCTATCTGGTCTTGGCAAATTATCTATTTGGTAAGACCAGAAAAGTTGAATCATTGTGTTACACAATGATTTGAGTAATACAATTTGTTGGACAATGTACTTGCATTTACTATAATGTGCATCTTAATACACAATTTCTGTGTTTGGGTCTTATTTTAATTTTAATTTTAATTTATTTTAACTAAGAGCG
>CM032876.1:8587279-8622279 GCA_019176425.1 Megalops atlanticus
TAGTAGTAGTAGTAGTAGTAGTAGTATCACAAGTACTAGCAGTGGTAGTGGTACAAGCCATAAGTAGCAGCCTTGGCAAACGCTAGGCTACAGTAATTATTCCTGAGATGATAAACCTTCAAATCCCAGCACCTTGGCGACCCGGACACAGCCAATGGAGTGTGTGATTGAGGGAGGAAGAGCAGAGGTGTGGAAGAATTGTGTTTCCAGGTGCTGCCTCTTTCACTCCGCCATTCAAGCATCATTGAAAATCCTGTGAGTGATGTCATGGGTCACCTCGCGCACGGAAAACCTCCAAACCCAGGCCCGGGTGCTGCTGAGGACAGAAACGAGCACAGAAATAAAACGCCCCGAAAAACATGTTTGTGAAAGTTGAAAAATAGAGAAAATGTGCCCTGGGGGGGGGCGCTGCACAAACGTGGATCCCAGCCCCTAACACCTGATAATTCTAGTATTTGATACTTATTTTATATAGTAGTATTGTGATGTATTTTGGATTCTGTATTCTAGGGACTGTTGTATCATAGTACACTTGGCTTCCGTCAGATTGCGCAAGTTATCTTTTGGTAGGGCTCAGATAGTGTTATGCTCACACTCATTGGTTTGGGAGTGTTGTCAGCCTGGTCTGACATTGTTTTTCGTTTAACTTGAATGGATACACTTATGTTCTTTTGTGCTAGAAGTCACTCTGGATGAGAGTGTCTGCTAAATGCATGTAAGTCCAGTGAGGATCATGCTTCCTTGCATGTAACATTGCTAACATTGCTTGTGATAGGAGAATGAAGCTTCATGAGCACCCAAAATGGGCAGAGGTATCATGTGCAGTCAATGGCTTACTGATTTTCACCAATCATACAATCGTAGTGTTTTGCCATGTGGAGACAAAAGTCGTCTGATTGGTTCACACAAGTCAGTGGTTCACAGAATGTGGTAAACTCACCCATCGTAGGGTTCACGAAGCCTCACTCTCCTATCACAGCTACAGATATTGTAATATTTGATTGTTCTGTTCTGTTATTAAAACAAACCTGAAAGAGACTGTGGAATTCTTTAAACACTTTTACTCACCTTTAGTGAAAGTAACCTACATTACAGTCACCATTTCAGACCCACAATTTTTTTCTCACTTCCTCTGTTCTCTCACAGGCAGCACTAATCTATCCCAGTATTTCTAACATTCAGGCAATACCAGTCGATAAAGTCTCTTTAGGATAACTGCTCTTTTAACAGTAACTGAACATGCTGCACGCTGCCGTATTTTGACTACATCTGACCAGATGTAATTCTTACAGTATGTCTTTATTGTCATGTAACCAAGGGGATGCAGTATGGAACAATGGCCAAACAATGAACCATGGGCCTGGGAGATATGACTCTGAGCAAAGTTCAGCACAGTTTCAATACAGTTTCTACAGTACCTATTCAGCTACATAAATAGTCCACCATTTATGCAGTCATGAGAGTGAGTGATAGTGAGGGCTAGCATGATTAAAATTTTAATTGTAAAAAACACTCATCCTTTAGTATATATTAGACCACCTATGTTCTTCAACTAGCTGATTGTACACAGCTCTCTCGTTCTGTCTCTCTTTCTTACTCCTCTCTGTTTCTCTCTCTGTTTTCTCTCTCTCATTGTTTCTGTCTATGTCTCTCCCACCGTTTCTGTACTTTCTTCTCTGAAGAAGAAGGAGAAGAAGAAGAAGAAGAAGAAGAAGAAGAAGAAGAAGAAGAAGAAGAAGAAGAAGAAGAAGAAGAAGAAAACTCTCAGATTAATTTATTCATGGGGAATCTGTTTCTCCATCCCAACCACCACGCGGGAGCCTGAATCGAATGTTCTCTGACATTTCCTTTAAAAGTGTCAGCAGGTGCGATATTGAGAATCGGTGGCAATTTTCACACCTACTGCATGACAAAAGGTGTGTAAGTCCTCATGCTTCTTTTACACTTACAATTTAAAGACATGAAACACGCTCAGTCCTAGGTTAACACAGCCTCCAGTGTGTGGTTCATACTGACAAGAGGGTTTTGAATCGGATGTCGCTGGGTTTTGTACTTGGTAAAACAACCGAGAAGCAGTTCTATTCTATTTTTTTTCTTCTTTGTACCCAGTGAAGACTTCATAACTCGGAACTCCTGAACATAAAGTCCTTTCGCTGTATTGTGGTTGCACTTAAATGCCCTCTGGAGAGGCTGTTGAGTCCATCTCATCAATCTCAGAAAATGAGAAATCAGAGGTCAACTCTGAAAGGATTTCGCTGTTTTGTTTGGAGCCATCAAGGGGCAATGCTGGTGTTCCGGCAACAACCAATAACCTTCCCTTGTAAATCGAGTACACCATTGTTAGACCTGACTATAATATTGATGGATACACAGATGGATACAGAAACACAATTTCGGCCTCTCTCCAGGTCTGTGGTTGTTCATGCGATGGAAACTCTGAAGGGAGGTCAGCGGTTTTTGCAAGTATAGGGTAGGTGTTTGAAACCATAGCGAGGGTTGGCCGCTTTGAACTCTCACAGGCCTAGCTTTCGTATAAAATTCCCTTAACATGACAGCTGCGTTCTGAACAGACTATTGTGGGATGTCTGCAAAGCCAGTCTGGCTTCCTGTCCGTCCGAATCGAAAGAGGCGGAACGGGGAGTGACGGGGTGTGGCAGTGCGAGTCTGTGAGGCATAGCTATCGCTGTAGCAACGGCCGGTGGCAGTCTCGCCGTTGCAGCAGTGCGGCGGTGAGACCGACCTGACCCTGAGGGGAACGGCACGGGAGACCTGCTTGCATCAGAGGAGGAACATTTGCCTGTCGGGCCTCTTAAACGGACACCGCGTGGGCAGGAGCTCGGGAGGAAGCGGAGAAAAGCCGGAGGCAGGGTTTGGCACAGCGGGAGGCGTGGCTGGCGTATTGGGTGGCGGCAGCATGAGGGTCGGACTCCAAAACAACAGCAAGTTGGCCGACAGCCATCTCATTTCCCCTCGTAGTCTACAACAGAAAAGGGGTATCAAAGAAACTTAAAAAAAAAAGATTAATAATAAGGTAAGTTCAATGAAAAATTGACCCAGTCCATGCTTAGAGAAAGACAGTCCTCCCACAGTGGTGGGGAGGACACTGCCACTACAGCTGTGCACAGCATGCAGGGTTTTGTGTGTGTCTGTCTGTCTCTAAATGCACACAGCACAGTCCGCCTCTATGACCAGCCAGATGAAAGAAGCAGGCAGCACCTGGGCTGATCTGAGATCAGTCTGAGATGTGTGTGCCTGTAGGTGAGGCTCCGCTGGCCAAGGTCGTGGGGGGTTTCAGGGTTGTGGGGACACAGCGGGACCTTTGGAGAGCTGCCACAGGGAAGGAGCAGTGTACTCTTTCTTATGCACATTTCTTTCTTTCCTTTCTTGTATTCTTGTTATACTTTTTCCCCTTTTTACCTCTTTCTGGTGTTTCCCATTGAACTACATTAAACTTGCCTGTCTACAGCACCCTTTGTACTCAAGGAGCTATGTATGCAACACGGGAGCACTGAAGCAAGTCGAATGCAATCCTCAGGTGCATTTGCACGCAGCCAATTGCTATTTTTCAGACAACAAGTCCCACAGTGCACTGCAGCATACTGGATGCTGATTGGAGGAGGGGGTACCTCCACTTACATCATCTGACGGACTCACAGGTGGCTTAAAAGCTGCTAGAAGGTGCCAAGTGATATGATGAATGGAGCCTGTCCAGTGAAACCCACCCTACCCCAGCTGATGGAAGCCAGTTGTGATCACCTTGGTGGCTGTCAGTAAAAGACACAGTTCAGACACAAACCTGGGTCCGTATTGATAGTACCTACAGTAATAATTTAGGACTATAATATTCCTAGAACAGTTCCAGGAGCTTTACATTATCTTTATTTAAAGTCTGAAGCATTGTTCAGACTTTGGTCGTCTAGAAGTCAGCCACATGAAGCAAAAAGGTAGCACGGTTTGATGCTTTCCCTGTAGGTTTACCCACAATGCACCAACAATACATTCAAAGAGAGTGTGGTTAAAGGTCAGGGGTCAGGCTGTTTTTTCCATGAGGTCATCAGCCCAAGAATTCTGAAGGACAAGGCAGAAGGCACTGAGAATGCCTGTGCTGTCAGTTATCTTGATTTAACATAGTAGATATACTTATTAAAAGAGTCCTGAACTGTCATGTCACTCAACTTAACAACGCTGTGCTTGCATATCCACAGTCATTTATGGTGAACAAACACCCGGCTATGACATGAGATTACAGGCACACGCAACACTGTTAGCCTTCCGTTTCATAATTATTACACGTTTCAAATACCTCTACTGAGATGGTTACAAGCATATTAAACAAAAGTCAAGCAATATACGCAGGACATAATCCAACACTTAACAAGCCGCACTGACATTAATTGTGCTCGAGGATCAGAGAGTCGTACAGGCGAGCCTTGTTCTGCTGTTGTGTAATAAAGTTACATGGGATCGGCAGTGAATCTTAATGCAGCCACCGTGTTGTTAGATTGCGCAAACACAGTCTTAGCAGTGGGTAAAGCGAGTGCTGTTTTTCCATGGATTTTCTCCTCATTAAGGTAACCAAAAACTGGTAATTAGCTTTTAAATACCCCAGCATTACCGCGAGGCAAACATTGATTATAGTTTGGAGAAGAAAAGCATGCGTTAGGTAAGTGCTAATTATAGAACTCCGGAATTCTGCGCTGGGGCCAGTGCGGTTTTGTTCCGTGTTCTCGCCTTTAAAACGGATCAAGGGATCATTTGTATTGCTGTACATTCCAGCCCATTAAATTCCAAACTAGCAAGCAACATGGGTGTATGTGACCTAAGGGCAAGGAAGGGGGGAGGGTGTTAGGCGGACTGTATAGCTGGGAAACCCCATGCGCGCAAAGACCTCTTTTTGGCTCCCTAACAGGGCAGTGTCAACATGTTAAAACATGCTGTTTCATAACCTACAAACATCAGGATCCGGAACCTTCAAGACCAAACTGGTTGGAACACAACTGTTGTTGCTCTGTCATTTTAATGTATAATATTTCTCATGATTTGTTGACATATTTTGTATTTCATTTATTGTTTCTTATTTTTCTGCATCTATCTACACTTTCATGTGTTTACTGATGTGATATTTACTATTTTTTACTGTTTAAAAATGTTATTGATATAAGTAGGTCCAGCAATGAAATATGTTATTATTTTTGATATGGGCCCAGTCAAATCAAATCAAAAGAGAGGAGGGCTTCTCTTTTGTATGCATTTCGTATTTCATGTCTCAATCAATTTTCAGTTGTAAAAAGACGCTGTAACAAACAGAATTGGACTGACTGATTGAGGTCCATCAGCTCCTTTGTCACTGAAAGGGAAGGGATTTGCAAGTTTCAAAGGACAAAAATAAACTCTACATTGTGCTCCATTTGAGGAGTTTACAAAGCAGAGATATGCCAGTGCTCTGTTTGGCACTGGAGGTCTGTTATTGCGGAAGAGCTTTCTGCCCCTCTTTGTACACGGACATGGTATGTTTCTCTTTCCTCCATGGTCAAAGTAAGAGATTAGCGCACGATTTCTCCACAGCGCCTCTCTGAAAGGCAAATCAAAAACGCTATTCATGCCGAGTTTCCTTTAAAAAAAAAAAAGAGGAGCGCCTTCCTGTATCGAACAGGTTGAGAATTGCGCCTCCTTCTCGGCTCCTTTCCCCCCACCGCTGTGTACCCCCTTTACAATCCGAGCCGACGCCTCGGTGAAAGGCAAGCAGGTGGACTGCAGACACGCCAGCGGAATTGATTAAGTTATGATAGCCACAGCTTTTCCTTTTAAAAAAGAGGGAGCGTTTTCAAAAGGTAAAGGGGGATGGGGGGGATGGGGGTGGGGGAGAAGGGGGGGTGTGTTCTGTTTGGCCTGCGACACACACTCGCTGAAAAGCTTGAAATAAATCAAATTGAACGGTGTACAGAAAAAAATAAAGAGGCCAGGATACATAAACAACGCACTTTGCGAGCAGTTCGATACCACAATGTCTCAGGAAGTGGAAATGAGAAAAAGAACATTCATTATTTTTCAGTTCAAGGCAAGGGATGTGTATATGGCTTTGCCCATTCCCAGCTCCCAAGCAGCAAAGGTCTCGTGACGTTCCCTGCACAGTTGCAGGTACAAATTATTTCTGGCTTCTGCAATACTGTAATGGCATTGTGGTAAAGCGTACGTTCCACAGTGATCCGAGCACACAGGTGAGAGTGAGGGCAGGGGGGTGGTGGGCGGTGCCTGATGGTGCCAATGCAGCAAGTAATGCAGAAAGCACGCCAACCGCCTGCCGCTGTTGTCATGGGAATCATTTAGAATGCGGCCAATGTGAGAATTCTTTTTTCTTAACACAAGGCCTGTGATCACTGGCTGTGAGCAGTTCCATGACAGCCCACCACAGCTCCAATCAGGGCTCCAACAGTAAGATACCCATAATGCATTGCTGGCACTGTGTCGGAAGCCTCTGACAGCGCTAATGAACCACTGGCTGGTGCCGTGTGTGAGGAGCTAGGCTGACATCATCGTGGATGAAGGGGAGGTTTGGGGGGACTGTCTAGTTACTTAGAGACGTCTGCATTTCCCATGCTGAGCAGAGAGGTCAATATAAGTCCTTCCAGGAATGCCCCCGTTATCACTCCTTTGTTTTGATTTAACCTATCATTTTAAATAGTGGGGTATTATTATTATTATTATTAGTTATAATTATCTCATACTGATCTGTTGAGATGAACTTATGCCTTCTTATGTGTTGTGCCAATGTTATCTTTTCCATTATTATTTTTTGGGAGTCTCTTGACCACCTTTTCCTAGAGTCAGGGAATAAATTTCCAGTTTTTTCCCAATTAGCCTTGGTTTTCTGTTTTTTTTTAATTATTCCCTCTGGAAAATGCAAATGTAGAGTGTCAGTGACAATCTGAACTGTAAAAATGAACTATAACAAATAAAATTTGATTGGTTGATCGATTGATTGATTAATTGATGATTATTTTTTCAGTGGACATCCTTGTCCTTGCAGCTTCCATGTTTTATGTTTCACTTTTACTGAAGTCATTGTGTGAAAATGACATCGCCGTGCCTCAGAGCTGATGCTGCAGTTTTCTGATTACAAGTGCAGTTCTTTAACCACTTCCATGTCAGTCAGGACCATGGTCAATGCCACACGCAGTTCCACAGAGGATGAGGATGAGAGGTGTGTGTGTGTGTGTGTCTGTCTGTCTGTCTGTCTGTCTGTCAAGGGTGAGTGGGATTGTTAATGGGTAGAAGGCCCTGGTTTAGCCACCTGTCACTCACACACACCTGTGCTACATGCAAGTGTGTGCAGGACTGTCATCCAGTCTGCATCACAGGGCAGCTGGTTAACAGCCTTTATTTGAGGAGCTCATGCATTGGGTTAAAAACGCCAGCAGGGAGAAACTGATAGATATTCCATTCTCCCAGGATATCCCACTCATTCTAAGGGGAAAAAATACATAGCAGGTAATGGGAGGTGCTTGAGTTGCCAGTTGTCACACAATGGCATTCATTACGATGCACCGTGAAGAACTGCTCACGCGTCATCTCTGCCTCCGCTATTTCGGAAGCCTTGTTGCGCTAATCACGAACAGCCGCGGCCGTTTATTAAGACAGCGTCAGGCAGCGAGACGGATGAGGTGATAACAGCTCCACAGCCGAGCCGCTGCGCTCTGCATCAGCCGTCTCCCGCTGATGTTTGCGCTTCCCCTTTCTGTCCGAGCGTTTCCAAATATAGCCTCTGCAAACACGCGCCTGCACCTATGACGCTCCCGCGGCTGGACGCGGTCCCGGGCGAGCAGCTGCGGAGGACTCAGCAGGAGTCCGCTCAGTCCCGTGATCCTTTGCCAGCTGCTGTCCGGGGCGTCGGAGCGTTTGGTCTCCACGCCGCTGCATTGACCGAAATTTCGCCCTGAAAAAGAAAAAAAAATAACAATTACCCTGTCGTATGCTCTGACCTCGTTCTGCTTCCCTGTCGCACAGCTTTCAGACGTCAGAGTCTTTCGTCCTGGTGAAAAACTGGGCGTTCGGAACGAGAGCAGCGGGGGCTGCCGCTGCACCTCCGGAATGCGGAGTTTAATTAACCCCGTAATTACAGCATCTGGAACAGATTAGCATACGAATGCAGGGGCTCCTGGGAAAAAGGTAAACATTCAGCCAGTCCAGCACTCATAGGCTCTCTCAGCCAACAGACCGGTTGAGGCTGTCTCTTATAATGTGCCAGCTTCCAGTTTTTTAAGGAAGGGGGTACTTGGTTAGTTGATTTATAGTCCTGAGGTTTCAGCATTGTGCGACCACGTTCTGCTCAGGTGCCTTTGGGAAGCCATGCCAAGATAAATAAATAAATACAGGAAAAATAACCCTCAAGTCCTAATTTTGCCAAAAGCTACACTTGCCTCATACAGATGAAATAGGAGGATGAAGTGTGACAGCTAAGCAGCACTTGATCTATTTACCTTTCCGATTTTTTGGCCAAGAGGTATGACGTACCTCTGCATCTTTACAGACCCCCAGAATGAGGTAATTTCTCTGAGTACAAGTCCCTTTACAAGATCTGTGTGTGCTTGTGTGTATATATGCATGTGTGTGTGTGTGTATATGCATGCGTGTGTGTGTGTGCGTGTGTGTGTGTGCAGGCACGCATCTGCGTGCCTGTGGGTGTGTGTTTGTGTTTCTGTGCATATGTGTGTGTGTGTGTGTGTGTGTGTGTGTGCACACTCGTGCGGTTGTGTGCTTGGGTATGTAGAGCAGAGCAGGGGGTAACACATGATTCCTGTGGCTGAAACGTGTTGTGCTGACTGAGAGGAAGGACTGTGTGGAAGTCTAACATCACCAGGATGTGCTGCCGGCCCCGCCACTATGATTAAGCAGCTCTCAGTCCCGCCGTCCTCATTGGGTCCCTGATACACATCCTGACCGGCGCAGCCCTCGGTCGGTTCTGCTTTACGAGATGCAGCTCTGATTTGTTCCCTTGTTGCGTGTGCAGATGATTACATTCAGACCTTATCATGTCTGATTAACACAGAGGGATGGTTGTGGTTCAGCAATCTTTGGGAAAAAAAGCCCTCTTTGGCAGATAAACACAGATCTCTGCGTTCAGGATTTTCCAATAAACTCTATTAGAGTTCAGTCTCTGTTAGAATAGCTTGTTATTCATGGGAGTGAGACTAACCTGCCTGACATTAGAGTGAAAATGTATGATCAAAGGAATTGCTGTAGCCTTTGGGAGAAAATATCAAGTATGAAATCCAAAAGTGCGATACCCCTTTCCGCTGTAACATTAGACAATTTTAATTATGTTTCCAGCTGGTACATGTACTGGCGTTATATGCAGTCTTGTAATGCTGGTTCAAAGGCCCATAACCATATAAAATAAATGCTACTCAATTATACCATCAAGAAATACTGCTTCAATAATTTTGGAGAGCCTCTCATTGGGCTAATCTCAACTTAGTTAATCAATTAATCGTTTTTCGGGGAAGTTACGGTTAGGGTTAGTGTGGGGGGGTGGCTGTTTTAATTGATTTTCTTGACACTGAGACCTCAAAGGGCTGCAAGGAGTTCTCTGTGAAATGAGTGCACCTTCTCATTTGATTGATTAAGCATTCATTGGGAGTATAGGACTAGGACTTTCATCTAAAAGGAGTCAGCTGGTTTAAAACACTGCAATCTGAAAGCTGTTAGTTTGCTGCAGCAGTTTTGAAGGCTTTTCTCTTTCATGATTATTTGATGTATCAGTTTGGGACTGCATTGTTCATTGTACAATTGTTTATGAATTGATTTACTAACGAAGGGCTATTTCAGTTTATTGTTTATGTGGCTATATTTGCATTCTTGCTGGTGTACAATATACTTAAAATTGCTCTGCATAAGGGTGCCTGCTTAATGGCTTACAAACAATGAGAATGATGCACACACGCACACACACACACGCACACACACACGCACACACGTGTGCATAGGCAGAACACACACACACACACACGTGCGCATAGGCAGAACACACACACACACACACACACACACACACACACACACACACACACACGTGTGCATAGGCAGAACACACACACACGCACACACACACACACACATGTGCGCACAGGCAGAACACACACACACACACACACACACACGTGCGCATAGGCAGAACACACACACACACACACACGTGCACAGGCAGAACACACACACACACACACACACACACACACACACGTGCGCACAGGCAGAACACACACACACACACACACACACACACACACACATACGTGCACATAGGCAGAACACACACACACACGTGCGCACAGGCAGAACACACACACACACACACACACACACACACACACACATACACGTGCGCACAGGCAGAGACAGATTGTGCTTCACTTCATTCAGCCTGGCAGTGATTGAGGGTTTGCTTCCCTCTCAGGACAGCAGCGGAGGCGCTGCGCTGCACAAAACCATTTCACAAACAGGAACAGATTCCTGTGTGCCGTTTTTTAACCACGCACCAAACTGGGAGCAGGCCTAGCCCAACGTCACTGTGGACGCTACCAACAGGATAGCATAGCAGTACTGCAGACAGACACTGCGTTCCAATCCTGAACCACCATACCTTTACAAGGAGCAGAACGTAATACTGCTTTCTCTTGGAAAGGGGGCGCCTTAGGTTTTGGCATGAAGAATCCACCATAGCATTGCTGCCCTGAAACCGCATTAGCCCAGGATTACAGGGTCAGACTGCATCTCTCTCTGAGTTCTGTACTGCCAGGCAGTGCACCATAGCAAAGGCAAGCAGAACACGAACTTAGAACTGTTCAAAAGTGTGCTGTAACTAATGATTAGAGGCTTATTTTGTATGTGGAGGGGCTTATGATTTCAACCATACAATATGTTGGAAAAAAGCAAGCACACATAAAAGAGGTGTATAAATGATACTTGCCTCTGATGCTCTGGCCTCATTCAATATGGCCAAATAAAGCAGGTAAGGTTCCCATTCATGGTTGTAGCACCTCAATTTATTCTACCTGCACTGGGGAAGCCAAAGCTAAAAGGATACATTTAGTACAACCATACAGATATCATCAAGTAGATACATTATAAAGATTCAGGTATGATATAGTGAGCAAACACTTTCAATCAATCAATCAACTGATCAATAAACTGTTTATTTGGCGTAGCACCCTTTAAAACTAGATTGCCACAGAGAACTTTTCAGAGCACTATTTCCAGAGGGAATAATAATAAAAAACACAGAAAATCACAGTGACACTGAATGGCAAACACTGAAAACATATTCCCTGACTCCTTGTGAAAGGCAATCAGCAGAAATCTGAAATGGAAATATGTAAGAAACATGTTAATGTGAGTAATGAATGAGTCATTAAGTGACAGTCGGTGTACCATAGATTGGTGAGGATATATATAATATAGATAAAGTTCTGGTCTTTTTCAGTTCTCATGATGATTGGCTAGGTCTGACCCTCAGCAATGTACACAATATCTGGGGACTTGGGCAAGGAGACATGAGGGAGACATGGGACAGAGTTAGAGGTATTAATGGTAGAGCTGTTTTTACACACCACAGTGGTTCAGGTCCTATAATAAACACTGGCTCATTTAAGCTATTTATTTCTCATTTTAAATGTGATGTAAATCTGGTCCTGTCCCAAAGATGCTGACTCATTTTTATGGACTGTGCAGAATCGGGTTCCATAATGGCCAACTCTGACTCCATTTTAGGATGACAGACTCAGTCAGGCCATGTAATGCGTTGTCTTACTTCTTAAAATAGTGCACTGAGTCAAATATGACACTGTGCTCATTAAAACTGCAAAGTGGTGCCCATATTTTAGAGAATTCTCAGAGTTTAGCAATAAGACAGATTAAATATGTTGATTTTAAAATCTAGATTTAACCCTTTCGTACATGACTTACGTATGATGTATGCTATGTAGCCCATGTGTTATGTTACATGGTTTGTTATATTTTCATTAGCAGTAATAAGTTTCTCATAGTTTTCACTGTCACATTTGTTATATTTTGTAACGTTAAATCACTGTTTCCTCAAAGCTAACATTGCTTAGAATTTTTCCAATCTACTGTTCTAATCACACCGGTATGACCTTACGCATGAAAGGGCTAATCACACCGGTGTGACCGTATACGCAAAAGGGTTAAAGACTGAAATAGTGGTTGACTCCAGAACAAAGGCAAACAGGCAGGTTATTCAGTAACTGTGGGACTCTGTGTTAGAAGAACCTGCCACGTTTTACGTTTAGTTATCTTGGAGACCCTGAGGTAATCAGTGTGACTGAAGCACCCAGGCAGCATCATAACGAGATAATAGCTCTGGTAAATAAGTGGGAGCCAGGCCATTTAGCACTTTATATGGTATGAGCATCAAACTAACATAAACCCTTTACCTTATGAGTGTGCAATGGAGTGAGGACATGGCAGACGTATCATGATTAAATTTTCTAGATTGTGTAAGAATTCTAGCGGCACCACTTTGCAACCATTAAAGGATGCTTAATGCCGGAGTTGGACAGCCAGTCAATTTGGCATTACGGTATTCACGTCTTGACATGACAAAGGTGTGGGCTAGTTTTTCAGAATCAATTAGGGAGTGAATTTGGCAATGTTCCTCAGAGAAGAGACGGATATTCTAGAAATGTACATAGGGAGCTTGTATGTATGTAAACTAGCTTTTGCTAGCCACGAAATACAAAATATTTCCATAGTCAACCAACTGAGCATATTAACATACTAAGGTATTTGCCACAGTCAACCCCAACCAACACCCCCAGAAGAAAAGATATCTCCTTTGAACAGAACCGTAAGTTAACAATAAAAGAGACCCTCCTCGTTCTTTTTTCAGTCTGATATGAAAGGCGTATTTCCACATGAGCTAAGGGAATGTAGACAGCCATTCAGATTGATAAGAGGTTTGACTCAAACGCATGAGTCTGATTTGATCTTTTATGTACCAATCACTCATATTTCTGAAGGAGCAGCTCTTTGAATGTGTTTGAAGGTTCCACATACCCTCCTGTGAACAAAATATTCTTTCATCATAAACTTGTGTGGAAGTAGGGGAGAGGGGGGAAGAAAACATGCAATATGAACAATCATTTCATTCTGTGTCAAAGACCGGTCTACAAGTGGTCGATTGTACAGCAGTGAATCAGGGCCTCAATAACGATTTCTGGCAGTCTACTCTTGGAGCAGAACCACACTCCCTCCCCAATAAAAATCTGGTAGTGTGACATTTTTATTTAGCTCTGGTCTAAATAAGCACTCGTGAGGCGGTGGGGTTGAATTGTTTTTCTTTCATTAGTTTGAATCTGGCATGCTTTGACGAGGCCCCGAACGCGTAACCAAGGTTTCAGGTTTCATCACGCTCTTCCTGATGCAAAGCCTGAACAGTGATAACAGTTATAAGGGGAAACCCTACAAACGATCAGTGGAGGAAACAGATACACAAACCCCAGCCCCTTAAAAACAGTACATGTGTTCATGTACAACAGTACAATGACCAAATCATTCTTAATTTTCCCCTTTGCCTGTGGCTCTAAATTTTATGATTGCTTTACAAAACATTTAGGAGTCAGTATTCAGTTTGGCATTTGGCTGGATCTTTAGTGATGGATTTTCTATGATGATGGATTCAGTCAGTGCTTAATCATGAGGATCTCAAGCTTTGGAGTGCATGGCATATTGGGAAAGGGGGCAGGGCTTTGTATTTCCACACCCACTGAGCGCAGGAAGAGGAGGAGGAAGAAGATGAAGAGGGGCAGAGACATGGCTGTCAGAAAAGAGAGAGGATGCATGGGGATGCTGCTGTTAAGCATCCGCAAATTAAAATACGAGTGAAATCAGACCCAGCTGAAGCAATTAGCCGGTGAGTCAAAACATGATACCAGAGAGGCACACACGTTTCCCCCCTTTGCACTGTGTGTGTGTTTGTGCATGTGCTGCATGCATGTGTGTGTATGTGTTTGAGGAGAGTGGCAGGGGAGGATAATGTAAGAAAATACAGTTAATAATATTTGTGTAATGTAATGTCAATAATTAATGTAATTCATTTAGAACTCCGGAGAGAAGTGAGAAGAAATGTCATAATGGCTGGTTGGCAGAGTGTCAACTGTGTGGCTGACCTACAGGGGTGTGGATGTAAATGGAAAACCAGGCAGAGACCCCTCTGTCTCCCAGCTCCACTCAGGGGTGCCTCTGTCAACACCGCCTCATAACATCAAACAGATGCCTCCAAGGTCCTGACTCGCCCTGGACATAAGAGAACCAGGGTATTCATTGCAGAGAGCAGGGGTATTCTTCCCATGTCCTGGCCACACTTCTGATTTGCCCGTGTCATTGTTCCTCAGTCCAATTGGCTGAATAAATCCTTGCCCCTCCTCCTCTGATGTGTGGGGATTCGGGTGCAAAATGGCTGCCTGGGTTCACCCAGGTAGGAACAACACATGGGTGGGTGTTGAGACAGAACACTTTGAGATCCTTGAGAGGAATGAAAGCCTCTATAAGTTAATTAGAGTTCAGTCAGAACCACACGAGTGATTACTCATGAGTCACCACTTAAAAACACTGCAGCTCCAGTACCTGTGAGATTACCCTGATAGACCAGGCCAGATGCTATTAAGAATGGCTTTTGAAGTGCATGAATGCATAGGTACATTATTGCTAAAACAGACCTCTAACTGGAGATCCCCCCTGACCCCTGACCGCGGGAATGCCTGGGGTTTTGAACAAGGCTTCCCTGCTGATGAGGGCATCGTAATTCACTGTCAGCTTTCAGATTAATTATCCCTGGCCTTGCACACAAGAAACCCCAGCAGGAGGTCAAAGGTCACCGTGCTGCCCAAGGACCTCATAGAGGCAAGGCCACAAGCACAGGAAATCCGCCTCTGAGAAGTGAGCTCTCGGGTTCCTCTTAACCAAGAAATAATGTGCATTTTCTAAAACTAACTGTAAGCTCATGGGTCCGTATTTTCATGGATTTGACCTTGTGATGTTCACCTCACGGTGCAAGAAAGCCAAGTGACCGATGCAGACGGTTCACAGTGAGGTTTGTCAGGAAAAACCCACCTTTTCTCAAAGCCTCCAAAAAAACCGTGCCTCCTTTTGGGTGGCGGCTGTTCTTCCCCTAATTTGATTCGCCACACAGCTGTGCGGATCGCTCACACCATCCCTCGGAAAGAGAAGAAAATAAAACAACATGTCGTGGCAAAGAACGTGGCTGCCCAGACTCGAACGGCGTGCTCCGCGCAGACGCTCGCACGCACCCACATTTGGCCGTGTCGCCTCGGCTTTGCCGTGCGCAAAGCGTCGGGTTTCGCCCTGGATGCGCCAGATGTCTGCTCCTCGGAGACCGTCTGGGACGTCCTTCCCTGGGACATCGCCCTCTACTCCTCCGCTCTCTCCTTCTCCCCCTTCTTCCTCCACCTCTACTCTGTCATTGAAGTTCCCTGGGGTTAAACATCTCTCTCCTGTGGCTTCTCTCCACCTGCTCCCATCACCAGGGCTGGGGAAAGACTCCTCGTGCCCTCTCAGTCACAGTGCTTTGAGGATACGTCTGCATCAATTCGCTTAACAGTCTGGTGTATGTGGGACGTTTACAGGGAGGCTGTTAGAACACTTAGCGACGTGTATATCTGAAACACATGTGTGCTACAGCATTGTCCCAACAGGGGTTTAAACTTAGGACTGTCAGCTTCGGACTGCAACACTATAGCCATCACTCCACACTGCAGCTCAGAGATTTGTCTCTGGCTTAGCCGGGCCGTGATAAGGCCAGATGGCCCAAGGTGTTGTTTTATAGTTTGACAGATGTAGATTAAACACAATTAAAATTACACCTACTGTATGCACACAGACACACTCAAATGCATGTACAAACACTTTCATATACATACAGCCACATACACCAGCGCACGTGTGCACACTCAGAATCACACACACACGCACACACACACACACACAGACACACACACACGACCTCAGTCAGAATCCCAGGTTCCTAGAGGCAGAGGAGCTTGGCTGTAATAAAAAGGGTGTGTGTTATTTTCATTCTGCAAAAGGCTCTTGAAGACAGATCCAGAGGTTGCTGGTTAATAAGCAGATGTGTTGAGTAAAGCACTCTTCAATGGCTGACTCATTAAAACCTACTGCGGAAGCATAATACTTAAACTACAGCCTTATTGACAGAAGGCTTAGCTGCATTACCCTGCATTTTTTAACCCTCTGTGTTAAGGATGCATGAGGTTAATTGGATAACACTTACGGGTGGACAGTACAATGGAAGATTCTTAGCTCGTCTGTTTAACTCTCAGGTGCTCGCATTGTATGCTACACATTACTCAGAGTTACTTTTATGGACTATCAAGAATTTGTTATGACCTGCACTCTCTCCTTGTCACAGATACCCTAACAGGTCACATATGGAATTGCATGGATTAGGGAGGGTCAAAATGAGTACCATATGTGGTTTTCCTGTGGATATTTTTAATGAGCCAAAGATCACAAAATCTCTAAGAAGTGAGACATTTTTACAGATATAGACTAATATATAATTAGTATTAGTATTGGTATTAGTATTAGTATTAGATTTAGCACACAGAAAAACCTGAGACAATAAATGTACATCAATCACTGATCTTACCATTGACTCACATGTTATAAAGTATTCTGTTTAACAATGCACCATGGCTCCAGATCACAACAAAATGTTCACGAGAGATTACGAATAACATTATTTAGTGTTACACAGTGGTCAGGCCTTACATACATGTTCAGAAAAGCTCCAAAGGTGTTAAACCTTTATTTTGTACGCACTGGAGTATTCAAACTTAGATCTGAGAGAGTTTGTGTGTGCCTGTCAATAAAAGAATAATGAAATGAAAACGTCCATGTGTTTTTTTTTTCCCCGCTCTCCAAAAATGATTTTCGCACAAACTAATATAGGTTTTGCTAATAGTGCCTTTCAGTCTGCAGTCTTTTCTTTTTTCATTCAGAGAATGCTGAGCTGATTGCTAATTGCAGCTCAGCCCTGCAACCCTACTGAAACACCTCATTATACACAAAGTCTAAGGGGCTTCAGCAGCTGGATGTCACTTTTTGACGTTAATTCCAGATTTTCTCAAGTGGTTCTATTAATAAGAGGGACATATTAAGTCTATTTATTATTCATATGTACTTTGCCCACAAACTGCTACGTGTATGTAGCCTCTTGCCCTTGTTAGGCTGTGGGATCTCTGAAAGTGGACCAGTAACTAAGACTGTTTTTGTTTGTGTTAAACTGAGAATGATGATTGAAGATTAACCTACTGATCCATTGAGTGTTTGCATTAAAAAAATCATAGGACACACCAATACCTTTAACATTTGAATACTGTTTAAAATCAAGAAATATATCATTTGAAGGATGTTTTTTGTAAAATTTTAGATTCTGATGGACATGATGTCTTATGCTTCAGTTTCAAAGGGGCATATTGTTTTCCTGTTTTAATCCTGAGTTGTACATTTACATCTAGCTATTTGATAGATGCAGAAGTCATTTGATCGCTCTTATCCAGAGCGAATTGCACGTCAGGGTGAATTAGTGCATGCCACACGGCCACATGTACAACTGTACATGCAGAAAATGACAGAACACTGAACATGTGCCAGTGTGTCACATGGTTCTTTAACAACCAGTGTTGTGCTAAACACTGCAATAACCATAAATTCAAAATTGATGAGCATGTGTCAAAATGCAACAACACCGCTGCAATAGAAAAGGTCAGATTTAAGTCCTGTAATGAGGTACAGGAGCTGTAGGTTCTGAGTTCCCTACATTCAAGGTTACTGCCTTACAAGGTGCACATTATGGCAAATGAGGGCTGGTGGAATAATGGAGGAAAGAGAGAAGGGTCTCTCACAGCCCTGGGCGGCGCCTCTACCACTCCAGCTGAATTTGCCGCACAGCTGTGGATGACTGACGTCATGCCGACATTCTCTGAAAGGAAAAATGTGTATACATACACATGCACTGACAAAGTATGAATTAATCATTCTGGCAACTCCGGAGAAAACAGCTGGCCAGATATGAATGATGCTTTCTGTGTGTGCATGTCTTGGAAACTCGATGGGTGGGTGTGTGGGTACGTGTGTGTGTGTGTGTGTGTGTGTGTATGTTTGTGTATGTGTGAGTGAATAAGTGAGTGACTATGTGTATGCGCATGCATGTGTGTGTGTTACGGGGTAACTTGATGGGTGTGTGTGTGTGTGTGTGTGTGTGTTACGGAGTAACTTGATGGGTGTGTGTGTATGTGTGTGTGTGTGTGCGTGTGCGTGTGTGTGTGTGTGTGTGTGTGTGTGTGTGTGTGCGTGTTACAGGGTAAAATGCAGGTTTCTCTGGGGGTGGGTGTCTTCAGTGTGAAGCCCCCTCAGTGATGGATGGGGGCTGACACTGAGAGGCGAGCACTGGGGGGGGATTTACACCAGCCTCAGCGAAATCAGAGGGAATTTGCCTCAATCAAGCTGCCCCAGAGGGTCCTGAAGAACCAATCACAGAGCGGTTACCACCAGTCTTCTCTGTCTGTCAAGAGGCGCCAAAGCTCCTCCTGTCTGGGTGTGTATGGATTGCACACACACAGCATGCGGTAACGAGGGCAACACATTCCCGGCTGCCGCTCTCTCAACCTGCCCCTGATGTTTACACTCACATTTACACTACTGTCAATTCGCAGATGCTCTTATCCAGAGTGACTTACATACATGTATGTTACAATTTTTATCCATTTATACAGCTAGATATTTACTTGGGTAATTGTGGGTTAAGTGCCTTGCCCAAGGGTACAGCAGCAGTGCCCCAGGAGGGAATTGAACCAGCAATCTTTCAGTTACGGGTCCTGCTGCTTACCACTACACCACACTGCTACAGAAGCAAACATACAATGTCATCATGTCGGTTTCTACCATCATCGGTTTATAGGTTGGATGCTCGCTGCTTGTCTCGTATAAGCTCGTCATCCCATTTTTCAAATCACACTTTATCACTGACATTCGTCATGTATGTGGTATCTGCTCCCGTCCAGAGCACCAGCATATGCGGCCACAGAGTGCTCAGTCCAAACAACAATTTGCAAATCGCAGGCTAAATAAGGACATATCCGACAATTTTCAAAACCAAATTTAACCCCACGTCAAACAAGCAATGCCCACAACTACCCCCATAGAAAAGCGCGTTTGGATAATAACCTCCGCATGAAAGCAAAGCCACTATCATTATTATTAGCAAGCTCATGGATTGCTCACGTTGCCAGTGTGGTGCAGGAGCAGCAATGCGTTATTATCCTCAGAGGTAAATCTGAGTGAATTCTAAGTATTAATCTGACTGTCAGCTATGATGAGATCACTTAGAAAGGACTCGGGCCTGAAATGACGACACCATCCGCACCTCCTTACAATCTCAGTTCATAGCCTCCTCCTCTCAGCTGCATACCCAGCATTAGATGTGATAGGAAAATGCCTAACTTGTAGGAATGCAGTAAATTTATGCCCCCCCCCCATTTCCTCCTTGCTGCTATGCATTTCTTGTCAGTCCCAAAGAAAATATTTGAGTTTGGAAAATATTATCAAGGCAGAAAAATCTTTTTTTTTTACCGTTTACTTTTTTGGTCTGATTTATTGGATGTCGCCAATCCCGCATGCTGATGGTCTGGAGTCCCTTTGTCAGCAAAGGGCCGAATTAGATTCAAATCAACAGGACTGAGGAGCGCAGCTGTGGGCCCTCATGGACGCTTGTCTTGCGAAAGCAGGCCACTTGTGATATTAATTATTATTAATTTATATCTGTAACTAGTATTATTATGTGTGCCTCTTTCCCTTTGTGGTATGAGGCTTTGCTTTATGTTGTTAATGTGGATGTTGGCTAATGTTCTATGGGCTAATCTGCTGGGACTCACTTGCCTCTCATAGATGACTTGAACCGTCTTATTTTTCACTTACTTACTCTAAGGGTGTCCTCAGGTTGCATTATTGCATTATTGTTATTTAGCAGACACTCTTATCCAGGGCAACTCACATAGGTTACTGTTTTACCAGTTAGCCATTTATAGAGCTGGATCTTTACTGTGGCAATTCTGGGTTGAGTACCTTGCCCAAGGGTACAGCAGCAATGGTCCAGGGGGGAATCGAACCAGCAACCTTTTGGTTACGAGCCCTGCTACTTACCACTACACCACCTTATTATTATCTGGTATTATTTGAAAAATGATACCACAGATGACTACAAAGGAGCAGAGTCAGAACCATGCACTCCCTCACCACAGCTATCCAAAGTGTAGCAGTGTAATTCTTAAGGCGCTGGACTAGCAGGTATGTCAGACAGTACACATTTTGCCAGATCAATCCTTGGACAAAAAAGCTCACTCCTTTCTGAAGCAGTTGTCTTCATGGGTACCTTGCTCTCCCTCAAAACAGTTGTCTTCCTGAAGAAGTGGCAAAAAAGTTTTGATGAAGTTGAAAAATACAATTTTCACCTCGGCAGAGATTAAGATGATGTGAGGATATTAAGGAATTCATGGTTACACGCGGAACATGATGTTCCAATTAACACCAATTTCCTCTCAGGATTATAAAAAAAACCGGCATGTGGTATGAAATCTATGTGTTAGTCATTACAGAGGAGACACGTCCTTGTACGGTGCTGCGACACAGCCAGAGGCCTGTGCGGAGGTGTCGGAGCCCCTAACGGTGCCTCGTGTCTTTGCACACTCACGTTGCACTCCTTCCTGGGGAACAAGAACAATACATTAAAACAACAGATTTCACTCATCATGTTGTGGGAACGCATGAAAAGACTGTTATGTGTCACCTGAGTCAACTGCAAGTCACGCCGATCCGCGTCTGTAGCTGGTCTCCTTGAATGTGTGCTTATACGTTAAAAAAAAATCCCTGTGCATTTGATTTGTCCTCATTTTTTTCTTGATAAAAACTGTACCTCGTCGGCTCGTTTTCCAACATGATCTATAATCAAAACCATTGGGGCTCGTTTTTCTTACTAGTGCAGGAGTTAGTTTTGTCTGATTTTGAGAGCTCTAAACATCCTTCAAATAACCCCCATCACTTTGAACCATTGTTACACTCCAGGCTTCCAGCTGACACACTGAGCATTAACATTGACTTAGTAATGAGGTAACAGTTACGTCACCCTTGCAGGTGTACTGTGTGAATGACGTTAATTCGAATCTCTGCCCGAGACTCATGCACTAATGATGTTTATTAGTATTTTTCAAATAATGAAATAATCAATTAAGTAAATTATTTATTTGCCATATGTTTTGAACCACAGCGTCTTACAATGATAGTATGGAGCGGCGCATACAGTAAATGGGCTCAAAGCTATAAAACAGCGCTAAAACAGAGCATATAATAGTTAAAATACAGTGCCTGCCAAGGACCCTTAAGAGCAAAATACTTACATCGTATTAAAACGAACACAGAGCCAAAGATCTACGTTGTAAAAGCAACATTACTGTAAATCATAGTGTTTAAGTGCCAAAAAATGATCCAAAAAGAACGACATTAACTCGCAGTATGGCAGCATATTCGCAACAGTGATTTGAAAGAGCTATGTTCAGCGCGAGACATTACAATCCACCCGGAGCTGGAGGAACTTCGCGTCTGTGTAGCAGCCTGGATCATTTATAGTTTGAAACATTGAAATGCACGTTGCAAGTCGGCCCGGGATAATGAGCAGGAACAAGTAGGCCAAAGAGGTGTCAGAAAAAAAAAACTAATATTAAAAAACAGCCATTTTAAAGCACACTACAACAGATAAACTACGAAAGCCTGGCAAAATACAACCTAACCCCCCCACCACCACCAATCAGCGCTGCTGACTTCCCACACTCGCAATCTGCTGGAGCAGCCACTCCAGGCAAAATATGAAATACGCTGATAAATGACTACCGCTAACATGTGGGCTGCTATTTTGTAAACAAATGCGTGTCTTAATTTGGAACACACTACAGCCATCCGTTTGTTAACTTGTTTTTATTCATGCTTCAACGCGCATTATGTACTATGTGAGCCGAGACCTTTTGCCTATTAACGCATTTTAGATTCAACAATGCCAAAATCGCTGTTGCTCAAAAGGGGTCAATGTCCCACGTCTCTCGTAATGGTTACAAACAAATGATGTTATAAGATCAGTTTACGCACAACCATTTTGTCTGACGAAAACAGTGTCTCTTCTGGTTTACAAACCACACTTGAACTAATTTAAATCAGAGTCCCCGCAGAAGGTTTAACACAGCGAAATTGAGACTGAGGTTGCCAGCACATTACTTAAAGGTTGCCAGGTATGCTACACAAACCTTACTTTTGGCGAATTCTACCTCAAACCCCTAGCGAAGATGTCCATTGATAACGGTCTATAACGTAAAAAAAAAAAAAAAAAAAAAAACATAACCGTCATATTTTGTTCTTACCTTCACCATAGTATGGCTCCATACTGAAATCTTTTCGAGTGAATAACTAAAAAGGAGTTTTTTCGAAATGCTTTTCTGATCCCATGACCCTAACAAACTAGTATTTATTTGCAATTTGGTTCATTTAAAATGTCTTTGTAATTCAAGGTTCGTGAATCTTCCCATACCATTTCGTTAATTTGGCTGTGTTACAGCACGACTTAAAATTTAGAATGAGCAATTACAGATTTACACCTAATGTTGTGTTCTGTTCGATCGTCCTTTAAAAAAGGCCCTTAGCGCTCCATTCTCAGCTAGAAAACCAAACTTCCCACTAATACAATTTCAGTATACCTCCAGGGCAGGCATCATTTATTTATTTATTTAATTCGATCTGTGAACCATTTCTCAAGTCTGGAATAAAGAATAGTGGAACGTCACTCCGTTTATGACAAAACACGTTGCACTGACAAAATCGTTGCGGCACGTTCTACAGCAATTCAGTCAACGCGGGCATATCCCATTGCTGCCCCCAAGCATTCCGGTGCTGCCCCCTACCACTCCAGTGGCGTACAGCACCTCTCACATTCCGTGCATTGCACAGCTTCCAGCGGGATTGATTCTCTGTTTCACTCTCTTGTTAGTGCGCCTCCCCCTCCTCCACCAGTCGGTCGAGTTTTATTTTTTTCCGGGACATTCCCTCTCGTCTTTATGGGAGGCGTTCAGTTCAACAGCTTCTACTGTCTGGTTTATGTTTTTCATTGCGCATTTTGTTTGTGTTTATAAATTGAACGCACGCGCCTTGAATACATTGTATATAACCGAACATATGTTACACGTATACAGTTTCATAATTTGGTTATGTATATGAATGTCCCATTTGAGAGTTCAATAAAGTATATTCAGTTAAAATCTCAATGGCTAAGCAAGCTTTCAAAGTAATATTACACTTTTGACCTTTTTTTTACCAAAGGGTTAGCTCATATATTTAAATGGGCTAATTTAACGTTTTGTTCTACGTGTTGAAAAAATACCCTTGTTAAAGTTAGGGTTTTGCGTCTCGGTTTAGAAAACACAGAAATCTGTTTCGCTCAGCTAGGCTACTATCTTTCCTCGAACCCCCAGCATTCCTTTAGGTTGCTGGAAACAAAAACGGTCTCGTTCATATTGCAGTGTGGGCCTGGTATCCCAAGCTAGGCATTAAACGTCCTTCGTTTTTTTTCGCTTTGGTGTGTGTAAGATGTGCGTGTGTTGAAAAGTGGGTGTCGCTAAGCATGCTGGGCGCAGAGCTTCAAGATGATGGTTAGGAGACGGAGAGCGTACAACACAGCGCGGCGTTTGTGCAGAACATTCAGTCGTAAAGCGTGAAAGCGAACCGGGGTGCAGTCTGCATGCAATACGCGGTGGCCTGCCTCGGACCCCCGCGAGTTCTGGATTTGCCAGGACGACGTCTGTTTAGCTTAGAGGCGGGGAAGATACAATGTATCTAAACCCGAACTTTAAATTAGCGATCCCGTGCCCCTTCTGCCTTGCATTAAGCTGTATGGGGGGAGAAAAGCTGCGCGTGGAAGGAACATGGTTGAGAGGACCAGTAAATTTTTGTTGATCGTCGTTGGATCCATCTTTTTCATGCTGATTTTGTACCAGTACGTGGCTCCGGGGTGATGAACTTCGGGTCCCCGCACGGGTACCTCGTCGAGGACGATACGGATATCTTCCCGACGCCGGATCCTCATTACGTGAAAAAGTACTATTTTCCGATCAGGGACCTGGAGCGTTCGGTGGATTTTGAAATCAAAGGCGAAGACGTGATAGTCTTTCTTCACATCCAGAAAACTGGAGGCACTACTTTTGGAAGGCATTTGGTCCAAAATGTGAGACTCGAGGTTCCTTGCGATTGCAGACCTGGACAGAAAAAGTGTACCTGCTACCGCCCGAACAGAAAAGAAACCTGGCTGTTTTCACGGTTCTCCACTGGCTGGAGCTGTGGGTTGCACGCCGACTGGACAGAGCTCACCAACTGCGTCCCGGGGTTCTCAACAAGAAGGAGAATAAATTAAAAAATATGAGGTACGTACCCTGACAAAATATTTCATGATGTGGTCGAATGCATTTTATCTCCCTAAACTGTAGCTATAGTTAACTAATAGCAGCGCCTCATTTTAGGACTCTTACAAACCATGTCATACATGCCTGCGTGTGGGTAATTTCCATAACACTGGAGTCCAGTATAATTTTAGAAGATACAAATACCTGATCTTGTGTGTTTAGGGTAAAATTCAGCTTTGTCCGTGCTGCTTCGCGTGTACTGGAAATTCTAGCCGTCAGCAGTAAGGCAGTTACCCCCTTCTCTATACATAGCAAGCGGGGGTAAACATGACATGCCCCTAACTGCGCAGAGAAAGTGGAAAATTACTGCTTTATCAAGCGGTCTTTGTAAACACTGGGGTAATTCTTGCCAGCTGTGTAAGTGGTTGCAAATTCCGGCGCGACCCGAGCAAGGTGAACGTGTTCCCTCTCTCTGTCTCGGAATCAGTAGTCGGAGGTTTTTGCGGTAGACTGTTATCAGCCTCCTGTCGGAATTAGTTTGACTGAGCGGTTTTGGCATCGCTTGCTTTTCTTTGAACACACTGGGTCAAGAAGGACCTTGCTGTCGACTTGACATAATTTTGTCAATGTGTGTTACAGGTGACGATAGAAGAACGTGTTGTTTATTGAAGCAGTTATACTGTTCGCTTCTGTTCTGTCAGCAAAAGTTAGCAAAAATAATGCTTTTTTTCTACTGATCAAACTTTTCAGCAAAGAATTATTTTTAAAACGACAATAACTTGATGTTAAGACAATAATTTAAATGGAAAGCTGTGCAATTTTTGCGCAGGATCCTTCAGTGGAAAACAAGCAATTTTCTAGACTTCTTAAAAAGTTTGAAGTGGCTGAGTAGGCACAGTGCCATAGAAGATACATGTTAGTAAACAAAACGTTAATATTATTCATTTGAATTCTTTCTTGGTGGCTATTTAGGAGCCAAAGCACGAAGCGAGTGGTATAATTCCCCATTTCAAAAGCCTCGTGTGTCCTACTTAGGGGGACAAAACGATACAAATTTGAATAGGCAAGAGGAGAAGCCGCTGTAGCCTACTCCGAGGAACAGTTGCTCTCAGGCGTACAGGCGAGCACGCATCGATTTTAATGTTTTGTCAAATAATGTCAACATATTTTCACATACACAAGAGACCGAGAGAGCTGCTGGCTGAGTTAGACATTAGTACTGATTCAAAGTGGGGCTCCCCGTTGTGTAGCGAACGCACACAGTTGGCGAGCCATGTGTTATTACTGTTACTTATTATATATTATCGTATTACACCTTATCAGTGTTTTTTATCAGTTAGCGTGGGGATATATCAGTTGTACATGAGGTCACGCTGCATTACCTACTAGTAGCCCCCATCCCCCGCACCATTCTCCCTGCTTTGACGACCATGACAACAATGCCCTACTACAGAATTCCTGCCCCGCATCCCTCGCGCAAGGGGGTTTTCCACAGCGCAGGAACAGCAGCCCCGGAACCCCCCGGCGTCGGGCTCCGCCGTAAGACTGGCGATTACTGGCGGTTATTTCAGTCGCGGGCATCTGCTACACAGTTAAATCTGAGCGATGACATAATGCTATTTTGTTGTCTCTGGGTCTTCTACATTACCCTGGAGTAACGTTTGCTGTCTGTTTGGACGTCGTCATCACGAGCAGCTCTCAGTGCAAATAATTTTTCACCTCGCATATTGCAGATCACGTTGATAAAGAAGTTTATTACTTTAGGCAGTTCAGGAGTGTCTGCAGGTATTTTGTATGATATTGTAAATACATTTTAAGCACAGAATGGGTGGTCACACTTTATCCATCAACGGCCTGGTGGATGTTTAATTCCGAATGTAAGTGTTACACATTCAATTCAATTAAGTGCTCAGGGTCTTTCATTCAGATAGTGCTGAGTAACAATGTCTTCTTCCGTAAAGCTCTCATAAAAGGTACTTATTTGAAGCGCAGTGCAACAGGAGTGTTGTTTGTTACTGAATGTCCTTCGGTTGGAGCTGTAGCTAGGCTTTCTTTCAAACTGCGTGATCTCATAAGTGGTCAAGACATACTTGACAGCCTCCCTCCCCTCGGCAGTAACCCGCAGCCGGTGTAAATCTTGGAATATTGCGGTAGTCGTGTCATTGTTCAGCGCCAAAAGTGAAAGTCCTCAACGCGGACCGAGCAGGGTCAATAATGCAGCCGAGCAGGTCAATATTCCTCATTACCGGGATCTGACAGCGCTACAAGCTCTCACGCACAGCTCGGTGAAAGATGCCTCTTCTCGCCATTGATCACGCTGTTTGCCGAAGTGCGCGCGCGTCGCGGTACACCCACCCCGAGCCTCCGTTCGGAGGGCCCGTGCGCCGTTCCCGGGCGGCCTGTAATCCTCACTTCTAATTCATCAAAATGTCAAGGAAATTGGTTGTAGATTTTCTCCTAACGTTAGGGACGATGTAGTTCCATGTTTTTAGACACTTCTTGTTGACATCTCCCTTGATAAGCCAATGCATTAAGTAGATAAAATGCATTACTTGTACAGCTGTGAATGCGCGCGCGCGCGTCTGTGTGTGTCTGTGTGGGAGGGGTATAAAGTGACATTTTCATTGGTTTCCATATGCTCGATTCTGAGCAAATCTGGATACGCGATTCCTGTCAAACACAGCCTGATGCTGGTTTGTGCCGTGACTTGACTCGCTGAAAATAATTCCACAGAGGGCATCTTAGACATGAATGATCTCACAGGAGTGAAATTACCAACCCAGGCGACGGTTAACAGATCCCTCCACATTGCTGCAGTGTTTCAGTGTTAACTTTGATTCAACATTATGTAAACCTAATTAGAACGCTCTTCAAGTTTACCTTGTGAAAATCAGACCGGTGGGTCACGGACTGTAGTTGGTAAGCACATGGTAACAGCCAATCACAATGCATTACCTAAAAAAAGGAATGGCCCACTAGAGACCCACAGAAATCAATCGGTGATCATTGAGCCTGGCTTATCATCAGAAGGTTCTAGGTTTGAATCCTGAACGGGGCACCTTAAGGGAGGTTCTTGACATGAAAAGCCAGAGTAAATTTCTGGATAAGGCGGAAAATGTGTACCCCAGTGGACCAGGCTATCTGCCTAGCAAATCCACGACAGTCAGGGGAATAGGGGAAACGCATACCTCTGTGGGTGTGACAAAAACTGCATGTTGAGTTATACACAGCAGTTCAGTCAGGTCTAGGGAAAGTACAGCCCTGTTTTTGTACTGCATGGAGAACAGTCATGTGACACATTCTGGAATTAAGGGGGAGAAACAGACATCTCTCTTACCATGTAAGATTTAAAAAAAAAAAAAAAAAAAAGCAAACTCAAGTAATGTTAAAAGACAAAACAAAAAAAAAAAACCCAAAACAAACTGGCATGAGAACAACCCCGTTCTTTAAACCTAGGATGGCAGGACCACTGGCTTGCTTGTGGCGAGGAGAAGAGCGGCGTACGCACGTTGCATTTTAATCGGGACTGCCCCGGGGGGATTCGGGATGCTTTCCTTTTTTATTTTTTTTTTCCAGTCGCTGGAAAATGAAACAATGGAACCTGACGGAGGGAGGAAGACGTGCTTTTTATACAGGCCTCAGAGTACGGGCCTCCCAGCAGGGCACTGATGTGAATCAGTGCGGGCGATTAAGAGCCCAGCGATGACTGCTCCTCATCAGTGTTCGGACGTGTCGGGATCCTTACCGAATGCTAAGGACACGAGCTGTCATTAATCGCAGTGCAGGGAGCGGATCACGACGGAGGTCTTAATCATGTTCCTTGATGAGTTTTTTTTTTTTTTTTTTTTTTTTTAACTGAACAGGAGGATTGTTCGAGAAAAATGGTGGCAGTGAAGAATAGTGGTAAGAAACAGGACTCGTAACCGAAAGGTTGCAGGTTCGATTCCCCTCTGGGGCACTGCTGCTGTACCCCTGGGCAAAGTGCTTAAACCTGCAACTGCCTCATTAAATATCCAGCTGTATAAAAGGTTACAGTTTTACATGTTATCCAATTTAAGGTACTCTGGATAAGAGCTTCTGCTAAATGCTAATAATGTAATGTAAGAAAAATGAGTGAAAATGAGCTTCTTTGAGTCAGCAGATACATTTTTTGTTTCTCCCCCAGCTTTTAAAAAATTTTTTTTTTTAAGTTGTTCTGACCCTGTCGCAGTTGATCAAGCTGTCATGTGAACCAGTGTTTGCCTTAAGGTCATAGTCATTGTTTGAAATTGGAATTCCGCAGAGCGTCTGCATGCAACAGCAGGTTTAGCGTCTGCCCGGAGACTCCGGAGATCCCTTCCATTAATGGCCCGTGTGTTGCTCGGGTCCTAAAGCTCTGGAGTGTCTCTAGTACTGCCTACAGGCAGGATTTGGCTTGTGAGAGACCCAGTGATGGCTCTAAATAGAGGTATACCAAAATCTGGCTGCAGCTTGGCTTATACTTGCAGCTCCAGATGATGCAGTTTTGGACTCTCTCTAATTGTAATGGTGAGCTTAGTTGGGCCGACTGGCCTGTTCTCATCATAATATGTTCTTATGTTCTTATGAAAGTTGTTATTATTGTCATTATTCAACATGCTATTTGTATTTGCCTGTATTAATTTAATTTAACATTCAGGGCAGAGAGACCAGTTTGTTTACTGCTGTTTAATGTTATGCGTAGAGTAAGGGGAATAAAGACGATCCTTTCAAAGTACTTGTTTACTTTTGCATTTTTTGGAAAGTGCATCTCTGGGGGGTTGTGTTGAATTTTGTTCTTTTTTGATACATTCTAATGAATAGGTGAAAGTTGAAAATAATTGGATAGAATTAAGAAAAAAAGCATCAAAGTCGAATGGAAACTGTGTAAAGTGTTACTGTGATCTCTTTTTCAAGAGCGTGGTGGCGCTGAATTGAACGTGTGTAGGTGTTCTGCAGAATTCTGCCTGGGCGCGCCCACTCTCAAGCATCTGCGACCCGACGGGCATTACGAAGGAAGTCCTCACCCTGCAGCGGCACCGACAGATTGGATTTGAGGCTAATTCTGTCAGTGCAGATGCGGTGGCAATGCTTCGCTTTAATCGCAAACGTGATGAGACAAACAAATTGCAACGCCCACACGCTCCCTCGTCTCTTGGGGCTGCAACGAGGGGGAGGGGGGATCCTTCGTCGCAGATTTGTTCTGATAATTTCGCTGATCATGGGGAGGGATGGCCGATGGCTCCGAGGGGTGTGTGCGAGGCCCCGCGTGGGCTCGGTCGGGACGCCGCGAATCTGCAGCTGATCAAGCTTCGAATTGCCTGACGCAGCTCGTAACTTATTTTCGTGTTTCAGAACGTGTTTTAGTCTGTCAAGCAGCTGGCGTGTAGCACTTCTGCAGTGCCGCTCCTGGCTGTGTTACCTGGCCACAGTGAATATTATATATTTGGGTTACGTTACATTTTTGTCATATAGCAGATGCTCTTATCCAGAGTGACTTACACAGGTTACAATTTTTACATGTTACCCATTTATACAGCTGGGTATTTACTGAGACAATTCTGGGTTAAGTACCTTGCCCAAGGGTACAGCAGCACTACCCCAGCGGGGAATTGAACTGGTAACCTGTCAATTACAAAGCCAACTCATTACCAGTAACACATCACAGAGCTCTGGAGATGGGAGTCAGAGAGGGCAGTAAGTCATTCTGATCCCCCCCAAAGCTGGCGGAAAGATACCATCATCTTTATATCGGCCGGCATTTCTCCCAGGGTGAACCTAAAAACACTCTGGCGTGCAGCGAGGAAAAACCCTCCTGTGTACAGTTATCAGCTGCCGGGGCAGCAGTGTTGCATAGCGGTAAGTAGCAGGGCTTGTAACCAAAAGGTTGCTGGTTCAATTCCCCACCGGGGCACTGCTGTTGTAACCTTGGGCAAGGTATCTAACCCACACCTGCCTCAGCAAGTATCCAGCTGTATAAATGTATTAAAAAAATGTAAAAACTGTGACCTATGCAAGTTGCTCTGGATAAGAGCATCTACTAAACGACAGTAATGTAATGCATTATGCATGAGAAGATTTGAAGCGTTTCCTTTTCAGATGAGCGCACATACCTGCCACACACGCACACCTCTCCATGTGCACGCTGCATTCACATACTCTTCACCTTCAGATCAAACCGCACTCACATACGCAATTTTGCATTCAGCTGTGACACAGTGTAGTGCCCCATTTCTCTGCCTCTCTCCTACACACACAGGGATGTGTGCACCATGCTCTTACACACAGTGCTCACACGCTATGCACATTATAGCAGGTGAGTATTGTGTGTGTAGTGCGTGTGATGTAATAATATGGCCATGCTTCATGCACGTGTACATGTATGCGTGCGCGCACACACACACACACACACACACACACACAAAAGTGCCCTCGTTTTGCCTTGAGAATATTGATGGGTAGAGAGGAAGGTGTGGATTTCTGAGCAGTACGGCTTCACAGTTCTGGGTTTACGAAGTTTAGCCCTGAGTGACTGTGGGTTTCTACAGTCACTGTGCACTGTGGAAGAAGGGGGTGGCTGGATGTCTTCAGTGGACCAGTTCCTCCACACACCTCCCTGAGGGAAAGCTAAGAAGGAGTACTGAGTGAGTGAGTGAGTGAGTGAAAGAAATGTCTCTCCTCTCTGAAATGTCAGTGGTGGCTTAGCTTTGAGGCAGACTGCTATTGTCTCTCACTGGCTTCTGTGGTGTTAACTGCAGCTTCCAGAGACACCAACGTGCTTCTCGTGTGTTTCTCATGTCCGCTAGTGAGGTATTTGGATGCAGTCTACTTGGTGTCTGTGACAGCTGCAGTGCATTCTGGGAACTGACACTTGACCCAAAGGTTATGCAGGCATGGCTATATTTTGATGGCTCCGACGGCTTTCTGAACAGTAGTCAAAAGCATTACCATCAGGGCTTGTGTGGGGAAAACCGATTCCTAATAACTCATAACACAATGTAACACGACTCTGTAGTAAACAGGTGTGGAACTGCAGACTCATACGGAATTATTGTCAGGGACCATGTTTATTGGTCTATTGATCCACAGGACACAGTGGTTATTGAACTTCAGTATGCAGTGGTAAAGATCGTTGAGCCTTGTCCTGTGGAACGATGGAGAACGTGGTATTGCAGAGAGTGATTTAATGGCTAACAAAGGCTAATGCATTCTTCAACCTCATCGTTTGAACCGTGCATGCAAAGCGCAGTGCTTTGTATTGTGGCAGGACAGACAGCAATTCAAGATCCTCTCGGTAAACCAGGACCGTCGTAGTAGCCTGGATTGGATTAGCTGGTCAGATTTCCCAGGGCGTCTGCTATCTGGTTGAATTTAACTGTGGCTTTGCACCTGGAAGCAAGTGCTAAACCGCAGTGGCCCGGGTGTCACATGCAGAAGCGGGGCCGTTGCCGAATCTTGACAGGTGCGCTGTGTCCGACCGAGCTGCCCACGAGAGAGTGCTCTGTCTGGGACTCGGCTGAACGCATTAGGCGTGCTCCTTGTGACGTTTATGAGCACATCCTGCATTGAAAATAATTCCAAGGTTTTCTCAATGTCTGATTAGGGTACACGTTGAATGAAAACAGTAAATTGTCAGGTGAACGATGAATTTTTTTTTTCAGTGAATGGCCCTTACATGTCCTTTGAGGTCAGCGTTGTGCCAAAGGAATGCATCAACATAGTCTCTGAGATGCCTCCCCCCACCCCCACCAACCAACCCACCCCCACCCCTCAGGTCTCTAGCTGTTTGGATTCTCCGCCAACTGGGACCATCCCAGCTACTTTCACTCTTCCGCCTGGAGGTAAAAACAAATAAACAAACACAAACTTCAAACGCGGCAATTAGCAGCCCTGTGGTTTGTTTGTTTTATTTTTTTCTTGGTCATTTCCTCCACTCTCGTGAACTTTTTTTTTTTTGACCCTCTCTTTTTTGGTTTTGTGCACTCCCATGGGATTGTGGGGAAAAATGGGCAGGGTGATTACGGCAGACAGATTTAGCATGGATCTCACCTGCATCTGAAAGGGTGACCCGTGCTCCCCCCAGACCAGGTGGCGGCGACCGACTCGGCCTCGGCACCACCTGGCCATTGTGCTGAATTTCACTCTCCAGACTCCTCTCGGAGCCGCGCTCAGATCTATTTCCAGGATATGGTGCATCTTGGGAGCTTATTATAGCCTGACGCCGTTAAAGGTGGCCCGTGGAAATCGCTCCGATATGCCGGGGGTGGTTGGCCAATCCCCCCCAGACGCCCGACGCTCGAGCCACTGCATAAATGCTGACTTCCGACCAACTCCGCAACCTCTGTTTTTAAGTTAGGAAGGGAAGAGCACACGCTTTGAAGCAGGGTCCATCCTGATCAGATTATTCAGAAGCCAGCTTGAAAGGGGTCATAAGAGCGTATGTGGTGTGTTGGGACAAAGGAAGTAGAGTGCGCTCAGATTATAAGAATCACATCTGTTCAGTACGAATCAATTCTCACAAGAGGTTGGTTTTTATGGTTAGGGTTAGAGTTCTAAAGGAATTATCAGATGATCACATTTGTTTTAAACAGTGTTTTTAACTGGGAAAAATGTCCTTGCCTAAATTGATAATTCATTGAACAAACTGTATATGAAGTGTTCAGTATTTTTAAACCATACTTTATTAACTAAATATAAAAATAACAACTTTGATTAATTATTTGGACGTCGCTGCAAGAATTTGCTGGAGCTGATCAAGCTACAGTGCTGTAGTCTCGTAAATCCAGATAATTAAATTAAAAGATAAAATGATAGTTTGGCTCGCATTAATTATTACTGAATGTATCCATTATAATTGGCACTGCGGTTCCTTGCCTGTTCACATTCGTTTTCAAGATGCAACTCCTCCATAGTTCTCCATGCAGTCTTAAACAGTGTGGGATGTGGACTGCCCAGTTTCTCAGCTGTGTTTCTTTTCATTGCTTTTAAGGTTATTGAAGTCTGAAAAAGGTCATGGTTTTTCCATTTGTAGAAAGTGGACTAAATGTAGGAAAATGAGAAACATTTTTCTGAAATACTTCATGTTCTAGGTGCTTTTGTAAGGGTGAGATGAGAGACCCTCTATTCAGACAATTTTTTCCATTAATTAAGCACCATTGCATTCCATTGGATACCGTATTACATGGTGTAAATGAGCCCAAACTGATTCTTAAGGCTCTGTTTTTAATCAGTGTTAATGTTGGAATAATTGTGTCTCAGAGCTTTGATCATTATATGTTGGTCATTCTTGTATCAGTATTCTTGTAAGCTTAGTGTTCCATGTACATAGACTCTCAATGGGAGAATCTGCCTAAATTGCTCCTGTAATAATTCAGGTAATACTACACATAGCTGATTTACATGGCCTCCATGTGTTTACAGTAATAACTGTTGTTGGTGAGGAAGTGTTGTAACCTGCTATTTGGTTCTTTGAGGAAACAAATGACCTCAAAGCCAGGTTTAATGATTGTGACCGTCCTCCTTCCTGTTTGTGCAGTGCGGTGGTGTTCAGGTGCTTTCCAAATTCATTCCTGTCTTTGAAATTAGATATTTTATATGTATCACAAAAACATCCCCTCATGCTTCACGCTGAAAGTCCTGTCTCTGCCACTGCAGCTGGGTAGCATAGTGGTTAAGGAGCATGACTTGTAAACGAAAGGTTGCCGGTTCAATTCCCCGCAGGGGCACTGCTGTACCCTTGGGCAAGGTACTTAACCCAGAATTGCCTCAGTAAACATCCAGCTGTATAAATGGATAACATTGTATAAACCTGTAATTGATGTAAGTCGCTCAGGATAAGAGTGTCTGCTAAATGCCAATAATGTAATGTAATGCACTGTTGAAGCTATAGCCTGTGTTTTTGACTGCATGGTTATAAACACTCTTGATATGGTACTGTGTAAACCAAACATCTTTAGCTGGCATAGGAAACCAGGCAGCACCAGAACCTCCTGTTACTGTCCTTAACTTCCAAGGCATGCATTACGGAAAGAGCGCTGAAGTTGAATATCTGATCAAAGTAGAGTATCTGTGCTGAAATTGGGCATTCAGTGGTAATAGCTATAGCGCCCCCCACTGTTCGTCAGGTGCTGGTGCATCCCTGTCTGAGGCTAAAGTGATTGAGCACTGAACGGAGTGAGTGATGGAGCGAACACCATAGACAGGCCGTGGTGCTCCCTCTGTCTCGAGCCTCTCTCCTTCTAGTCTCGTCTCCCGCCGCTGTCACGGTAATCGAACTGCCGAGGCGATTTTCCACGCCGCGGCTCTCCGGCTACGGACCACGGCGGCGCACCGAGCGTGACCGGAACATCAGAGGAAATGTACTTTCATGGGAGATTTGCCACGACTTCCAAAATGGCTGTCTCAGGCCCCCGGCGCGACCCCCCCAACCCCCTGGCTTCTGCGTGATCGAGCACAAGCACG
>CM032876.1:8627279-8914779 GCA_019176425.1 Megalops atlanticus
GCACTGTGAGAGAGGGAAAGGTGGAGATAAAGAGATGGACAGGGGGAGACAGTTTGGGGGAAAAACAGAGAGGGGTGGAGGTGGAGAGAGAGTGACTGGGAGAGAAACTGAGAGACCAGAATAGAAACAAAGAGGGATAGAGAGAGAAGTAGGGGACGGAGGAGACAGAGGAGGACAGGTAGTTTGGGAAAGAAACAGACCAGAAGAGAAATAGGGGAGAGATAGATGGAGGGGAAGATACAGAGAGAGGGAGTGAGAGAGCTTGGGAAAGGAAAGAAGAGAAACGTAGAGGGAGAGACTGAGAGAGAAAAGAGAAAAAGACAGAGGAGACAGTGAGGCAGCGATGACCTCCAAAAGTGTATGAGTAATGGGGAGACAAAGGAGCGATAGCTTATCTGCTCACCTCATCGGAATACACAAAAGCCCTTCCCTTAAACTGATCCTAGATCAGTTATGTCTGCTGTCCTCCCCATACAGTCATAAAAACAAAACAAAATTAATTTCCAGCACAGGCTAGAAACTTCTTTGAGCCTCTTTGCTGGCTTTCACTTTCTAACATTCCTCAGCATCTGCAGATGTATACAGAAGCATGACAATATGAGTCCTTTATCTCCAGTAGTCTCACCCCAATGTTCTTTTTTTGTAATCTGAAGTGACTCTGCCAAACTGCTGGACGTGTGATAATCAGATTCCGGCCATAGCCCGCTGGTGAGTGGTTACTTTCTTTAGGAAGTGCACAGTACTTTTATTCAGGAAGACGTTGATGCTGTCGGAATGCGAGGAATTTCTGAGCCCGTGTGGACATTGTGTTAAACACAGTGGTTTTTATGGGAGTGATTTATGCGCCATACAAGCAGAGAAGAGAGCCGTTGAAGTGGGAACATGGTGTCGGAGAGTGTAGCCAAAGAGGCCCCCGTCTCAGCAGGGCCGTGTTAAATGGTAATCCGTTGGTTCCTTTCAGAAGACCCCTCTTCCTGACCCAGGAGGAAACGGCCGCCCCTCAGTCCAGGGCGTGGTTTCCATTGACGTTTAATTAAATCACTTACAACGTCCAACTGTGACTCCTGTCCAGCATTCTCCTGATGTATAATTTCATGACCTTTTTTTTTCCTAAAAGACCCT
The DNA here is from genome assembly GCA_019176425.1 of Megalops atlanticus. Taxonomy (NCBI): domain Eukaryota; kingdom Metazoa; phylum Chordata; class Actinopteri; order Elopiformes; family Megalopidae; genus Megalops; species Megalops atlanticus. The sequence goes on from CM032876.1 coordinate 8,628,402, forward strand.
TATTTTAACATGGTGCAATATGCCTTCAGTTCTTCTCTCTCCAGGTCTGTAGAAAGATTAAAGCCAGTTAAAGCTGAGTGAAGGGCCCACACTGCCGCAGACAGATCAAACCGAGGCCGACGCTCCGTCTCTGGTCCTTGGTTGAACAGCCAGGTGAGGGGAGTCTCACGAGGAGTGGCAGGATTGTAAATGAGCACTGAAATGTGGAGTCAGGGGTGAAATGTGGGGTGTCCTTCACCTCAGAGCAGCTCTCAGCCGCTGGAATTGTAAAGTAGCCCACAGGAGCTGGGCAGAGCCTGGGCAAACAGGCGGGTGAGAGGGTGGGGCTGTCCACCGTGGCACAGCCACCGCCCGTCACCCTGTCAGAGCTGTGATTGGTCAATCCTGGAGCCAGTGGAGAAGGGCTGGCTCTTTTCCTGACGTCTGGGGGTGTGTACCTGGTGTGTGTATTTGGTGCCTGCTCTCTGTGTGAGAGACCGGGTTGCTGCTGTTGGAGTGAAGAGGAAAGCGCAAGGAGTGAGGGAGGATCCAGTGTAGAAATGGTGTTAAGATTCTCTTCAGCTCGGTGGGCCTCAAGGGTGTTGTAACATACTTGATGCCTGGTTGGTTCAGTGAAAGAGACATGTTGAAAAGCTGGCTGTTTTGTCACATTTTTTTTCCAGCTCGTTCCCACAGCCTGGCTTTGCCTCCTAGCGTAGCAGCTAAGCTGCCTGGGACAAGAGCTCAGTGACACAGCCCCACCTGGGACTTGAACCTGTGACTCTGTGGTGCATAGTTCAGGGATCTGCACTGTGAGAAGGCTCATTACAGCAAGCAAACTTCGACAGAGTTCAAAGGGACAGAGAGAGGGAGAGAATTGGGCAATTCTGTTCCTCATCCGCTTCCTTCCCAATCTCCTCAGATGTCTCTGTGGATTGCCTTTTATTCATTTTTGTTTGCTGAGACTCAAAGATGGCATGTCTGGAAAGTAACAAGGAAATAGCCCTTCTTGTTTGAAAGTAATACGCATGTGGGCGTGCGGGCTTCTGCTTGTGAGATTTTATTCGGCTTTGAGTGTAGGGGTTTTTTTAAGCGCCCCGGTGCCGTGAGCATCATGGCGGTTATCTTTCCTTCACAGGCGGTCTCTTGGAGGGGCCAGGAAGTGAATCCTGGTTTTTGGGGTGGGTGGGGTGCAAGGGGAGGAGAGATCAGTGTGGCGCGCGGGATGTCAGCCGGTTGAAAGAGCCATGTGAACCAGCTCGGGATTTGACAGGCGTGCTAATTGAATTGTGGGAAAATGCTAATAGCGGGCCGCTGGCGTGAATGCGGTGGGAGTGCAGCTCCGCTTTTTACTGTATCGCGCTGGCATTCCCTCCTTTCATACCTCCGGGCCCCTGTGGCAGACTCAGGCAGACAAATCCGTCACTGAAGATGGCCTCAATAGCAAAGATGGCTCGTCTTTTCATACGCCCTTCCCCGCGCGCAGACAGAAAGACAGGAAGACTAAAGACAGACAAAACAGGATACCTCCTAATATCGTTACGTCAAAGAATAGTACACTGATCGTCCTGATTCTCCCAGTCCTCATTTCCATCAGTTAGAGAATTCTGTGTCTGTTGGTCCTTGTCCTTGCTGTTAAACAGTTCAACAGTGAATATTGGGTGTTTCAAAACACCAACTGTTAAATACTGGGCCCAACTCTTTTTGGGTGTCCTCTGGACTTTGGTGTGTCTAACGGGCAGCGGGGTTGGGTTGGGAGGACACAGGAGGGGCCCGTCCTCTTCCAGAACATTCCTTGAGTTTTGTAGCAGAGTGGTTCTGGAGAGTGACCAGGGTTGTTAAAGGGGCTTTGGGAGTGTCCTCCCCTCTTCCCAGAAGCACTCTCTCTGTCAACAGGAGCTGAAGCCTCCCGTCAGGAGAAACCTTTTCCTGTTTTGGCAAGCAGGTCAGCCTTTAACAAGGTTAGCAAAGCAGGGAAGAAAGCGAGGGAAGACGAGGGATAAAGGGACGCATTCTTCCTCGCTCTCGTCAGAACGGAGAGGAGCGTATCCGTCTCGTGCCGAGCCAAACTCGAATCTTCTGCAGACCCCCCCCCCCCCCCCACACAGCATCGTGGAGCCACGCCAGCTCAATTTGTAAAAGACGGCTCCTTTTTCTCAAACCGATATAATTAATTCTACTTTTACCTCCTCTGTACCGCGCACCGGGATGCCCTGCTTTATTCCCAGACATGGGGAGAAAGGACCTCTGAAGCTCTGAAGTGACGGTGTGGTGCTGGCAGGGATTAGCTCGGGAGAAACGGATCCAAACGGCTCAACTTGGGGGCGGGACATGATTAATGGCGGCTCTGAAGAGGAGCTCTGGTGTTAGGACACTAACAGCAGGACATGGGAAGCTCACAATTAGACTCGGAGAGAAACAATGGTCGAAATACCCTCTTACCACACACACACACACACACACACACACGGTCAATTTGGGCCACTCCACACGGACTGCTCACAGAAAGAAACCCTAAATAAAAGGGCTCTGGGGCATAGAATACACCCCTCTGGGAGCATCATTTTCCAAATCCACCCGGCCGGCTCAGGCTCTCTAATTGAGAGCGAGGCCGGGGAATGGTTGTAGGGTGTGTGTTTTTGTTTTATTTCTCCCCAGCTGTGTGTTATTTCAGCAGTGCTGCGGTGTCAGGTGGAAGCATCAGGTGTGAGACAAGGGGAACGGAGAGAGCCTGCGGTGTTACCCCCGTTTCGCGTTTCCATGACCACGGCCCTCGGCCACAGTGCAACTTTCATCAAGGCCCTGGCTTTCCTTACTTACCTTTTATTTTTTTCTCTTCTATTTATTTATTTTTTTAAACTAAAACGCTGACATACGAGTTTTTGAAGGACAGAGCGAGGCGGCTGAGGCCACCTCAGGGTCAGGGAGACGTGTAATCAGAGAATAATCTGATCTGACAGCGATGCAGCGATAAGGTGATTTTCACCACCAGATATTGAATTACTGGACGGTGCACACAGCAGGCAAACGCACAAAGGGTGGGTGGACACGCAGGACTGAAATCCATCTCCTCAATCTGGCACAGAAGCTGCTTTGATTTAACTGGTGCTTGTAGAAGATCACATTCCTTGTGTGTAAAGAGCGTTGAGGACACCGTTTTGGAGCAAGCTTTTGAAAAGCACATCAAACAGAACTTTTAGATAGAAGGTTTCCCGTCTGTCCCCAGTGGTCTGACCCTGGAAATGAGGTTCATGCTCTGTCTGGATTGTAGTTGGGGCGGGGCTTAGAGTGAGATATGGGCGTTTGGCTGCAGTCTGTACACCTACCAGGCTGTGTAGTCTAGGCACACTTTTAAGACACACCAGTTTTATATGCCAGTACCCATAATACAGTGAAAACAGTATGTGTCAGTACTTTAATTTGACAGACACTTCTATCCAGAGGGTCTGCACAGATTACATTTTCATCCATTTATACAGCTGGATATTTACTGAAGCAATTGTACCTTCCACACGGGTACAACAGCAGCGCCCCAGTGGGGAATCGAACCAACAATCTTTTGGTTACAAGCCCTGCTCCTTAACCACTAAGCTGCACTGCTATGCCACAAAATGTGAGTGGATTAGGGGTTAGAGCACCACGCTCTGGACTTCTCCCACAAGGTAGCATAGTGCCAAGCAAATAACGTATTTGTTCACTGTGGATATTAATGGTATTCAGCTACCTGCCAATGGCACTGGAACCATGCTTTACAGTGTTTTACAGTTAAGAGTGTTTAAACTTTAAAAAAAAAGTTTGAACACAGAAAATTTTAAGTTTTTTAGATAGAAAAAGAGAAAGAAAAAGTTGGCAGGGACGTAGACTTTAAAGACTTGAGCTAGCATTTGACCTTCTGAACGTGACTTATAAACGAGTGGCAGTCCTCAGGTCTGCCTCTACTTTGAGAAGACAGGAGAGCAGAGAGCAATTCACCTTTATTAGCATCATTTTTAGGCAGTGTTGTACTCGTTTAGGGTGTGAGCGTGCACTTGCCAGGCGGGGTGAGGTCCAAGCTGGCAAGAAAAAAGTGACCCCCTGAGGTAAGTGTGCTAACAGTGTGGCTCACATCAGCAGTAACCCGTGGACGCTGAGAGAGAAACAAAAACACTTTGGAGGAGTGAATTTACACGTTTTTATTTTCAGTGTGATGCAGGTGAACCGACACTACATTTACAAAGACAAGAAGAGGAGTGTCTCAAGTCATTTATGTTCGAAGTTTTGGTCTCGGCTTTTAGTAGTAAGTAAGCGAACGCTCGTTAATGTTTGAAACGCCTTTCAAGCAGCGACCTAGCTGTTCTCTGCGCTTCCCCCTGGTGTTTACACGCGCGCCTGGCAGGTGTCACTTTCACTACTGCCGTTTTACATCTCCCCTACAAGTCGGGTAGGTTTTCCTTTGACCTCCGACGGCGTTCCGGGTGTTTCAGCGAGGGCATGAACATGCGCTCCCCCCCTTCTGCCGCACCGTAAACGCCGTCCGCTGTCTGTCAGCACGGCACTCCTTTCCCAGCATGCATTGGGGCCTCTCTCCCGCGCGGCCCCTCTCTTGCTTGACCCGCCGCGTTCCACGTTGCTCCGCTTCAAAGCGAGGCGCGTTTGCCCGTCAGCCAGCCAGGCCTCGTTTCCACATGAAAAGAGGAGCGCCGGGGGGAAACGCGATACGGGGGGAGGATCAAGGAGGACCCCCACCAGCCCCAACCCCCCCCAGCAGAGCTCAGAGGCCGATTGATTTGTTTTGAGGCGACTGCGGGAATCCAACAGGAAAGTGGGCTCTCGCCTCTCTGGTGTTATTGATCCTCTGAGTGTGTGGAAGCCGGGGCGCCCCGTCATTGGGCGGCGGTGCAGCATAGCGGTAAGGCGCAGGGCTCGTAACCGTAAAGGTTGCCGGTTCGATTCCCTGCTGGATCACTGCTGCTGTTGAGGTATTTACCCCACAATTGCCTCAGTGAAATATCCAGTTGTATAATTGTATGAAATTGTAACCCATGTAAGTCACTCTGGATAAGAGTGTCTGCTAAATGGCAATAATGTAATGGCTCGTATGGTTTTTTTGCTTGTGTTGTACCTCACTTGTAAGTCATTTTGGATAAAAGCGTCTGCCAAATGAATAAATGTGATGTTTTTCTTTGTTTGTTGACCCTGGCCTCCACCCCTCGACTCATTTTACCCCTGCAGACCCCAGCAGCTCTGCCAAATCAGCCAGCCGTGGAGTTTTATGTCCCCCCCCCCCCTCCCCCACCCAACTGTTTTTGTGCAGTAATTTTGCGAGAGAGGCGTCCATATGGCACTCTGAAGTTGCCACGGAGTCCCTTGATTGATGGCGTTTTTCAGGAAGAATAATTGTTGCATTAAACGCCATTAGCCAATCCAGTCAGGTTAATGGAGGGGAAACGGGGCGCGCTTAAATTTCTCGCTTGCTTGCGTACCTGCGCTTAAGCACGGACTCTTAAACTAAAACCCTTTTTTGCATTAATTACTGCTCATCCGTTCAGTGTCGATACAGAAGATTAATTCCTTTTAACAACCTGCGGTGGTTCCGGCATAATTCATACTTGTATGTGTAAGTGCACGTTCGGTGTAGAAGCAGTAGGCCCTATTTGTCCGGTGATGTACGTGCTGATTGGGCGGACCGGTGGGCGGGGCTATGGTCACACGCCATCGGAACATATCTGCGTTAATTGTGGAGGCAGAGCCGTCCTTTGAGACCTGTGACCTCTTTATGTGGCGGGAGGAGAGGAGAGGGGTCAGATCAGAGTTGTGGGGGTCCTACCACTTGCGTTGTGTGGTTGTTGTGTATTTTTGTGGCTTGTGGGATATCAATGGGAGCCTAGGTTCTGCTGTGAGAATGCCGAAACCAGACTATTCCTGGCGGGAGCCCACATTTGTTGAGGGGGGGAGGGGAGGGAAGGGGGAGATGATAATACTTCAATAAAAGTGTGAAATATAAAATGGCACTGCTGTTAAAAGCATGACCAAAATATAGCTGTAGAAACAGAGGGAAATTTTTAAAATAGCAAGCTATTGTCGTCACCCTGGATTAACGCCGAGGAAATAAATTTCGGGGACGTGACAGGCCTCGGATAACACCCACTCCCACTCTTCCCTCTCCCCTGAGGAGAGCGCGCTAACCGTGCCGCCTCAGCTAAAGGGCCGGGCGGCGATTTCACTCGGAGCGGCTCTCCTGAAGTACCGCGATGAGAAGGGGGACATACACTCATCCTCTGTCCAAATATAGAGTGAACCCCTGTTTAAAGAGTCCTGGGGGGCTCTGCTGTTCATACCCTGGCTATGAACACCCGAAACCGCGCGGCATTCTTGCCAGCACGCCCGTTCTCCGCAGCCCCCCCCCCCCCGGCCACTAGGCGTCATTCGCGCGGCCGCGGTTTCCGTCAGCGCGTCAGTGCGACACAGAGAGGTGCAGGAGGCGTCGGTCCGCACGCTCCGCCAGAGCGATCAAAGGTTAAACGCGCACGAGTCAGAAAGGGAAAGGGATCCTTTCGGAGGCTCCCGCTAAATGTCAGGCAAAGGAACCGAGGGGGCCCCCAGTCAGCCGAGAGCTCTCAGGAACAACAAAGGCAAAGCGCCGCTCGGCAGACACTAAATGGAATTAGAAATGAGATCTGCCTCCTCGGAGTCATCAATCATCCATTGGTTAAAGAATGAGATGGAGGAGCTTTTTTTTTGGCTCTAGAGTAGTTACACCCCCCCATCTCACACACACACACACACACACACACACACACACACACACACACACACACACACACACACACACAGACATACCACAAGGCACTCAGCAGAACTGCTCTCAGACAGTAATGTGCAGAAGTGCTTGACATACACGTGACAGAGATGGTGTTCTCTGTCTGCATTTTATCCACAAAATTAAATATGCCCAATCCACCTCATCACGCACACACACACCCTTTTTGGCTGCCCCCGGTGTCGGTACAGGAGCTATCGTTGTGTCTTTCCCCTCCTCTGCCGCGCCTGTCCAAATTCTTAAACCTGTCCTCCTTTGTCGGAGTCTGTATTCGCGCTTTGGGCTGCGGAAATGATACACTTTGACCTCAGGGTGAGGGCGGAGCCTCTGCGCGGTGTTGAGCAGGAAAGCGGCTGGTTCTCTGAGTGGGCCGGAGGGATAGAGGCACAGCCATCTGCTGGAGTGGCTTTATCAGGACCCGGATGAGTGCAGATCCTAAAGGAGACTGGAAGCAGCAGTGCACCTGTGAGCATACACAGGTCCCACCTACACTCACTAACGAGACCCCTGAGGGGAGACAAGGAGGGGGGGTGGTGGCAAGGGTGGGGGGAGCCACATCCTTGCTTCCTTTTGCTCTTCAAGTGCTGCCAGTCTCGGAGGGGGCATTAAATCCCTTTACAAGTGGCGGGCTTTGATGTAAATTCGGCATGTTTACAAGGGCAGGGGGATGAGAGAGCTGCCCGTCGGCCCTCCTGGGTCAATGTGGCTCTTCAGAGCACTGAAATGAGCTTGTTTCTCAAGGATCAAGGATCCCCACACACACACACACACACACACACACACACACACACACACACACACACACACACACACAAAACACACTCAGGGCCTTCTTACATGACCAGGCTTGACAAATTCCAGGGTGGGTGGGTGGGTGTGTGTGTGTGTGTGTGGGGGATCCTGGATCCTGGATCCTTGAGGAATAAGTATGTACATACACACCCCTCTATGGCTGAGTGTGTTGTTTTTTCGTGGGTGGTTCATCAGCACCAACTAAAGCTGCCGCACCTTTGGAATTCATTTAATGTGATGCATGATGTAGTGTCACGCTCATTGGTCATTGGACGTTGAGTGACTGCCTCTGATTTGAGGAGGAGGGGCAGAGCCTGCAGCCCAGAGGTAGATACAGAGCCCAAAACTGTCAGCAGTGAAGTAGCTTTCTCCCTTTCTGTCTTTCATTTCAAACATTCTGAGGCTCACCTGTGTCATATGATTTGCCACTCCCTTTGGAATTCTAGGTGTGTGTGTGTGTGTGTGTGTGTGTGTGTGCGCGTGTGTGCGTGTGTGTGTGTGTCTGAGGAAAATTTGTGTCCGTCCCCTGAATGGAATGCCTGTTGCCGGGTGATGCCTGTCACTTCGTGCCCCATGGCTTTGTTTGTCACAGAGCTGCCGTTTGTCTTTTGGTACCATTTCAGACGCACTTGCCTCCCCTGTCAGTCAGCCTGGGAAGGGAGAATTTCACCTCGCATGACACTGTTTCTTACCGTAAAAGCTACCCCGTTCGTTGTCACTCACTGAACTGACTCGCAGTCTTACTCACTCTCACTGACTCACTCCACTCTCTGGCACACTCACTCACTCTCTCTGTCTCCCTTTTAGTCAGTCACTCACTAGCTCACTCACTGTCACTCATTCGCTCGCTCATTTACTCACTCAGTCTTACTCAACAACACACTGTACCCTTCCTTTTTTGCATGCATGCTCACACGCACACGCACAAACCCACACACACACACACACACACACACACACGCGCACACACACACACACACGCACACGCACATGTGCATTCATTCCCCAGTTCCTGCGGAGGCTGGAATGAAACTGATAATTACTGCATCATTTGTCCAAACAGCAGAGCAGTTAACCAGAAGAGAGCCTCTCTCTCTCCAGCTGTGGATCTGTCTGCATCAGCAGAATTAGGCCTCAGAGTGAAATGATTGGCTTTACATGCGTCATCATTATCTGAACACGGGTACTTACGCAGATGATGGCTTGATGCGTTACAGGCCCAGTGCGTTTGCCTCCCAGCTGCACCTCTGTTCCCGAGCTCTGGCTCCGTTCACGTTTACTGCATGAATTGATATCTTGTGCTCCCGTCTGAACATGTGCCAATAACTGTCTGTCTCTTTCTCTGATTACTGTTCTCTCTCTCTCCCTCTTGCGTGCTCTTTCTCTCTCTCTCTCGCACTCTCTGTCTCAATCCATCTCTATCCTTCTCTGTCAATCTCTCCCTCCCCCTCTCAAATTTGAACAAGCTTTATTGGCGTGACCAATGCAAATGCACAGTATTACTAAAGCAAATTTCACAAAAATACAACAAAATTATTTCAAATGATTATTAAAAAAAAAAAAAACCTAAAACAGGGCAAATAATGGATTAGATTAAAGTAAGTAAAGTGTATGAAATGTGAATTTCCTGTGCATTGGAAAATCTCCTCTGTCTGTCTGTCTGTCTGTCTCTCCCCCTGAGAGACAGAGGTGGTGCTGCTGGTCTGTCAGCAGCTGTGCCGTTTGGCAGTAATGTATGGTGGAGCGCTGGCCTCAGTCAGCTCAGCAGACTCTGCTCTTTATAGCGCTGCCTCTTTATTTAGACCTGCTCCACTTTCCCCCTCTTCCTCCACTGCCATGTGATCCTCGACAGCCGAGGTGAGAAATTAGCTGTTAGTCTGTGAGTGTGTGTGTGTGTGTTTGTTTCTGCATGAGTGCGTGTGTGTGTGCGTGCGCATGTATGTGCGTGTGTGTGCATGTGGGCATACGTGTCTATGTCTGTGTCTGTCTGTGTGTGTCTGTGTTTGTGTGAAAGTGTGTGTGCAAGTATGTGTATATGTGTGTGTGTGTGTGTGTGTGTGTGTGTGTGTGTGTGTGTGTGTGTGTGTGAGCAAGTCTATTAGTGAGTGCACGTATGTTTGTGTGTGAGAGAATGTATAAGTGTATTTGTAAGTGTGTATTTGCGTGTGTGTGTGATGATACAGACACACTGACAATACTGTTCACTATCTCTCTCCTGGTGATTTCGGTTTTTGATGGCTGATGTTTTTGACAGCAGCTGTCTCTGGTTCTGTACCACTAAGGCAGTACAAATCCCCAGTCCCAGGTGCTGCCATTACAGCCGAATCCCGTCATTAGCGACTGACTGATGTGGACCAATGAAGCCGTGAGGAATCATGTTATCTACAGCAACCCCAACTATCTCCTGATTCAGTAGAGGCTATTTCTCTTCCTGCCCACGCGTCCCAGAGCGGTGCTTTTTTCCAAGCAATAACCCAGCCTTACACACATTACAAGTTGGAGTCTGGGCTGTGTCATTAGCTGGCAGTGACTGGGAGTCTGCAATGGCGGGACATAATTGGCTATGTTCTGCCAGGAGGGGTTACATCCTAGCACAAACACCTCGGCTATGCCCCACCCATCCCCTTCACAATCTTTCTGTGTTTCCATTTACATTTATTATCTGTATCATTAGTTATTTATTTTTGGCAGACGCAATTATCCAATCCAACTTACAAGTGAGGCAGAGTACAACACAAGCAAAAAAACCTGTCTCTCTTCCCCCCACCTCCATCCTCTTAAGTTTGTTTTTGTATAGCGCATCTGTTAATGTAAAATTGTTCTGTGTGTTATTTACTGCGCGTGCGCCTGGCCCGGAGTCGTTCGTTTAAGGCTGTGGCAACAATCTCCATGACTTAGTCCAAGTATCAGTAAACATTTAAAAGTTCATTCTGTTCCCCTGTCTGTTGTCCTTGAGAGACAAACACATCCCTCCCTCTCTCCCTCTCTTGCTCAGTGGTTTATATTAGCTCTCGGGCTGTGACTGCTGCAGTTCACTGAAGGCATTCCTGCGTGTGTATTAGGTTTACAGACCCGTTACAGCTTGCTAAGCGATCGGTGAGGGATGCTCTCTCAGGCAGTCTGGGGTAACTGCGGCCAGACTGTGGACGAGGCAGAGATCAGTGCGAATCGATGAGCTCGACCGGTGCGGTTATAACCACTTAGAGAAAGCATGCTTCTCTCCCCCCGTGGAAGCCGCAGTAATGAGACCAGATCATAATCCCGATATCCCGGCCGAGACCCTCCTCTCCGCTCAGACTGAACCATCGCCGCACCAGCAGGGATTAGAGATGCTATCTGACCTCCTCGTTCCATTACATCCAGGCACTTTCGCCAGCCTGCTAACACTCCTCTCTCCCGTTCCCAGCTAATTCTCTGCGAGGTTCCTCTTCACCCCGAGTAACCCCTGTGTTTGCCATTAGCAACCCTTCTACATTGCATTACATTATTGTTATTTAGCAGACGCTCTTAGCCAGAGTGACTTAGATAGTGACTTAAAGTTTTATCCATTTATACAGCTGGATATTGTGGGTTAAGTACCACGCCCAAAGGTATAACAGCAGTGCCCCCGCAGGGAATTGAACCAGCAACCTTTTGGTTATGAGCCCTGCTCCTTACCACTACACCACCCTGCTACCCCCTCTATTCTCGGTTAGCATTCTAGCTGTTGAACCTTTGTGGTGGACCCCTCTACATATTATAATGCACTTTAGCACACTGCCTTTCATGGCACTATGGACTGTCTCACTGGGCTCTGTGGGTTATGTTACATTACATTCATTTAGCGGGCACTCTTATCCAGATCAACTTCCAGGAAGTGTTAGTAGACTCTGGTGCATTTGGCTCTGTGGTTAAGCAGTGGCTGGATGACTGAATGATCTGCTTTTGACTGAGGTTCTGTCAGTAGTGCTGATGCTGCTGATTGCCTCAGTACTTTGGGCCCTGGCTGCTGCTCAGCTGTGCTGCTTTCAGTGCTGCTGCAGGCACCTTCGGTAATCCTCTACCTGTGACTGTGACTGAGGGGGGGGAATCGCTGCAGACAGGGACTGTGGATGACATGTGGTGGAGAATACGCCTCATCAGGCAAAACTAGTCCATCCCTCATCTCTCCTGTGGTTTTGCTTGTGAGGAGGTCTGAGCATCTCTCGGGATTACTTGAACGGTCTTGTTCTGTGTGTGTGTGTGTGTGTGTGTGTGTGTGTGTGTGTGTGTGTATGTGTGTGTCTTTGTACATGTACATTCACATGTGCCTGCATGTTCATGCAAGCAAAGGGAGACTGCAGGCAAGGAAAGGAGAGAAAGGGAGACTGCAGGCAACAGGAAAGGAGAGAAAGGGAGACTGCAAGCAACAGGAAAATGAGAAGGGGAGACTGCAGGCAACAGGAAAGGGGAGAAAGGGAAACTGCAGGCAACAGGAAAGGGGAGAAAGGGAAACTGCAGGCAACAGGAAAGGGAGAAGGGGAAACTGCAGGCAACAGGAAAGGGAGAAAGGGAAACTGCAGGCAACAGGAAAGGGAAGAAAGGAAACTGCAGGCAACAGGAAAGGGAGAAAGGGAAACTGCAGGCAACAGGAAAGGGAGAAGGGGAAACTGCAGGCAACAGGAAAGGAGAGAAGGGGAGACTGCAGGCAACAGGAAAGGGAGAAAGGGAAACTGCAGGCAACAGGAAAGGGAAGAAAGGGAGACTGCAGGCAACAGGAAAAGGAGAAGGGGAGACTGCAGGCAACAGGAAAGGAAAGAGACTGCAGGCAGCGCATGCTGTGGTCTGTCCTCTTCCCCACTCTTTTGCTTTCTAAGTCACGTCTGCTGAGTGAGATGGATGAACTCACTCTGCGTTGCTGGGTTTTCCTAATGACACATTTGGTTATTTCTGCGTGGCTGAGAGCGCCAATTTGCTCAGGGAAATTGCAGGGTGAAAGACACTCCGGCATCTGTTGGCGGTTATGGTTTGGCGGGGGAATGGTGGTGGTGGTTGACAGTGTGTGTGTGCGCGCGCGTGTGTATGCTGTATCCTCAGAAAGACTCGTTTATCCACAGCGGCTCCTCATTGGCTTCTCCCACCCACATGACAAGCCGAGTTTCAGAGGCGTCGGCAGGGTTTTGGCCAGGCAGAGATGGTCACGGTGAGAGAGGGAGAGAGGCAGACTGTCTCTCTGCTCTCAGAGGTGGCCTGGCAATCCTTCTGTAGGTCTCTCCCCTCCTGCGGCAGACGCAGCGGGAAGCACACAACAAAGGGCTCTGCAGGAAGCATTCCTGCTGCTTGCGCTTTTAGCTGCACCACCTTTAGCTAGCGTTGTTAGCTTAGCCACAGACACACTGACGCGCCAGACTCCAGCCGCTGTAAAAGCAAGTGGCGTCCTTGTTAGCGGGCGCGTTACCCTCCGTTTCGTCTCGGAGGTCGCGTACCAGACGTGGGGCACCCGCGCGGCGGCGAGTGAGGGGTTTTCGAGAGTGGTTTGGAAACCTTGCTCGTCTTTTATTGGCGCGTAACCTGACCGCAGTGCCGCTCGTTATCGAAGCTGGGTTTATACTCCGGTGATGGATATGCTTTTAATTGGATGGTGGGCAGAAGATGGTGCCAGTAAAACAGCCAGCTGGTCTTTTACTCCCTGTTAAAACCAATGCGGGAGGATGCAGGAACATGAAACTGTCTTTATTGTCTTTTCAGGTACCTGTGCTAGGAGAGGTTAGAGCACCTTACACTTGCCTCCAGCTTGGGAGCATTAGAGAAGGGGCACTCCTTTTTGGCTCATGTGAGCGAGTGTCTCAAAAAGTGAGGAAAGAACACAAAATAACGGATACCAATTTCCCCGGATCTTCAGGATAGCTTTGCCTTTGGTTTCATACGCACCAGAGAAAAAACACTCCTTGGTGACTCCTGTGAGGTAGTTTCTCAAGAAGAAAGGAAAGAACACAGACAGGTTTTGCCCAGACAGGTGTTCCTTACACTGGTGATGGAGAGTTAAATCTTAGTGAAAAGGGAGGGATGGAGATATTGTGAAATTTGATGCTCCACTGTCTTCTGACCTCACGACTCAGAGGTCTGGGGGGTCAGCAGTGTAGGAACTGCACCGTCCGAAGTGGTTTCCTCTGACAGCCAGGAAAGGTGAGAGTTCAGACTCAGGATCATTTCCTGAGGTTGGTGGGTAGGGGATTGGGGGGTGTACTAGTGCAAACCCAGCCCCTATTTGCCTCTTTAATCTATGGCTTAAGAGTAAACCTCTGTGAGTGGGAATGCCGATTACAGTGATACAGACAACACTAAGGGCCCCCTGTCTGACTGCAAGCGCTGAAAGACCCATTGTGATCCTGTTTTCCACTGTGCAGCTGGAACCATTCTGGCTCACTTGATTTCCCATGATGCTTTTGGTAGACTGGAGAATCCACCAATTCTCTCACCTGTTTTGAAAGTAATGCCAGGTTAGGGGTAAAGAGGATAGCAGCATCCTCAGCTTTTAAAAGAAAACCTTTCATTCAGTTGAGTGCATGCGGATATCGTTTCATGCTATAGAAACTGTAAGCACTGGGCCATATTCACAAACTAATACGCATTTTTTTTTTTATGAGGTGACAACATAACAGCAAATATTGCAAACAGCAAACGTTGCCTTACAGATGCTCAGTTTAAAGAAGACATGGTGAGGTGTGTCTGTTTCTTGCAGCTGTCTCCTTGGACAGTAAAAAAAATCGCACGCAGAGTGATGTTAGCGTTCACGCTAACTAGGCCCTGGCTGAGTCTGTTAATTGGGTCGATGTTTGACGCCGGGTTCGTGCCCGGCGGGTGGAATCCTCCTCTCCTGTCTGTTGGTTAACCGGCTCAGGCCCACGCCAGCCCCTCGGGGGAGTTCCCCAGGTCCCAGCCTCCCAGATTATCCCCCTCCAATCCCCTTAGCGTGGTGTAAAGACTCCTAATCCAGGGGGGGCCTCATGCTCAGACCAGGACAGCACAGCACAGCGCAGTGCGTTCCACAGCTACTGCTGGAGGTTAGCATGTCAGTCTGCACAGGAGGTCCTGACCTCTACATCGATGTTGACTCTGCGTCCAACATGGCGTCTTGAGGTCATGAGGTTTAACTCCTGAAGTAGTCAGGTGGGAGAGGCGGAGGTTGGGCAGCAATGTATGCTAGTGGTAAGGAGCAGGGCTCGTAACCCAAAGGTTGCCAGTTCAGCTCCCCACTGGGGCACTGCTGTTGTACCCTTGGGCAAGGTACTTAACCCAGAGTTGCCTCAGTAAATATCCAGCTGTATAAATGGGTAACATATAAAGGCTGTAACCCATGTAAGTTGCGCTGGATAAGAAGTGTCTGCTAAATAACTATAGTGTATGTTGGTTGGTGACCTTGGCAGAGGACATTTCCATAAGCGTTTCTTGAGCAGGTGCATTGTGTCATAGAAGGCTACACAATTGAACACACGTCTGCGTTTTAGCCTGGACTGTGATTATACATGTACTAGTGGGTGCTGCTTGGCTTGAGTGCAGATGCTTCCTAAGACTTGTACTGTTTATTGAGTTTATTTACGAAGGTGCCAAGTTATACCTGAATGAAGCTGAGCATGCGGTTCAAACAAACATTGAAAGTCACACCGTATCGTATGTGGCATGTACTGCACCACAGGAGAGGGGGAAAACAGACTGCTAGGATACTGGGATTAGATTTAAAATATAAAAAACAACAAACTAGATGGCGAGGTTAAACCTCAATACGATGAACTGATGATAAAATGACAGGCGGAAAAGACCGGAATTCAGACACGGAAGATGATGTCCCAGCCGAGGGGCTCCGGCGGCTCTGGCGGGTGGCTGAAAATCACCTCCTGACCAATCAGGGCCCGACCCTCTGGCTCCACCCCCCAGAGTCCTCGTCGTGTGGTGCCGCCGCGCTCCGACCCTGCAGCATCCTGCCAAATGAGCTGGATTATCAAAGCGAAAACGCCACTCAGTTTACTGCGAGAGGGAGGCGGCACTGATCTTATTTCACAATAAGCCACCGCTAATCCCTCCCCAGAACCCGTCTTCCTGTCTCGCCGTGGAGTCGGTGGGGCTGCGTTGAGCGCAGCCTGCAGAATACTGTCTCTTTCTCTCTCTCTTCCTTTCTCCTCCCTCTCCCTCTCTCTTCCTCTCTCCTCCCCCTCTCATTCACTCTCTCCCTCACTCACTCTCTCTTTCTCTCCCTCTCCCTCTTTCTTTCTCTTACCCTCTCTCCCCTTCCCTCAATCTTCCTCTCTCCCTCTCACTCTCTCTCACACACAAACTCTCTCTCTTCTGTCTTCTCTCTCTCCTCTCTTCTCTCTCCTACCCTTTTTCTCTTTCCCTCACTCTCCCCTCTCTCTCTCACGCTCTCACGTGCTCTCTCTCTCACCTGCTCTTCTGTGTTCTCTCTCCCCTCTCCCCCTCCCTTTCTCTCTTGCTCTCTCTCTCTTCCCCCTCCCTCTTCACTCTCTCCCTCTCTCCCTTCACTCTCTCCCTCTCCCTTTCCCTCTCTCTCTTCACTCTCTCTCTCTCTGTCACCTGCTCTTCTGTGTTCTCTCTCCCCTCTTCCCCTTCCTTTCTCTCCTGCTCTTTCTCTCTTCTCTTTCTCCCTCTCCACTCTCTCCCTCTCCCTCTCCCTCTCCCTCTTCACTCTTCACTCTCCCTCTCCCACTTCACTCTCCCCCTCTCCGTCTCCCTCTCCCTCTCCCTCTTCCTCTCTCTCTTCACTCTCTCCCTCTCTCCGCTCCCTGTCCTTCTCCCTGCCTTGAGACATTGCTGGCAGAGTGGACAGAGAGTACTGTGCAGTGTTTCTGTTGCTCGGGACCTGAAGGGATGCATCTCTTAAACTGTTTCCTCTTAGCTTGCTTTAACAAGGTTGCCATGCCCTGACTCTGCAAACCTTCCAGTACAATTCGACCGGTCCCCAAGGCTATTATCATCCCAAAATGGGTGTTTATCTCCACAGGAAAAAAAAAAAAATCCCTGACACTTTGATTTCTTTTTAGGAGGTAGATTCTTGCCCAGTTTTGGCTTGGATGTTAGAAATTTCAGCATGGCAGGAATGGTGGTGCAGGTTTTAAAGGAGCAGATTGGGGAATCAGAGCAGTCCTTCCACTGGAGACTGCTCTTCTGACACAGGGGACCACCTGCCTCTGCACCTTATCTACCCACAACCCGATTACAATGGACTTTACATCAGTCACTTCAGCCCAACTCCTCGTCACCAAAGAGGCCTTACCGCTCACTCCGTATCACATCATTATCATAGACACCACGCCCCCAACTCTTCATCACCATAGATACATCATTACCATAGACACTGCACTGCACCCCCAACTCCTCATCACCATAGACACATCATCCCCAGTTCCTCTGTGTGTGTGTGTGTGTGTGTGTGTGTGTGTGTGGCGCTCATGTGCACGCGTGTGTGTGTATAATACATAAATCGTGTTTTCTTCAGTAGTGGTTCCAGTGTGGGTGTAGTTCTAAAGATACGCAGTGGCTACCACATCAGTGTGTGAGCTGAGTACCACCATGTCAGGAGTCAGGGCCCGTTTCCTGCTGCAGGCTGCTTCCTGTGCATCTGCCAGCAGAGGGTGTTCCTGGGAGGGGGGGGTCCAGCCGTTGGGGAGGGGGGCATCATGAAAAGTTAGCAGTCCTCCCTGCCGTATTACCTGCCCTGTCCTAACCTTCTCCTGTGAAGCAGGCTGTAGCTGAGGAGTATCCGTTACCTCTCACAGCAGAGAAGTGTGAGTCAGGCACAGTTTGCAGTTTGCTCAGTCTGTAGGGTTCCTCAGATGTCTGGTCGAGCTTTGTGCACAGGCTCTGTAAGTCATGCAGCAGATACAGATGAGCCCCACCACTAAGTCTTCTTCAAAATGACAATTTGTTTTGTGCAAATGTTGTGTTGGGATGTTGGAATGTCAAGTTTCTGCTATACTAACCATTTTTTTCTTTTTCTCTCCCACTTTCCCTCTGTTTTTCCCTCTCTCATCCCTCCCTCTGTCTTTCTCTCTCCCATCCCTCTCTCTCTCTCTCTCTCTCTCTCTCTCTCTCTCCCCTCCCCCTCTCGTTGCCGGCTGGCTGCCTCATCCCTCCACTCCTCTCTGTCCTCCATCTCAGGTAAGTCCCGATCCTCTCCGGCGTGTGGCTGACAGTTCGCTCCGCTCTGGTGTTTGTGCGCGCAGGGGTTCTGGCACAGTAGCGTTAGCGTGACGGCTTACAGACTCCTGAAGCCTCTCAAATCTGGGTGCCAGTCAGCGTGGGAACACCCTCTGCCCTCCCTAACACCACATTGCGGCCATACATGGCGTGTTCTTCACCGCCTGGTTTTAAAGGAGGAGGACAGACTGACTGAGTCACTGAGGCTTGAAATGAGCCATCGTAATTTGGGGAAAGGCGGCGGGGGGAGGGGGGCACTTGTGGCATACGTGAGGCGGGGGTGGGGGGCCGGGGGGTGGGGATAGCTCATAGGCAATGCAGGGAGAGGGGAAAGAAAGGAGGAGGATGTGGAGAAAAAGGAGGAAGAGAGGCTTGATTTTTGCTGTCAGATGTCTCCCCCCCCGAGGCGGTGCTCAAGACAGCCGCAGATCTCTGGGGTAGATGGGCACACAGGTGCCAGACGCATTAAGGCTGAAAAGACTGTATTCTGTGCGGAGGCTTATATAATGAGCAGAAAAACCCTTTTGATGTTGAAACTCTGCGCTGTCCCCCCTCTCTCTCACTCCCACATTTGGATTAGTGCTGGGAGATTCGGAGACTGAAGGAAGGGAGGTCGCAATGGGACGTAGATACAAGTGCCTTGAAGGGAAAAAAAATTCAGCGAGGAGGCTCTGAAGGGACTGAAAACACACACTCTTATAGCTCTCTTAACCTCCAGCTGTGTGTGTTTGTGTGTAAGTGTGGGTGTGTTTGTGTGTGTGTGTGTGTGTGTGTGTGTGTGTGTGTGTGTGTGTGTGTGTGTGTGTGTGTGCGCGCGCGCGTGTGTGCACATTCTTAAGCTGAGGCTCTAAGGATTCTTCTGAAAAGCCCGGAAAGGCATCCAACATGTAGAATGGGGACAGGGATGGATAGAGGAGCAGAAGAGACAGTTTCTCTGGGCTTTGATTTTTGAGGCCCCGGCGTACCGTGAACAAACGCTCTCCTGTTTTCGGCGCCCGCTTCCCAAGGCCCGGTCGCAAGACGCTCCGGGGGATTAGCGCGGACCCGTTTCCAGGAGCCCTTTAAAGAAGCCTCACGTCCCTGCATGTAGAATGAGCTTTTAAAGGTCAGCGCTTGGCAAACCTGCCTCCCTCCTTCCCTCCTTCAGAGGCCCGGAGCCTGCCGAGGAGGGCGGACGAGTGCTTTTGTTTGCCCGGATCGATCCTGTGTCGAGTGTTGATGTTAGGCTGGTAATTGAGGCGGGAGTATTTGTGCAGCTGTTTGTTTACTGGGGGAGTGGAGCGCTTCGAGCAGCAGCTGGGGTCGTCTGTTTGGGAACTGAAGACTCCTTCGCTGGAGGAGTGACGCGTGTCTTTGACCGGCGCGGGCGGAGAGGCGGCCGCCCGCCCCCTCCACTGTTTCAGGACCCCTGCCGCCCGCGTTGGGGTGAGGCCGTCGGGAGCAATCGGCTGCGGGGAGAGTGCTGTGGCAGCTCTGTGCAGACAAACAGCTTCCATTAAACTGCACGTTAAAGCATAACATGACAGCTCAGCCTTGCCATGTCCACTGTTTTATACTGTTTGTATACCATTGAGGTTCTGCATTTACATTTGCATTTATTCATTTAGCTGTCGTGGTGGCTGTCTTCAGAATGGGGCTTACTGAAGGGACCGGCTCTAAGCTACTCTCAGGCTGACTGTGGAGCATCATGGCAAAGGGGAAACATTTACATTAACATTTATTCATTTGGCAGATGCTTTTATCCAAAGCGACTTAAATGTGAGGCAGAGGACAACACAAGCAAAAAAAAAAAAAAAAAAATAGAGTCAACAATATTAGAAGTGCTGCATGACCTGGTTTCAATGGTTGGCCAGACGAGGTACAAGCTAGCTGGTAGAGGTAACAAGTATGTTAAACCATTAGATTCGGCGTCAGGTTCTGCGTGAAATGCTGGAGCGGTATTGACATGTCCCCTCAGAGGGTAACACAGGCTGATCCTCACGAATAAGAGGGTGGAGGAGGTCGGCCAATGAAACGGCGGTATTTTGTCGGTTTTCAGACCCACGCTCGACACTGGCGCTGCTCTCCCTCGACCCCCACCCCCCCGGTCTGAACTCAAAGGCAGCATTCCACGTGACGGACGAGCGGGACTCTGTGAAGCTGGCTGTCCGCGGAGAGCGTGCTCTGTTGCATCTCTCCTGCTCTCCCCTGGAGGGATGCCTGTTCTGCATCATCACAGCTCCCTGGTGTGCAGTCACGGGGGGCAGGGGGGGATTAAGAGGCTTGTTCACCTCATGTTTTGTTCAGCCTGATTATTGCTGTTTATTTAATTTACAGCTCGTCTCAGCCTCGCTTTGCGGTGCATGTGAAGAAACGGTGAAAGGTGTTTTATCAAAGACCTGAAAACTGAACAGCTCACGCTTGTCTCTGTTTGTTTCTGGTCTTCTCCACTGAAATGCTTCAGATGATCACAGACTGGGCTTCGGAGATCAACACTCTGACATGCATTTGGTATCACATTAACATTGTGTAGTGTCTTTTTATGCGTATGGTTGTGTTAGTCGGTGGATTGGTTATATCGTAGTAGCACAGGGCGGCAGGGTGGCATAGCGGTAAGAAGCAGGCCTCATAACAGTAAAGTTGCTGGTTCGACTCACTGCTGGGGCACTGCTGTTGTACCCTTGGACAAGGTACCTAGCCCACAATTGGCTCAGTATATACCAAGCTGTACGAAAGGATAGAACTGTAACCCGCATAAGTAGCTCTGGGTAAGAACATCCACTAAATGACAATAATGTAATGTAATGCAGTTAGATATCTGCAATCAACTCTAGTGTCTGCAGTTTCACCTGTGGTTTTGTGTGTGTGTGGTGTGTGTGTGTGTGTGTGTGTGTGTGTGTGTGTGTGTGTGTGCATATGTGAAAGGAAGAGCATCTGCTGAATAATAATGTAATGACAAATAATGTAATGTTCTAATGTAATAACAGCCGTTGTAATTTGCAGTGTTGCTTGGTTAGACTCTGGGGTGTTGCACTGCTGTTTTGAAGCACCTAACCTGGACTGCCTCAGCAAGCATCCGGCTCTACCACTTACTGTGTAACCTGTAAGCCGTGTAAATCTGCCCAGATAAGCGGGTCCATCAAGCAGGTCCGTAAGCAGTAATTACAACACCATGAAACCCCTCCATTATCAGTGTAGCCCCAGTGTCCCTGCACTGGTTACCACCAGCTCTGCGGGCCACCTTTCTTTTTGCCCGGTTGCTCTGTGTGTTGTTTTGCCTCGTCTGGATTCGCCTCTTGGGACGGGAGTCCGTCTCCGAGCAGCTTGTGTCTGGTAAAAACACTTCCTCCTCGCGTCCCCTGGTGTTTTAAGGAGTCAGTTGTTTTTTTTTTTTCTCCCCCGACTGGAAGCTGAGGGGAGCTGATTGCAGGGTTCTGAGGGCCGTGTTCTCCGTGGGCTGAGCTTTTGAAGGCTGGGTTTCGGACGGGCTCGGCCAGAAGACACAGCGTGAGGGGTTTGCGGTCCGTGCCCTGGTGGGAAAGCCCGTGCTTTAAACGGCACAGAAATTGCTTTTTTCTGTTCTCCTGTGGAACAGATGAAAACGGCTCGTTCTGGATGATGGGCAGACACGAAGAGCTGTAGAGGGGTGTGCATGTGTGTGTGTGTGTGTGTGTGTGTGTGTGTGTGTGTGTGTGTGTGTGTGTGTTTGGATGGGGGTGTTAGATTTCTTCATGTAAGCACAATCATAATAAACAGATGGTTGAGGACAGTGAGTCTTGCTTGTGTGTGAATTTGCATGGCTGCTTGTGAACATGATGTGTGTATTGACGTGGGGGTGTTGGCAAACAGATGGTGTGTGTGTGTGTGTGTGTGTGTGTGTGTGTGTGTGTGTGTGTGTGTGTGTGTGTGTGTGTGTGTGTGTGTGTGTGTGTATACAGCATGTATATATGTGTGTGTATGTATGATTGTGTGTGTGTATACAGCATGTATATATGTGTGTGTGTGTATGATTGTGTGTGTGTGTGTACAGCATGTATATATATGTATATATGTGTGTGTGTGTGTGTGTGTGTGTGTGTATGACTGTGTGTGTGTATACAGCGTGTGTGTGTGTGTGTGTGTGTGTGTGTGTGTGTGTGTGTGTGTGTGTGTATGACTGTGTGTGTGTGTTTACAGCATGTATATATGTGTGTGTGTTTGTGTGTGTTAGTGAGAGAGAGAGAGAGAGAGAGAGAGAGAAGAGCGAGCGCTTTAGCGCGTTTGCGCTGCCGCGTGGTAACGACCGCGTGCATTCCCAGGTGTGCGCTGAGCTGCAAATGGCTGCGGGGGTGAAACGGCAACACCAGCTGTCCCTGAACAAACAAATGAATGTTTTATTAAGACGGGGGTCCTGCGGCCATGCCGCCCGGAGCGCGGCGGAACAGGTGTCCTCCGCCTTAACGTGCTCCAGAGGAGCGGCGCTGCGTTAGCCAGCGCGCTAACCGGCCTGCTGGCACGCTTTGTTTGACACACCCCGCTGCGCGCCCGGCCTAACCGAGCAAGACTAACGGGCAAGCAGACCTCAGGTGTGTGTGTGTGTGTGCGTGCGTGCATGCGTGCGTGCGTGCGTGCGTGCGTGCGTGCGTGCGTGCGTGTGTGTGCGCTGTGTGTGTGTGGGCCCATGCTGTGTGGGAGTATATGTCACGTGTGTGTGTGTGTGTGTGTGTGTGTGTGTGTTTTTGCTTGTGTATGTGGCTATAACAACTGTGAGTGTGAGTCACAGGTGTGTATATGTGTGTGTTTGTATATGTATGTGTTTGTGTGGCTCTGCATGTGTGTGTGGGTAAGTGTCACAGGTGTGAGTGTGTGCGTGCAGGTGTGAGTATGTGTGTGTTTTCTGTATGTGTGTGTGCATGCGTGCAGCGCTTTCCCTTCTCCCCACTCTGTCCTCCTCACGCGGCCTGCCCCTGCTGCAGCATCTCCCTGCTCGTACCCTGAACGCCAGCAAGGGGGGGGGAACGGGGGGGGTGGGGGGGGGCGGGAGGAGGGCACGCTGTGGCGGCTGCTCAGCCGTTAATGCCCCGAACGAGAAGCCGCGGGGATCCGAGAGCGCCAGAGCAGTGAAAATTGAACATGGCAGATCCGGGGCTCCGCTCCTCTGAATGAGCTGATACTCGTGATCTTACAGCCACCTTCCCCTGTTCTCTTACACCGCTCACACTGGTGCCGGCTCTGCGAAGGGGTAGCCCCGCTGGGAGGGGGAGGGGAGAGACGACCCCTGTGAGATCCGGAGGTCCCGGCCCCCTCTGTTACCCCCCCAACCTGAGCCCCGCTCAGGGGGCTGGGTTTAGTGGGTGGTGAGGTTCGCCCTAGGGCAGCCCAGGGCGCTTCAGTTAATGGAATTCCAACAAGGACAGGACCCCGCCCTTCCCTACAGCACCCCCCTATCCCACCCACAAGCTCTATGAGGGGTGCAGAGGGGGTTGCTGAGCAGAGACCCCCAGCAGAGACGTCACTCTCCAGGGGCTGCACCCCCGGGAGTGGTGGGGGGCAGGCCGGGGGCGTGGCACGGCCTACAGCAGGCCCGTTTCCACGCGAGCTGCCTGGGACTGTCTAAACCACTGGCACCTTCAGAGCGGATGAAAAATTCAGCGCAGTGTATAAAATAGAGATGAGCGGAGCGTTGGAGAGATCCCCTCCCCCCCCGCCCAATTCCAGCAATCCCCCTTTTCACTTCCACAGGCCGAAAATGAAGGGCTGTCTGCTCTCAGACCCCCACGCTGTCTGTGGGATCACCGTGCGGCTCTGTCACTTCCCTCCTCTGTATGAAGCTCGCTAATTAGCTCTGTGATTTCAGGCTCCTTGGATACCCCTTTTCTCAGTGTCTACAGGCACTAGGTGCTCAGCGCACCCTGATGAGGGGTGGCTGTAGCGTCTCATTGAGCCGCAGTGTGGAGTTGGGGTAAGGTGCAGGGATGGCAACCCAGAGGTTGCCAGTTCAGTCACCGGCTGGGCAGTTGATGTTGGACCCTTGAGAAAGGAGCTTATCTTCAGTTGTTGCAGTAAGTACAGCTGTAGACAGTGAACAGATGAGCTGTGTAAGTCTGCCTGGCAAATCAATAATAGTGACTCATTTTGGCTGTCTTTGATCCGGTCCTCTTAAATAAACCACGGGAGGTGAAGGAAGAGCCTGCAGGAAGAGGGGGAGAAGCAGTGACATAAATGACACGGGTTGCCAGAGTCACGCAGAGTCCCCGCTGGCCTCAGTGCCAGTCCGAGGCAGGGACGGCTTGCACTGGGCGATGCCGGCGGCTGAATTCTCCCGCCAACAGGAGAGTGCCAGCACCCAGCCAGAGGCGCGCATTTCTTCCTGTGCCAGCTGAAAATTTCACCTGATACATCTGCGTCTGATGCGTAGGAGTTTGTGTGTGTGTGTCTGTACATGTGGCTGTGTGTGTGTGTGTGTGTGTGTGTGTGTGTGTGTGTGTGTGTGTGTGTGTGTGTGTGTGTGTGTGTGAGTGTGTCTCTGTACGTGTGGCTGTATCTGTGTGTGTTCTTTGCCTTTATCTGTAACAGGGGAAAGCCGTGGGTAAATGAGTACCTGCTGAAAGTTTCCCTGATGGATATTAATAGCGGCACACGTTTTTAAAGAGGCAGAGCTGCCTGTCTCCGATAGGTGCCAGCCCAGGTCGTCTTAAAGGGATCAGAGTGCAGCCAAGCTCTCTCTCCCTGTGACCTGCCCCACTCACCATCAGCTGCTGTTTATTTTAAGCAGTGACCTCCTCTCTCTGGCTCAGTTTACCTTTGGCTCAATGGCTAATCGGTTCCTCTGCAGCGGTTTACAGTGTGTAGAGTTCTCTTGGCTGAGACTGTTACTTGTGGCTCGGAGTAGTCTGTGGTCTGTGCAGTTCTTAGTCAGTAGAGCAGCATGTGGCATAGTGTTAAGGAGCAAGGCTGGTAACCGAAAGGTTTTTGGTTCGATTCCCCATCGGGGCATTGCTGCTGTACCCTTGGGCAAGGTACTTTCCCCGGCATTGCTTCAGTAAATATACACATGTATAAATGGATCACATATAAAACTTTAACCTATGTAAGTTGCTCAGAGCATCTGCTGAATGACAATAGTGTAATCAGTAAGCTATTCCTTATTACAGGTGATTTTATTCAAGACTTAATCAGCAAGTGTCCATGGTGTTATGTTTTCTGAAGCATCACCAAATGCAACATTAATATAAATGCACTTTCAGGATTTACCTTGCCATTGTAGAATGTTTACCTTTCCCTGCCATTTAGTGTAGTTGCAAACCCCAGATAAGTTTGATTGTAAGAGCACAACCAACCAAGCATGCTTTGCTTTTCCATACTCCCTTACCCACAAGCATTAGCATCACTGTTGAAGAGGGGGAAAAAAGGTGATCCACACGAAATCCAGATAAATGCTGAAACATTGAAAGGGTGAATCTCCAGAACCCTCCGTGGCTGAGAGAGTAAAAAGATAAAGGGACCACTACATTATGTGAGATCACATTACATTACATCATTAGCATTTAGCAGACGCTCTTATCCAGAGCAACTTGCATCAATTACAGGTTTTTACAATGTTAATCCGTTTACACAGCTGGATATTTACTGAGGCAACTGTGTTTACAGCAGCAGTGCCCCCGTGGGGGAATCGAACCGGCAATCTTTTGGGTGCGAGTCCTGCTCCTTGACCGCCACGCTGCGCTGCCGGCCCCGAGACATGAACGCGGGCCAGGGCGGCGCGGCCGAGCCGGGCGACTCTCCCCCGGAATAAAGCGCCCGTTTGACAGGCGCAGCGGACGGGCGCAGGTGCACGCCGGCGCCGCTCGGCTCTCAGCGGGGGGAGAGAGGAGCGATGGGCGTGGAAATGCCGTCAGACAGGCAGATTGATGAGGGACACGCAGGTGGCACAAAGGGTTCGGGGAGATCAAAACAAAGCATGCATTATGCATGCGGTGTCATGTCCCCTTTAGATGAATGGAGGGTTAGATTGCTCCTAATGTTTGTGGAGGCATAATTAAACCATGCATTTACCTGAGTTTTTTTTTTTTTTTTTTTTTTTCTTCCCTCCTCTCTGCCTGATATTAATGCGGGAACGGAGTCAATCAAACCTGTAGGACATACAGTGAAATCGGGCGCTTAGAAGAAGGCTTAGTGCTTTACCTACCCGTGGCAGGTTTTTTAATCTTGCGTGCATGTATGCATGCGGGCGCGTGTGTGTGTGTGTGTGTGTGTGTGTGTGTTTGTGTGTGTTTGTGTGTGTGTGTGTCCTCAAACCTCTTCTGTTTGAGCCTCTAAGTACTGTAGAGGGACACCTCTCCATGTGTGCAGACTTGCACCCTGGGTAAGGTAAGCACAACAACATTTTGGCATTTAGGAGATGCTCTTATCCAGAGTGACTGTTCCGCACATACTCTAATATACAGTCAGTTACTCCCTGATCAGAAATAGGTCTCCTCTAGTGTAATTAGTGTTTGGGGCACATGGGATTTTGACCATATTAAAAATCCACTTAATGTCTTCATTGACATGCATTGGCAAGTTACTTATGTTTTAATCAAGCATTTTGTTAGCAGGTTAATCAAAGCATCAGCAGATCCTGAAAGGAGACACCCACTAATTGTTCATTTATTAATCGCGTGCTCACAGTTCTGCCCCGCAGAACAAAACGCACTCCAGACAGAGTGTTTCTGAATGATGAATGAGCTAACACCGCGCTGCTGTTTTTATTCTTAAACAGAAGGAAAGAGCACGGTTTCTGAGAAGTTATCTCGGTCCCCATCTCCAGGGTGCGAACGGCCGCCTTCTCGCTCGGCTGCTCTCCGCTCTCATTGTTAAGCAAATAGAATTCAGGCACCCGCACGTGCTCCGCCAAGGATAAGGCTGCTTTTCCCTTGCTTTCTCAGCAAAGCTTTCATGTTATTTTTGCAACAGCAGCATATACGTATATGTAGTTTTTTTTTCTTTGACTGCACGCTGCTCCACTGTGATTGGCTACCCTGGGCAAGCGGACGGGGCGATATCGCCGCCTGCGGAGGCAGAGGGTCTCATACGCGTGCGTGTCCTCGATCCACCATCATCTGAGAGTGCGCTCCCACTTCCACTCCCACTCCCACTCACTCTCAGAAGGTTCATCTACCTTCATAGGTTTCTTTTTTGTTGAGGGGCGGCAATGTAGCATAGCGGTAAGGATCGAGGCTCGCAACTGAAAGGTTTCTGGTTCAATTCCCTGCTGGGGCACTGCTGCTGTACCCTTGGACAAGGTACTGAACCCACAGTTGCCTCAGTAAATATCCAGCTGTCTATCTTTGATGATAATGTAATGTTGAGGTAACCTCATCATACCACACCATAAGGCTTTGTTTTTGGGGGTGAGGAGCAAGTGGGGATGGCCGTCAGAGTGTAAATTACAACGTGTGAAAATGGGAGGGGGAGAGGAACAGAAATGGCAGGCAGTAAGGGGTGAATGGGTTGGGGTGTTGTGGGAGCTCAGGTACTCCATAGCCACTGCTTTTCCTGCCACTCTTATGGTCAGGATCCTGGATCCCTGGGTGGTGTGTGTCACAGCAGGGAGTTCGTTCAGAGAGTAGGGGAGGTCATTCAGGCTCCCCCACTGTACTCCCCCAATCCCTGCTTTCATGTAGTACACACTCAGAAGTAAGATTTTTAGCAGGGGCCTCGTTTGACAGCGAGAGAGAGAGAGAGAGAGACCTCAAAAGACGCTGAGAAGCACTTTCTCAGCAATCCTTTTTCCCTCCGTTTTTGCTCTCCGAAGCACTCTGCGGAAACGTCCTGTCTGAGCTACGCTAAATAAAGTCTGATTGATTGATTGACTGGTTTGAGATAAAAAAAAAAACCCTTCCTGCCGTTTCTCTCGCAAGTAAAAACAAGCTTCAGCGTTTTCCGTCAGGCGCATAGTTTACGAGCATGTGATTGTGTGGTGAGAGCAAGATCGCGGATTGAAACCTGACTAAGATGGCTGTCTCAGTGCTTGGTGCACTAGATCTCCCCACTCGCCTGCTTTGTTGTTGACACACAGCCTGAGTGAATAAACTAATGAATAAGCTAATGAATGTGGTGATGAAGTCACACAAAGGTGTGTCGGTGTGGTCTTCAAGCGCCTCTCTCTCTGTGCTGCTGACTTCGTACTCCTGCGTCACCCACTGTCTCAGACCCGGGTCATGGAGAGGAGAGAACCCCCCAGAACGGGCCCTTCTACTCCAGTCCAGTCTTGCTGCACACTCTCTCCCCCTCCTTTTCCCCTTTGTTTGTTTATAGCGTCGGGCAGCTGGGGATGACAGATTTGTTTTATTTTTAAGCGGTTTCCCTCTCCCAGCTGTGCTGCGTTTGGCATCGATCGGGCGTGTGGGGGCGGACTCCTCGTCCGCCCGTCTGTCCGCGCCTTTCAGAGCGCCAGTCTTTGATGAAGGGGAACCGGCCTTGTGACCTGTGTGTGTGTGTCTGTGTGTGTATGTCTGTCTGTGTCTGTGTGTGTGTTCTGAAAGAAAGGGCCCATTGCAGTAGCAGACACCATATTATGTTTGTTTTTGTTCCCCCAGGCCCTTCAGGTGAGAGGGTCAGGGATATCCCCCCACCCCACCCCCCCATGCTCTCCCACACTGTTTGCCAGAAGGAAAAACTAGGAAATCTATATCAGGCGCATGTAAACAGCATCAGTGTGATGGAAAGCTCACATGTGCTTGCATTTACACACACAGTCTGCTGATCTCTTGTGTCAGAAACCATGTGATTTCCCAGAGTCCTTTGCTCGAGGGGTGATCAGAGTATCCCTGGAGCCCTTAGACCTTCTTGCACCTCCTTCTAGTCTCCTTCATTCCTTGTTTTCTACTTTGTTGTCATTGGTTCACAAATCTATGTAGTTTAATGACTGATGACATTTTAGAGTTGCTGATTAAAATGCTGAACCCGTGTCTATGCAGGGTCACAGTGGCAGACTGGGGTGTCTGAAACAGTAGAAAGGCGGCAGCAGTGCTGTTATCCGAAGGCTGGGTGACCTTTCGGTTTCGGAGTGATGTGATGCAGGTTCACCCTGCACGGTCCTGGCATGAGCAGGTCAGAGGCGCACCTGGGCTTTGGGGGTTTTACCCCCTTCTGCCTGAAGAGGCACATGGATAAACTGAGAGAAGGACACGAAAAGCAGGGAGAAATCCACGTGGATGAGTGCCTTGAGACGGTGCTGCTCTTTGGCTTCCCATTTAATGAGTTATTCATCTCCCTGGCTTGTGCTTCAGGCCCTCATTCACAAACATACCACCCCCAACACGCCTGGTCTCGTCTGGTCTCAGGAGCTATGCAGGGTCAGGCCTGGCCAGCGCTTGGATGTGAAGCTGCTTGGGAATACCAGGTGCTGTAAGCTGTGGTTTACCAGGACTGGTAGTGCAAACAGAGACCCCTAGTGATTTAGACCAAGCGTGACACAGTGCGAGATGTTAGTCTATACAGCAGGAAAAATGGCGAGCCTAATTGGGCTTGATGGCCAGTTCTCGTTGTTAATTCGGATGGATTTATGTTTCGCATATGTTGTAATGTGTGTGTGTTGTTTAATAGGGGGCAGCTCCAGTATAGGCTTCCCTGTGTTTGAGGGTATGTGGGAAGATTACGACATTCCTCCCTTTAAACTGAAATTGTAGCTGACCTGGGATGACCGGGGGTTAGGCTGGAATTTGGAAACCGGCTTTGTCTCCTGAAATCTCCAGGAATGCACATTCCGGCGTCCCCCGGCCCATCCAGAGGATTTCAGGGAGGAACCCAAGCCCGCCCCCCGCCACCCCCCGCCACCCCCCCCACAGCGAAAGCTGGTAGACGGGAGCAGGTGAAGGATTGCAGGAGCTGTTTTTTAATTCATTTTTTTTCTCCATGTGCGATCGTTACCGGTCTCCCCATGCAGCGACTCGCCCCGGACGACCTGCAGTGGTACAGACGCCCACCCAAACGTATGACTGTGGGAATGCAGTAAAGCTGTGCCGGGGACCATGTGCATTCCAGTTTATACTTCTCTCTTAAGCACACTCCCTCTCTCCGTCTTGTTTTCTCTCTATCTTGCCCTGTCTGACATCTCTCATCCCTTTCTCTCTCTGTGCCTCCCTCTCTTTCTCCCTCTTCTTGTTCTTCTCTCTCTCTCTCTCTGTCTCTCTCTCTCTCTCTCTCTCTCTCTCTCACCTTTCTTAGCTAACCTCCTGGGGGTCACCTTTTTTCACATAGGTGTCAGATTAAAAGAAATGTTATGGTATATTATTGTTTAGATTCCCCCTCCCCCCTCCTTCACATTCTGTTGTAATCAGTGAAGATGCTTTCTTTTCACTTCTAAAGTGAATGAACATAGATTCTGCAGAGATTGTTGAATGACTGCTGATCACAACTGCAAAGCATTCCGGAATGCGGGTGGGGTAAGGAACCCAGAATGTGTGCATTCCAGCAGGGCCGCCCAGCCTGGCCCAGAATGTGGAGTGTTGTCATGAGTAAACTGCAGAATGGGAAGCAGGCACAGGAAAGGAGAACCAAACCTGAGTGAAGCAGGTACAGGTGAAGAAGCAGTGCCAGACCCCAGCAGGGTTATAGTCAGAGCACATGTGATTGGGACTGCGTGGCAGTCTTAGATGTAGCAGTCTTCTGTTGGCTGTGAATCTTGGATGAGACCATGTTCTTGAGTGTTTGACCCAGAAATCTTTTCCTACCTGATGCAACCCAGGCGCATTTCTGCCTATATGATCATGTGAGTACGGTCTTTGGGAAGTTAGGATGTCGCTGTCAGAAATGTCAGGTGGTGGATAATTATTTTTTGAGCTCAGTGCTTTTGGCATCTGGGTTTATTTGGCATTAATGAAAGCCAGTAATGGGGGAAGGTGATGGATCTTAATATCCAGCTATTGTGCGCTATAGATTACAGTGCTTCACCGAATCCACTTGAGCAGATGCACTTATATTTTTTTCCCAGTGCATTTCAAGGCTGATGTAAAAGGCCTTGACTGAATTTGCTTCAACTGTGATTTTTAAATTTATTTTATGCGTCTTGAAGACTGCACAGTAGCTCGCTGTACGTTCTTCTTTTTGTTTTTTGTTTTTTTTTTTTTGTCCTTTCTCTGAGATGAGATTAACAGAGGCAAGGAGGCGGGGAGAGAGAGGGAGAGAGAAAGAAGGATGGAGACAGCGTCCTGGCATTGCTCTTGTGTCTGTCTGTGTGTTCTCATCCCCTCTGGCATGTCGATGTTTTAACAAGCAGCAACACTTTGGAGCATTGCCTCAGATCTACTCATATACACATACCTGCAGTGCAGCCCAGAAGTATCGGACCAGACAGCTAAGTTTCCATATATAACCTTCTTCCACCATTTCAAAATTGTAACATCTGTCATGAAGTTTTATTCGGTTTTGATACAGTCAGCAGCATCCACCGTTCACCTGGTTTGGAGGGAAATCATCTCTCTTGTCTGTCTGGCGTGACGGGGAGCCGACTCTCCTCCAGAACTTCCAGAACGTTCTGAGAGTGGCGTCGGATCCTCCGCAGGAAACGTAAGATGCGAACACTATGTCATAAAAACATAAAATATAAATGATGAGAAAAAGGCCTTTGTACTTCGTACTTACCAGACAACGTCATGAGACTGTTACACCGGGGCTATCTGTGGAGCGAGACGCTGGAACAATAAAGCAGTGTCTACCACTGAACAAACAGCAAATGGCCCTTTAGGCTCCAGGCTTTGCTTTTTTAATGAAGGCTTTTTGGGAGAGACGGGAGACTCGGGAGGTTCAAAAGGCTGCATCGTGGCCCCCGGTGAAAGCCGCAGTCAGACAACAGCAGGGCCGCTAAGCCCCTGAAAGCCCACTTAGGGGCTCTGTACCCAGCAGACCTCGAATGTTGTTTTTCCCCTCTCCGGTTATTGTTGCTGATCTCTGCTGTAATGGAAAGCTGGCTGCGTTAGCCTGGGGGGTTGGGGGGGGTGGGGAATTTTTCCTGCCCTCGTCTCTCCGACGCGGACCACTGCGTGCCAGAGAGAGAGAGCCCCTTTTCTGGGCAGAGCGAGGGTCCATGGGACTCACACTGGTGGAGCAACGCCAAACACAAGGGTAGTGGAAAGGGCTGTCTGAATGTTGGGACAGCATTATTGAACAATGGTGAAATACTGTTTGGACAGTAACAGAACACTGGAACGCTGTCACAATACAGCAGTTGGATTCCGGAATACTGATGCGAGACACTGATGAGATGTCAGACCACTGATTCGACAGTGGTTTGGCATCAGAATGCTCTGATTGGGCTATGATTGTACGTCGGAACTCTGTGATTGGACAGCCAGTCGTGGGGTGTATAAACTGTGTTTGGATGAGGCAGTGGTATGAAATTCGGAGCACTGTGATTGGGCAGCGGTGAGCTACTGAAACTGGTGTAATTGGTCAGAAGAGTGTGATTGGGTGGGATGCACCAGTGTGTGTGGGTAGAGGAGGAGGGGGAGGAGGAGGAGGAGATGTAGGAAGAGGAGGAGGAGGCAGAGGACCCCCCAGCCCTCCCTCTCCCTCCCTGCTCCCGCGTGGCGATTCCCGCCTGCCTCCCTCTAATTGAATCAGCCAGGGTATCAGTTACTCTAATGGGGGCCGGTCACAGGCTGTCAGGGTGGGCCGGCTAATGATTACCATTTCCAGCATGCCGGGGCCACCCGCCGACCAGGGGGCTCTTTAACCTTGGAGAACGCGGCACTTCATTCCCCTTCCCCCTCCCTCTCCCCAAGGCGCAGGCAGGAGGCAGAGAGACAGCAGGTCTCCGGGCCCTTTGACGCCCCCCCGTCAGAGGCGGGGTGAAACCGCATCACCGTGTGGCCAGCCTGCTGCTGACCCCTGTGTGGGAGGACGAGTCTGTCAGCCACGACGGCTCGCGGTTCGCACGCTGCCGACATCACTCATTAACCCCCAGCTGCCTCGTTCCTCCGCCTGCGTGGCACGCAGCCAACCGCACCGAATGCAGCCCAGGTGTGATCTGGAAAACATGTTTGGTTATTTAACCCGGCAGCAAATATCCACATGAATTCGCATGCCAGCGACGCCGAACGCGAGACTTTGTTCCCTTCGCTTCTTCGTTTCGAGCAGAAAAATAAATGCCCTTTCACCATCAATAAGCGATTTGAATTCAGCTGCTCTGACTCTCCCTCCACGAACAGAAAACCCAGAGCCTGCGACGTCTTCCCTCAGCATATTAATTATCAGCAGCGGAATTAAAAAAAAAAAAAAAAAAGAAAGCGTTGGCCATGCTTCCCTGTGATTGGCCGCCGTGGGAATAAAGGGGCCTCATCTGCAGGCCGATTCACTGCACAGTGTGACGGGCTGCCTCTTACTAAATTATATCATCAGCGCCCGCTTTACAGGAGCATTTGCAGGGGTTTGTTTAAAGACTCACGTTCCGGAGGGGGTTGAAACCCCCCTCTTCAAACCCTCAGTGTTCCCTCAAGATCGCTGCGCTCTGCATCCACAGGGCAACTGGCTGTCCTGACCCGACGGCATTGCTCTTCTCAGTCACGATCCCTATCTGTACTGGACATCATCTGACGCAAATTGAAGACCCACCTCTTCAAACTGCATCTTGGTCCCACTTCTATCCCCACCCCCGAATACCTTCTGCCACTTCCATTCGATGTTAATCTTACGTGTAGTATTATGACGTATTTGTGTTCTAGGACCTGTAGTATACTTGGCTTTTGTCAGGTTGCACAAGTTAACTTGTGGTAGGGCTTGAATGGTGTCATGCTCACACTCACTGGTCAGGGAGTGTTGTTAGCCTGGTCTGACACTGTTGCTTGTTTGAATTGAAAGGATACACTTATGTTCTGTTGTGATGGTTGCTCTGGATAAGACCATCTGCTAAATACATGTAATGTAATGAAACAGACAGAGCCTGACAGTTAAAGATACTGGGTGTGATTATGTAAGAGGGTCATCTGAGCCTGCGCTCACTGTCAGCTGATCTTTTATTGTCATTTAGCAGATCGTGCCCCCGCAGGGAATCGAACCAGCAACCTTTCGGTTACAAGCCCTGCTCCTTACCGCTATGCTACACTGCCGCCCGCTGACTTAAACATGTTTAAGTTGCTCATGGAGATTCTGAGAGGTGTTTTCCCTGTGAGGTGTAAGGCGGGGCCGGGGGGAGTAGGGAGGGAGGGGGTTGTTTACATAGACCCTTTTGGTTCTTGGAATACTACGGGCCTCAGGCGCGCTGTCGTGATTGGAGGTGTGTGAGGTCAGCCGGGGTCGCCGTCGGCGGCTGCGGAGCGGGCGGGTGCGCATAGCTGCCATTCCCAGCTGTCCCCTCTGCCCCCAAGGAGACGAGACGAGGCGGGAGCCGGGCCGCCCCGCCCGAGAAGCGTGGCACCCCACGCAGACCAGCACCCCCGGGGGGGAGGGGAGGGGTCTCCTGTATCCCCCATAATCCCCTGCTTCCTGGACGCCGACCAGCAGCAGGCGTACCCGAGGAGGGCTCTCCCCTCTGGACTGGCGTTCCAGGGCGAGCAGCATGACCTGCATAAGGCGCCAGAGCTGAGGTCAGCGTGGGGGATCTGCTCCTCGAATGTTTCCAAAGCGATGCCCCCTCCAACCCCCCATGCCTCCCTCAACCTCCCCCGCCACACACACGCACACATACCTATATACACACTCTCTCACACACACACACGCTTGCTCTCTTTTCAGTCAGATATTTTCTCCTCACTTACAGTGCCTCCTGCTGTTTTTTGGAGAATCCAGCATGACTATTAAGTCTCAGTGCTGTATGTCAGCTACCCTCTCAACCACATCCCCCCCAAACTGAGGGTCTCTGTGGTGTCCATCTACAGCAACTGGAAGTGCTGGGCCAAGGGTTTACCTTCATCCATTTAATAAATTAGCACTGATTCCCTCCCCCAAAAATGAAGGGTCTCTGTGATGTCCATTTACAGGAACCAGACGTGCTAGGCCAAGGGTTTTGCTTCAGTACAGACCCTCCACCCAGCACTCCCCTCAGGCCCTTACAGTCACTGCACATACAGTATGCGCTAATCTGGCCTGTTAAACGTGTCCCTCACATCAGGTGGCATCGGAAGGTGGTTGCCGACAGCTCACTGCACCTGGGGGTGTGCACGTTATGAGGCCTGCCGCAGGTGTCTGGCCACCTAGTGAGCCGCAGCACGCTCTCCCCGAATGCCTGGTGCCCGTTTGGTGAAGGCCGTGAGTGGGCGTGACGAGGTCTCGGCGGGAGGGTCAGGCGCTGCCCCGTGCTACAGCGTCTGGATTAGGGGGGGAGACCCGCGTTGGTTTGGCAGGGCCTGAGGGGGGGTGTCGGGCCCAGAGAGAACAGCGCGGTCATGGTGTC
Organism: Megalops atlanticus; assembly: GCA_019176425.1. Classification (NCBI taxonomy): domain Eukaryota; kingdom Metazoa; phylum Chordata; class Actinopteri; order Elopiformes; family Megalopidae; genus Megalops; species Megalops atlanticus. Next base: position 8,663,471 of record CM032876.1, read on the forward strand.
AGCTGTAGGAGAGGGGGTAGACGGTAGAGGCAGCAATGTAGCATAGTGGATAACGAGGATGCCTCTTAACCAAAAGGTTGCCGGTTCGATTCCCCATGGGGGCACTGCTGCTGTACCCTTGGGCAAGGGACTTAACCCACCATTGCCTCAGTAAATATCCAGCTGTATAAATGGATAACATTGTACAAACCTGTAACCTATGTAAGTCGCTCTGGACAAGAGCGTGTGCTAAACGCCAATAATGTAATGTAATGTAAAGTAGAGGTGTGTGGAAGAGAGGAGATGGCATCGGGACAACCCCAGTATGTGTGCCAGACGCGGTAACACTGTCACAGAGGACACCCGGAGCATCCTCTGCTGTTATTATTGCCACATCCTCTCCACTGCGGAGTCGAGGGGAGGCGAAGCCTGGCACCTCTTGAAAGGAGCGGATTAGGGAGTCACCGCTGCTCCGTGAGAGCAGATAAGAAGAGGAGGCGCTGCCAAACCTCTCCTCAGGACGGGGATTTGGGAGTAGTGGGAGTAGCTATAAAACAGAGGGGTCGGGTCAGAGGTGCCAGCTGACCCAGCTGTGGAGCATTTTTTGGGGAAGAGTCGGGAATCCGGTAAAGCCTTATGGGCCCCTCTTTCTGGCTGTCTCCATCTGACCTGACCCAGGAACTCCACCCCTGCTGTCACACACAGTAAACAGCAACGCTGTTACTCCATAATAACATTATTATTCCTCTCAGATCCATCTGTTGGCCACCCGTAAGTAAGCTATCTCTCCCCGACCGGAGCAGATGTCTGCTGCTCTTCAGGTCTTGGCAGTGGTGTTCGCCTTCATCATTATTCATTTTCTCATGTCTCATCTTCTGGTAAAAGCAGGGAATGTTTTTTGATGACTTAATGGATGAAATATTTAATGTTGACACAGATATCAAGTCTCGTTTGTGATTATTTTTCAATTTTGTTTCAGCTCTCTCCTGCGATGTTGTATATTTGTATTAGAGATGCACTGATCCACTTTTTTTCAGTTCCGATCCGATACCTAAATTTGGATATCTGCCGATACCGATACTGATACCAGAGTTCTCTTTCCTTGAATATTATCATTCATTACCAGAATATCTCCAAACTAAGGACATGTTGAGTTGATAGCCAACTGTTAACGTTACTATCTCACTCAGTTGCAGACTAATGGTTCAACACAGATAATTCTGGGAGACAAAAAAATATGCGGACTACTGGATATCGTTGTAGAACTGTTTAACCCTTTCGTGCGTACGGTCACACCGGCGTGATTAGCCGTTTAGCGCGTATGCTAAAACTGGTGCGATTATAACACTAGATTGGAAAAATTCTAGCTAATTTTAGCTTTGAGGAAACAGCGATTTAATGTTAAAAAATATAGCAAATGCTAACTGAAAACTATGAGAAGCTCAATAACACTAATGAAAACAACGAACCATGTAACGTAACACGCATGCTGCATACCATTAAAATGAGTTGCGTGCGAAATGGTTAATTACTGCGCCCCTGTCTTCGGGCGGAGGCTGTCACCTCATCTCACAGGTGAGTTGGAGAAAATGACTCGCGATGTCACCGGCTGACAGACGGCTTCTGTGCGCGTGTAGCGCCCTTTTTTTTTTTTTTTTTTAAAACAAGGGTCAAGGTGAGGTTATGACTGTAGGGGATGATTAGAAAAGAGAAGAGGGTGCAGTGGTGCACTGCGTGAGGAAGGAGGGAGGAATCCCTGCTTCTCAAGGTGGTTTAATCCGGATCAGTGGTGCTGTCTGCGGAGACAATGCTCTGATGCCAGTCAAGACCCGCACCGCCCCGGTCTCACTGTACCCAGATCAGCCAATGGAGGAGAAGAGGCGTGAATTCATGACTCTCTCTGCATAAATGTGCATTCTGATATTTAACTTTGAAAAGAACCGTCCACGCATCAGCTCATATAAGCCTCACAGGCTGTCAAATGAGATCTAACATAGAGCTGTGTGTGTGTGTGTGTGTGTGTGTGTGTGTGTGTGTGTGTGTGTGTGTGTGTGTGTGTGCGTGTGTGTTTACGTGTCCTTCAGGTAGTAGCTTCATGTGCATTCGATGTCCATTATTTCACAAATTCAGCTTCTAGGCAGTTATTTTCCTTTCGTCCGACCTGAAAGAGTAGAAGAACCCACTCACAAACCTATTCCCTGAGTAATCAGAACAATGTGGGCTCTTATGACTTTATTTAATTATATCTTATTACATTTTTACTGCCAGATTTTATTGCTGTTGATTTGCTTTTGTTGTTGATTTGATATTTGATTTGTTATAATGTACGACATAATATGAATAAATATAACTCCCAGCGTTCATCTGACTGATCTATAGCCCAGTATAACTAAGCAAATTAAATGACTTCACCCTGGATTTGAACCAAAGTACGTTTCCGGTTCATTTATGTTTTTTTTTTTTTTTTTTCCTCCCCTGCTGCTCTGTGATTGGTTGAGCTGGTGAAACTCCACCCCATTGGAAAAAAGGCTCTGCCAAATAGCCAGGCTCAAGCCAGACGGCTTCCGTCAGACCTGACAGACAATCTGAGTTGAGGCAATGGAAAAATAAAACATTTTCAGGTGTTGCTTCACATCTCATTTCTTCTAATCTGTAACGTCATAAATCAAATACAGCAGTGGAAATGATAGCAGCACACTGCATTACATTACTGGCATTTAGCAGATGCTCTTAGCCAGAGCAACTTACATAGGTTACAGTTTTTATGTGTTATGTTTTTATGATACCCATTTATACAGCTGGATATTTACTGAGGCAATTGTGGGTTAATTGTGGGTGCAGTGCCTTAGCGGGAAATTGAACCAGGAACCTTTCGGTTATGAGCCTTGCTCCTTACCACTGTGCTACACTGCTGTACTGTAGGTATTGAAAGTGCTCTGCATTTTTTTTTTTTTAATCATGTCTCTAGCTTCACTTGCTGCTCCCCCTCACTTTTAACTGCGTTGAAATGTTTACACGAGTTCATACATTTACTGAGAGAATGGAGAGGGCACAGGCATTTTAACCATAAACGCTTGGCTGACTTCCATTTAATATCGAGATGGCCGATTTGCATGTCAACATGGCCCTTGGGTTTCCTATAACACCCAACAATTACGTGTTTTTTTTTTTTTTCTTATATCTCCTCCCCCATATTCTATTTCCTGTGGCCATACCTCCCCTCCCCCGAAGCGATCCATCCATAAAGCAAAAAGCAATACACCTGAGCGGAACTGTTGTTTAAGCTTTGAACCCACTTCCCCCGGACTGACGCCGAATCAATCTGCGTTCTCGCAAACATGCGCCGGGCCTTTTCCCGGATCGATGCAGACCTTGGCGAGTCCTTTCATCCGTCAGGACGGGACCGCGGTGGAGCGTACCGCCCGAGAGACCCCTGATCCGCCTCGGCGCTTTATTCGCACCGTGGTGTCCCTGCCTCCGGGACCCCCTCCCCGGGGGGCTTATCCCGGGATTCGTCCACCGTTTTGCCAAGATGTTTGTCAGAATGCTTTCCTTGTTAGTTGCCATTTTTTCACACCGAGTACAGTGAGCCTGTTGACTGGCAGGGCTTGAGTCCGGGGGGCTCCCCCGAGGCCGTTTGGCCCCGATGTCTGCCTTCGTTTCGCTGAGCTCTGTCCCAGAGGCCTGGCGGCGGGCAAACGGCGAACGCCTTATCTGTCGATGTCGAAGAAGCCGACCGCGGCCCCATGGGAAGAGCGCCCCTCCCCCCGGCAAACGGAAAACGTTCACGAAACGTTGGATTGCGCATTCCGAAGGGATAACATAGATGCAGCGTTATAGAAATGTTGGGAGACCGTTGCATATCACCCGGGATCTGAAGGGCTTTTCCACACCCCCCAGTCCCTGCCCCACTGGGTGAGGAACCCAGGTTTCATTTTGTATCAAACCTATATTTAATGTTCTTTTCATATTATCATAATATTATATTTATGTAATTTTGTTGTGTCCTCTTTAAGTTTGTGTCACATTTTAAAATGGGCAGCAGTGTAGCATAGTGGTAAGGAGCAGGGCTTGTAACCGAAAGGTTGCTGGTTCAATTCCCTACCAGGGCACTGCTGCTGTACCCTTGGGCAAGGTACTTAACCCACAATTGCCTCAGTAAATATCCAGCTGTATAAAAGGATAACATGTAAAAATTTTAAGGTGCTCTGGATAAGAGCGTCTGCTAAATGGCAATAATGTAATTAGTGCAAATGCTTTTTCAAGGTGTAGAATGTTTTACTTTGTGTTCCTCGTCATGTGTCAGATTCTGACTCATGAGAGACGAGCTCTCCCGTGGAGGATGTGTCCCTGTCATTCTTCGCTCGGCTAACAGGAAGTCCTCGGGGCACTGCCCGGCAGGGCTTGGAGTGCAGCCAGCTTGCGGAGGGCGAGATCCTCTCAGCTGGCATCCTTTTAACCTCCCGGCGCTCAAACCGCGCCAATCAAACACGTGTACCACATAATAACAGAGTATTGATCCGCGAGATGGTACGATAAAACCGTTCAATCCGAACCCGGCGCTAATGGAACCACCGCGGCCCTAATGGAGAGGATCATGGGTATGTGTTTCTCCTCCTGCAAGGCGTGCAGTAATTGGTGCCAGTTGCAATTTTCCCCGTGTCCCCTTCATGGATGCACCTTTGTGTGAGAAGAGAAAAGTGCCACTGGAGCAAGAAAAATGACCGGCGCAGGTGAATGCTGCATAGCTGCAGGCAGCAGTGTGGGCGATCGGCTGGAGAATTAGCCTCGCAACCAGGAGATTTCCTGTCTAGATCACGCAGCGGATGCTGCTGTTACACTGTGCAGCACGTCACTGGGCCTGCAAAACGTGAGCTATGACACGACCCTGGATCTGCAGTCTTAAGAGCAAAGAAATAAGTAGCGGTTCTCGTATGCTCAAATCTCCTGTCAGGATTTTGGAGGAAAGCAGGGACATCCCACAGAATTGTAAGGCTCCCTTTTACACCCCAGCCTCCAAAGGGTGGTAGTGAGGTGGAATCCCTCTGATTGGCTGACTCCTCAGACACTGTTAGTGGTGATGTCACTCTTCCTGCCCACTGCGTAGATTTAGATGTAGACGTAGACGCAGAGTTACTGTATTGGATGCAGCATCTTGTCCAATGCTCTTCCACATTCATCCTGAATTGAGTCCCAGCTTAAACCAGAACTGATTGAGAAGGACTGGGCGCCTTCCCCCATCGCTGCCAGTAGGCATGTCCACTCTGGGAGCTCTGTATATGCGGTTACAGTCGTGTCTGCATGCAGGTGCTGCAGCGAGACGGTGGCGTGGAGACTTGGTGGTATTACCGTCGGAGAGAGAGACTGAGAGGGGGATAAAGAGTTTCCAGCCCCCAGGGGTCCTGAGCTCTGACGGGGGGGGTAGCCTCCTGTTCATCCCCCTTGAATGGCGGGTCTGGCGGGAAACGTGAGCGGAGCTCTAAGCAGCGTGTCCGCAGTTCGGGATTTTCTCTGAACAGGGTCTGAGGCGGGGGTGGAGCCATGGGGAGTGTCTGGCTTAAGGGGCCGGGGGGGTGCTTTAAGAAGAATGGGCACTAAGGGTTCATGTTCCAGGGGTATAACCCTGCTCATCGCATCAGTGAACCGGTTAAACAGCAAAACTCGACAGGTAGAGAGGCTTCTTTAGCATTTTGTAGTGCATGTAAGAATTGTATTTATTCATTCTTGTTGTCCTTGGACCTGCTTTGTGGAGAAGTGTTCGGCTGTTCACCTGTGATGAGATGGGATAAGAGCGCCTGCTAAATGAATGCAATGTAATGTGATGTGACGCTTTTTACAAAAACGGCTGGGTGGTTTGTTATTCATTCGTTCCATAGTTATTTACTTAGCAGTTCCCTTTATCTGATGACTTGCATAGCTCACCATAAATATGCTCCATTTACACACCATGATATTCATTGAAGAAAATCAGGTTAAGTGCCTTACCTGAGGATGCAGCTGCAGTGCAAACCCCATGTTTGAGATTTGAACTAACAACCTCTTGGACCGATGCTCTGCTCCAGTGAGCTGCTCCACGCCATTCTGTAAAGCATATAAGATGCAATCAGGCTGAGATGTCCTTGCTCAGGTGCCTCTCTTCCCTCAGGCAGGCATCTGTGTTGTTCTGCTGCCCTTTACAGGAGAGATCCTGTCCCATCAATGTCCTCCATCAGACAGAGCTGAGTCTCTTCCCAGCAACCGCCCTCTAGTCCAGCGTCCTCAGCCCCACATCAGCGTGTGTCCTCTGTCTGCGGTCTCCCGCAGTCATTCCCCCCCCACCCCACCCCCCCACCCCACCCCCCCATCCTGAGAGGTGGCTGTCAATAATTCGCCCCGCCGTTATCACTTAGCTCGCCTGTCTGAGTGTTTGTTCCATCATACACCGCATTCTCTAGAGTGGGGAAAAAGTCAATACGCTGACACGGAAACGGGGAAACCCGGGGAGATGCTTTCGCAGGACGTTCAGAGACGATGCCCTTTTCGACAGGGCTGATTGAGGTCGGGCCCGTGCCACGCGGCGCTGAACTGCGGTCATCCCGCGAGAACCGGACCCCGGCGCGTGATTGGACGACGGGCAGAGCGGACTGTCTGCGGTCGTTCGACGGTGGTGCGAGCAGACGGTGGGGTTTGACAGCGCTCAGAGGGCACGTCGCTTTGTCCGTGGCGTGGCGGGAATGCGCGGCGGGAGGGCGTTTGGTTGAAGCGCACACTCTCTCACTCTTACTTCAGAGCCGTTGGGGTAAAGTAGTGAAAGATCTTTTTGCATTCCATTATCAGACACTTTTCCTCTGTGTACCCTTGCTTACATTACATTACATTACTCTACATTCATTTAGCAGATGCTGTTGTCCAGAGTGACTTCCAGCACAAGAGAACAGAAGTGTATCCATCCAAGTTAAAGTACAATAGTGTCAGACTGGGCTAAAAACACTCCCAGACCAGCAAATGTGAGCACAACACCATTCAAGCACTGCCACAAGTCAGTTTGTGATAACCTGGAACTAGACAGCCTAGAAACTAAGGGAAGTCATGTACATACACTACGTACATCACAGTTTCTAGATCACAGTTTCCATAACACAATGTAATACTACAGTGTGTATCCAAGCTGATATGGATAAATGAGTCTTCTAAACAAATAAATGAAAATTAGCTATGATTTTGTTAAAGGGAGACTGAACGCAGCCTGAGGAACATTAAGCACTTAGCAGCTAGTATGAGTTGAACGTGGACCACATCCACAGCTGTGAGAGTGCTTTTTCAGACAGGCGCATTGTCCCAGTGATGGCCGTCTCCAGGTTAATGAAAGCGGGAGAGTGCCACGGTGTGCGTGTGTGCGTGCGTGTGTGTGTGTGCCCATGTGTGTGTGTGTGCGCCCATGTGCGTGTGTGTGTCACAGGTCTCGGGTGACCGCTGACGGAATGGGCTCGGGGAGGGGGATTAACAAGCGGGTGAGGTCAGAAAGGCGGGGGCAGGAACGTGGGTGACAGGCGCGCCCTCCGCTCACCGTTTCGGCGTAAATCCTCGGCGTCGGTGCGTGTTCGTGTGCCCTGCCTGCTGCTGTCTGACCCCTCGCACGCCAGCTCTGTGCCGGCACACAGCACGGCCCGAGTTGCGGGGATGATGAAAGGCACAGGGCTTGTATGGCTGGCCCCGCGGCCTCCGAATGGGAATGGCGGCTCTCTGATCTCCCTCCAATGTACGCTGTGACCGCAGACCGACCGCCGGGAGACCGCAGGGGGACCGTAGGGTGAACGTGGAGTCCGCGGGTGCGTGAGGAGGTGCGGTCCTGGCCCGTTTTCACAGGCGCTTATGAGGCCCAGGGGGAAGGGGGGGGGGGGCGCAAAACAGCTACGTTCCAACAGAGTGCTCCCGTAAATCATGAAGTGAATTTAGTTTCCATGGTAAAGGAAATAATTGGCGATACTCGCAGGAGAATGAGGGAGGAGACCGGCGATGTGGCTGACTGCCCTGTTGCATCGCAACTAAACAGTGGGAGTTGGGGGAGGTACGCGCTCACTCATAAACAAACACTCACACTCACACTCACACTCTCACTCACACACACACACACTCACTCACACACACACACACACACACACACACACACACACACACACACTCACTGACTCACTCACACACTCACTCACTCACTCACTCACTCACTCACTCACACACACACACACTCACTCACTCACTCACTCACTCACTCACACACACACACAGACTCAGTCACTCACACACACACTCACACACACTCACTCACTCACTCACTCACTCACTCACTCACTCACATGCACGCACGCACGCATGCACACACACACACACACGCACGCACAGATACAGCTAACGCAGCATTCTTCACATTAAGCCCTAATCACAGAGCCCCCATCAGCATTATGGGAGAGTGTTGTGACGGATGGAGTGATTCAGAGTCGAGATGTGGAGAGTAAGCGCTGTGAAAACAGCAGACAGGGAGAGGGTTTTTTTCCAGCAGGGGACTCTTAACTTGACAGGGGGATCCTGCTCTTTCTCTGCCCCGGCGTGAGAGCGGGAGATTGATGAGGTGTGAGCGGCCAGTCAGATCTCCGGCGCCAGCTGTCATGTCCCCTCCTCTCACCTGAGGAGGCCCAGGTAATGGGGTGAGCTCGTCACCCGCGGTGTCCCCTCCGGCCCTGTCACACAGCCTCGCTGCTCCTCAGAGAGACGAAATGTGAGCTTGCCTGTGTCTGGCTGTGTTTCCCCCCCTCTGACGCCCCTTCAATTCTCTCTCCCCGTCTCTGTTTGTCCCCCCACCCTCTAAGTATATGATACTGCCCAATGATGTGGTGCGCTACATATCGATCAAATCATAACATTCCCATTTCAAGTATTTGCAGCCATGAGAGTACAGATTTCAGTATTTCAGTATAAACATTACCAGGTCTCCAGTTATTCATTATCCTTTCTAATACAGCTGGGGTGTGGGGCTATCTCTGTTGTGGGTATTTGCGCATACGTGAGTGTGTGAGTGAGTGCGTGAATGTGTGCTTGTGTGAGTATAAATCTGTGATTGTGTTAGAATCAGCTAGTTTCGCAGTAGGTGGGAGAAATCGCTCCATCACAGGGAGGTCCTCTTTCTCTCTGTCACTACGGAAAGGGACAGCTGTCCGTCATGTTGGCAGGTCCAGCGTTTTTCTCTAAACACTTCCAGAAAGCTGTGCAGCCTCTTGCGACGTTAGGCTCTGCACAGAGCTCCGTAGCAGCCTGCCTGCTGGGGTGGAGGCACCTGAGACACTTAGCTTTACTTTCACGTTTCGTCTTCCCACTAAAACCTGATTTATCTAAACGCTCTGTCTGCCTCCTTACAGCTCCACTCCCTGTTTTGCATGATAACCCATAAAGGGGTGGATTTCCCGTAGTCCCTGCGGTGAGGAGAGTGTTGGAGTTGGCCCTCTTTAGTCCTTGAGTGTCCTCAACCTCATTGGAAATCTGTTTTCAATGTGAAGAGGCCGATTACAAGTTCAAAGGGTGAAGTGGGTAAGGACAGTGGATGCAGACTATGTCCCCACAGGTTCCTGGCTTTTGGTAACCCACCCCTGTAATTGCAATAGCATTGAGATGGTTGATGATGATGATGATGAAGGTGGCAGTGAAGAAGAGCGCAAGGATTTACATGACTATGTGGTTTTGTGCATGTCCAAGGTCTCACTGTCAAACGTCAGTCTTCAGTCTGTTTCTTTATCCTTCATTTAACCAGGAAAATCCTGGTTATTGAGATTGAGATTGAAACCTCTTTTTCAAGAGGGACCTGATGCACTGAAAGGGTGGCGTTAGTTAAAATCTCCTTAAAATGTCTTTCAAAAGTAACCCCAGTACATCATATAATTCACAATAAATTGCATAGGTGAGAGTGACTACTTTCCTCACGCCTCACGGACATCTCTGAATGAGATTGTTCAAGGCACCTTGTCTCAGTGCCAGCTACCCACTAGCTAACCTGTCACTTCCTGTGCCTTCCCAGAATCCCCAGCAGTCTCCCAGCTGACTGGGAGACCTAAGACGAGCGCCCATCCCTGGCACGCACATGTTGATTTCAGATGAAAGTATGAACTGATACTGATACAGAGACTAATGTTCTGCCAGGTCTGTTCGTACCTGGCACCCCGAGAGTCTACTCGAGGCCCCAACAGGTCCATTGGTAGCGTTTGGCCCGCAGAACTGGGTCAGGGCCGAGGGGACCTGGCGCCGAACAAAGGGGGGTAGCCTCTCCCATTAGAAAACGGAGACCATACACAATGGGGCGACCCAAACTGAACCGCCACCACCCCTTTTGACTGGACACGACCCCGAAGGGGGGCTATTAGCGCCGTTCCCCCGTGGGCCCATCCCCGCGTCTCGGGTTCCAGCCCCGGGGCTCCGGTTACACCAGCTGACAATGGGCCTCTTTCACCGCGGAGTTACGAGACGAGAGCGTGGGGAGACCCCCGTCTTTGTTCCCCGTGTAACCAGGGTGCCCACATGCGTGTGAAATATGTGACGCGGCGCCGTTTGTCACATAATCTTTGGCCGGTTTCATTATCCGTGTCCTCTGCTTCCAGAGATAACAGACAGGCTGGGTTTTTTTTTACCCTCTGTTTTCTTTTTTCCTCGTGATTGATAGCAGGGCTTTCGCAGGCAAATAGCACCCCAAGGACACACCTTTCTGTTTGCCGCTCCCTCAGGCATGGAGAGGGGTATTACTGAATGCTATTCTCAGTTCTGTCAAACTCGGCTTCCTCGTTATTTATATGAGGGGCTCCAGCAGATTCTCATAGACTTGCTTAGATGTCATCATCATAACGTGAAGCTCAAAGAGAAAGAGGCACAGTGATATTTGGTCAAACCGATTCTCAGGCCCGAATCATTCCAAGTGAACTTTGATTGGCCTTTGATTGAGGTGACATGTTGAAATGGTACTTCGTTAACTTTTAGCCTGCAAAGAAGCAAAAAGGTGAAGTTTTGCTATGGTCAGCTCACACACCAGAGTCTAACTCTGCCATGGTCAACTCACACAGCATGGTCAAACTCTGCTACGGTCAGTTTTCACAGCGCGGTCAAACTCTGCTACGGTCAAATTCTGCAACGGTCAGGTCACACAGCACAGCCTAACTCTGCTACGGTCAGCTCACACAGCGCGGTCAAACCCTTCCATGGTCAGCTGGCATTATGTGTCACCAGATTAATAGCACTGATGTGTTCATGCATTGTTGTAAGTGTCATTGGATTTAATCTGGCCCCAAAATCATGAGTGTAAAGGTATGGAGGTGTGATACCCTCAGGGCGAGAAGCCAGGGGGAAGAGTCACGGCAGTTACGGGGAATACAGGAACATATCAGCATCCCCTCTGTCCAAGTGGTAGCTCTTACATTAGCATCATCAGCTGGTGATAGAGAGGGGGAGCCCACCAGGCCCTGCTTTCAGCCAATCCAGCTCCAGCGATGGTTTCTGCAGGCATTTTCAGACTCGCTCAGAGTTAAGCTCATTCTGGCTTGGTCGATGTTGGCCTGCGCAGCCGGGACCTCACAGCAGGGCCGCAATAGCCCAGCACTATCCCAGCAGCGCTTCTGGTTAACCAGCTCCCCTCATTGCCAATGTAGGGATTAATTAGGCAGGGAAGAGCTGACGTGTTCTACGTGTCCGTCCCTAGCGGAGGGTGGGGGGTGGTGTTGGGTTGGGCTCATTGCCAATGTAGGATTAACCCTTTCACACATACCTTATTTTATGCTATGTAGCACGCGTGTTACGTTACATGGTTCGTTTTTTTTTATTAAGCTTCTCATAGTTATCACCGCCGCATTTGTTGTATTTTTTAACGTTAAATCGCTGTTTCCTCAAAGGTAAAATTAGCTTTTTTTTGTTTTTAGAATTTTTCCAATCTAGTGTTCTAATCGCACCGATTTTACCGTACACGCTAAACGGCTAATCACAGCAGTGTGACCGTATGCATGAAAGGGTTATTTAGGCAGTCAGGAGGTGGCGTTACCGTCTGTCCTACCTGTCCACCCCAAGCGGAGGGGGGGGGGGGTAGGGTTGGGTTGGGTCGGTGTCATGCCTTCCTCTGCCAGAGCCATGCCCATAACCGCCTGACCCTACCCTCGCTGATGGCCGCTTTGTTAATCCCTCCAAATTCAGGCTCTTGGAATCGTGGATTTCCAGCTCTTTGCCATGAACAGCTGCGGTGTATTTTGGTGTGTGTGATTTTTTTCCCCACAAACCGCACCCATAGTCAGTAGAAAGAGGATGCGGAACCAGGCTTCCCTGTGGGCCTGCTGACGGGGGGGACCCAGGAGAGAGCTGCCAACTGCGGTTGCCATAGTGATTTCCAATTGAAGCAATGGGATATCATGATGTTTTGGACACACGCAAGGATATTTCACTCCGTTCCTGGCTGAATATCTGTCACCGTCTGTATCGGTTGCCTCTCAGATCTCTCTTTGTGTTCATTCTCTGTCTGTTTGAATCTCTGCTCTGTGTTTCCTGCTCTGTCCACCCCCCATCTCACCTCTTTCTTTGTTTTTCTCTCTTTCTCTCTCTTCCTATATGTATGGATATATATTTCCCACTTACTTTTTTCTCTCTTTCTCTTTCTTTCTCTAACTTCCCCCCCCATTCGAGGTTCAAAATGTACTTTCTTTGCATGCAGTTTTGATATACAAGTTTGCCAAAGTAGGGCTACTCTCTCTGTTCTACTGTCTCTGTCCTCTTGGGCTCTTGCTGAAGGATGACTCATGAGTCTGTCACCTATAGGTCTGGTATGTTCCACAGACACAGATCTGCTGGATTTAGGCAGGGCGGGGATCAGATTTTTAAAACGACTTAAAGCAGGAAACAGCCAGAGCTTTTTTTTCTCGATGGCCAAACACTGGTGACCGCTTTCATCAGTTGTTAGTTCACATGACCTCTTATTCGCCTCACCTGCTGTGTGCTTGGACCCGGTGCTCTGAAGTGAAGGCCCTGTGTGCCGTAACCACGGTTACTGCCATCCCCAGGACTCCCACTGACTCCTTCCTTTTCTCTCCTTCTTCCTTGTTTCTTTAACCACACCATGCGGTCAGACCTGTTGCTCTGTTATGGTTGGTGCACACAGCACGGTCAGACTCTGCCATGGTTACCTCACTCAGCATGGTCAAACTGCTGCGGTCCACTCACCCAGCACGGTCAAATCTGGTCAGCCGGCGCAACGTTTCACCAGATTACTAGAGCTGCGTGTGTTTATGTTTAGCTTTTGAGTTCCATGTTTGTCTGCAGCTGTTTTGTGGCTCTGACAACCTTTCACTCGGGGGGAGAGAAGGCTTGCTAAAGGCATCAGCAAACCGTGCCGCGATTGTGTGGTTTAGCCCAGCTGAATGGAGTGCTCTGCGGTGCGTCGGTGAGATTTGCGCACCGAAATCCCAACTCCCACTGCGCTGATCTGGGATCTGCTGGCTGCAGATATGGGAACTCCCCCACCGTGTGCTGTTCTGATCCGGGATCTGTTGGCTGCAGATATCTGATCTCCCCCCACTGTGTGCTGTTCTGATCCGGGATCTGTTGGGTGCAGATATCTGAACTCCCCCACTGTGGGCTGTGCTGAACTGGGATCTGTTGGCTGCAGATATGTGGCAGCCTCTTTTTCTGGAGTTACCAGAAGGTTCCGGACATCTCTGTCCATAAGGGGGAGGTCCATATCCCACACCATGTCAGCCAAGTCAGCCCCTGTCCCCCACCCCCACGTTCCTCCCTTCCAATCACCAGCGATGCCCCCCTCAGGTCAGGCCCGGTCTCATTTCGGTGGGTTGCAGTTGGGGGCAGTGGACCATGCCAATCATGGTTCAGGGTCACGTATCCTGCAGACACACCCACAGACTCTCCCAGAGTCTCTCATTGGTCAGTCCTTCAGAGAATCACTTCCAGTGCTTAGTAAGCACTGGAGTTAGGTGACGCCGACTGCCTGCCACTCCTGTTACGCAATATATGCAACTAAAAAATGGTTTTGTTGTAGGCTCTGCGGGGAATCCACATACATACACCAAGTTCAATTACGCGTGAAGAGCAGCAGAGGAAAGGGGTTCAGTTTCTGTCCTTAAAAGACACTAAACTTGTCAGCGATGGCTTCTTTCCAACTTCACCTGGCCGTCTCTGTCTAACCAGTCAGCTCCGGATCAGTCCCGCCTCCCCCGCAGATGGAGAGGCGGGCTTACCGGAGGCGGGGGCGTGTCTTTAAACAGAGAGCAATCTGCATATTTAACGTGTCAGCGGCATGCCAGGTTGGATTCAACGCACAGCGGGGGGCCTTCAACCGCTCTACTCTCATTCTTTGATCTGGCTCTTCCTTGGAGATAATTACTGATCTCTTTGGTTAAGCGGTGCCACACAGCTGCCGCCCTGCCCCGCTGCTACTACCCACAATGCAGTGGGGCAGGATTGGCAGCTGTGTTACCCATGTTTGCAGTGGTGCGGGACAGAGACCGATTTACCCAGAGTGCGTTGTGGGGAAGTGGGGGGTGGAAGGGAAGGAGAATGAGGGAAGGAGGGATGGAAAAAGAGCAAGGAAGAGCAGAGGAAGGCTGACGGAAGGATAAAAGAAGAGGAAGGGAGATGAAGGGAATGATGGTAGAGGAGGATAGAGAGACAGATGAAGGAGGAGGACAGAGAGGGAGGAATGGGTAGGTAGGGAGGAATAGAGAGAGAGAGGGATGGAGAGGAGATGATAGCAGGATGGTGAAAAGAATGAGGCAGGGATGGAGCAGTGTGTTATCAGCTGAAGTTCACAACATAGCAGCCCACATATGCCAGCTGAACTGTGAAGTCCTCTGGAAATCACACCAGAGGTTTTTCAAAGCTGTCCTACGCAAACAGGAGGGCTGGTGCTATTCTCTCTCTCTCTCTCTCTCTCTCTCTCTCTCTCTCTCTCTCTCTCTCTCTCTCTCTCTCTCTCTCTCTCTCTCTCTCCTTTTTTCAGTGTCTTTGACATTTGAGAACATTTTAATCCTCCGAACAGATGGGATTAGTAAAACTATCGGAATCCTTTAGAATTTAGCAATAAAGATTTTAAGGAGGCAGAAACCTGGAGACTTGGAGATTGCTGGTTCTTCTGAAGAAGAGCATTTGGGAGCCCTGGGGGGCTAAAACTGAGGCATTGCATTGTTTCTGCACCATTTCCTGACGTGATCGCATTGGCGCGTCTGGTGGGCCACAGTCTCTGAAAGGACCCTTGTCAGGCAGGTTTTGGGGAAAGGAGGCCTCAGGACTGAGCGGAGAAGCGAGGTTTTGCTTTGCAGACACCATCTCTCTCTGTAGAAGCCCGCCCCCCCTCCGCCACCCCCCCAAATCCCTGCTGCGGGGTTCAGAGGCTCGGCCCGGGTCCCGATCGCGCCATCTGTCTGATCGTTAGCCTCGTTAACTTGCGCTTAATTGCGGTGCATGGCCACCATTTAGGGCCTCCCTGTCGTCTGTGGGAATGGCGCTCTTGCCATCCTTTTCTCCCTGTCTTTTCACTGTACTGGTTTCTGTGTGGAGCCTGCTCCTGGTCCTCCATAGATTTCATCACTACCTCGGGGGAGCTTGGCCTGAGCGGGTGTTGGCTGGCTGGGGGGGGTTATTAAGAGGCCTCTGGGATTCAGGTATAGGGCTTCACTATCACATTGTACATTGTGTTTTTGAAACGGGCTCCACGCTAAGGCCAGAGACGATGACAGCGGTGATTTTCTCGCAGATGTATCTCATGGTTAATTTTTAGTGTTACACACCATGTGCAGGAACAAGTTTATTATCAGCTTCAGTGCAGCGGAGTGGTAAGGAGCAGGACTCATAACCGAAAGGTTGCCAGTTCAATTCCCCGCTGGAGAACTGCTGCTGTGCCCTTTGGCAAGGTACTTAAACCAGAATTGCCTTAGTAAATATCCAGCTGTATAAATGGATAAAACCAACCTGTGTAAAGTCACTCTGGATTTATGGCAATAATGTAATATATGCAATCTCCCAGGGTGCTGGGACAGAGGAATGCTGCCGCTTTAGCCTGTAGTGGTGGCAGGGCGCCGGGCGTGGCATCTGTGAGCGAGCAGAAGTTCGTTGGGAAAATGACAAACACAGTTTACTCAGGAAGATGAGTGCCACATTGCCCCGGGCCCTTCCAGAACCTTCCCGAGCGGCACCGGGCATTCCTCGGTGTGCCTCTGCTTGATTGCCGCAGACCGGTTCAGACAGCTGAGCTCCAGGTGGTCCGCCGTGAGGTGATGTTATGGTGTAGGCTGAGGGTTTGTTTAAGTGTCGTAAGTGCAGGGGTTTTCTTTTTCCATTTTAGCGGGGGTGGTCTGCGGCAGGTGGGCGGGGTTGGGTGCAGTGGTGGCGAGGCCCGGCCCGACAGGGCAGAGTAAACACACGGGAACCCTGGCTCCAATGCGGTTCATGGTCCAATGTGGTGTGTGTTTGAGTGTGTGTGTGTGTGTGTGTGTGTGTGTGTGTGTTTCTGTGTGTGTGTGCGCGTTTCTGTGTGTGTGTGTGTGTGTGTGTGTGTGTGTGTGTGTGTGTGTCGTGTGTGTGTCCCGCCTGTGTGTGTGTGTGTGTGTGTCCTGTGTGTGTGTGTGTGTGTGCTTCTGTGTGTGTGTGTGTGTGTGTGCTTCTGTGTGTGTGTGTGTGCTTCTGTTTGTGTGTGTGTGTGTGTGTGTGTGTGTGTGTGTGCGCGCGTTTCTGTGTGTATGTGTGTGTGTGTTTGTTTGTGTGTGTGTTCGTGTGTGTGTCCCGCCTGTGTGTGTGTATGTGTGAGTGCACTGGCAGCTGGTGCACTGCCAGGGTACACCTTGCATGAAGGGACAGGCCCATGGTATTCCTGCAGAACAGACACAGTGTGTCTGGAGGGGATGTGCTGGCAGTGGAATGCCGTGTACATCACCTTTAGCCTGGCACTGTTCTAACGAGAGAGAGAAGAGAGAGAGAAGAGAGAGAAGAGAGAGAGAAGAGGGAGGCACAGGGAGAAAAGGGTGTGAGAGATGGGGAAAGCAGGAGAGAGAGAAAGGAATGAGAGATGGTGAAAGTGGGGGAGGGATAGGGGGGCAGAAGAAGGAAAAAAGAGGGAGTGCAATAGAAGAGTGAAAGCGATGGTGACAGGAGGAGAGTGAGAGAGATGGTGAAAGCGGGAGAGAGAAGGGAGTGAGAGGAGCAGTGAAAGTGGGAGAGGGGAAGAGAGAAAGTGGTTAAAGCTCCGTTTTACACGGCCGTGACTTCAGTTCTTCCATCAGCGTGCTCGGGGAACGGTCTCTGATAAACTCGTCGCGGTATCGACGCTTGATTGATCGTAAGCCGCGATGCTCTCCAGAGTGAGCAAACTCCAGATAGATTAGGAGGAGGGAGGAGATTAGTGCTGGCAAACGCAGCCCTTAATCAGCAGCTGTGGAGCGGAGCGGTCGGGTGCGCCTGCTGTCAAACCCGCCGTTCCGCCGTTTCGGAAACAGAGTCCCGTGCCGCACCGGAGACCGTCCCCACGGCAGCTATTTTGGGTGGCTGCATCTGCGTTTCTCCAGGAAACGAAAGCACCAAATGTGTGAAATGTGTTTCTGGGAAGTGTGGGTAGAAAGCTGAGAGGGGCCCCTCCCATTGGGGCGGCTAATCCGCGATCGGTGCCCATCCTTAACCCCTTCGAGGGCAGACTGGGCAGGGCCAGGTCTCAACGGGAAAGGCGGATCTCGAACCCCTGCTCCCCGGTCACGAGGGACACCACGAGGGCAGCAGTGTAGCACAGTGGTTAAGGAGCAGGACTCATAACCGAAAAAAAGGTTGCCGATTCGATTCCCCACTGGGGCACTGCTGCTGTACCCTAGGGCAAGGTACTTAACCCAGAATTGCATCAGTCAATATCCAGCTATATAAATGGGTAACGTGTAGAAAAATTGTAACCGATATAAGTTGCTCTGGATAAGAGCGTCTGCTAAATGCCAGTAATGTAATGTAATGAGGGGTGTGGTGTGACACTAGAGCAAATGCAGCCGTTGTGTTGGAGCACCCTAGAAGAGGAGAGGAGAGGACAGAAAAACAGGGAAAGGAGAGTGAGGAGATGAAGAGAGAGAGAGAGAGAGAGAGAGAGAGAGAGAGAGAGAGAGAGAGAGATGGAAAAAGGGCAGGAACAGCAGGGGGAGGCTCATGAAGGAATAAGAGAAGAGGAAGGGAGGTGGAGGGAATTCTGGGAGAGATGGTTAGAGACAGGAATGGAGGAAGAGGATGGGGGAGGAGGACAGAGAGGGAGAGAAATGGATGGATAGGGATGAATGGAGAGAGAGGAACAGAGAGGAGATGGTTCACCCTTGGGACACCCTAGCCACAAGGCTCATTGTATATACAGTCACTTGCTCACATAAAATCAGGTGTTTCCACATGTTTATTGTCATTTTCCTGCTCTGTTTTTTACCTCTACAGTCAGCTGCCACTGAAGGCCTGCTCTGTAAATGTTCATTGCAGTGAGCAGGGTTGGACAGTTGCTCCCATTTCAGTATAATAAAGCTGATATGGAGTGTGGAGTTTGCTAATGTATATTTTTTCTGTTCTCTTTTTTTACATGTCCTGGCTGCTGTTTTCTCTTCCACCATCATCTTTCATTGTAGGTAAGTACCTGTGTATCTCTATCTATCTCTCGCATATCGTTGCATGTTTCAAATGAAGGCCACGCTCTGAGTTGTGGAACAGGGAGGTTTTCATGGTTCTCCATGTGGATGTGGTTCTGCGTGTCTGCACGCGCGTGTGTGTGCGTGCGTGCGTGCGTGCGTGCGTGTGTGTGCGTGCAGGTGATTGCATACATGTGTATGAGGAAAAGATGCATTCCATGTGTAAGTGGAATCACCAGTAGAAAGAGGTGAGGGGTGATGTCACCTACATCGTGACCCTTCTGTGTCTGCCCCTGCGTGTACTACACGGTCACCCCCCAGCATGAGCTCCAGGTCCGTCACAGTTGAGCATTAGCGCTCGCTACGACCGAACGGAAAAGGAAATCCATTCTGAAGCCCATACCCCACCAATAAAGCAGGTCGTTATAACCCAGATGACCTTGGTTGAAAGGGCACTGCCGACATTTACATGATGGAGGGTGAGGGCAGAGACAGAAGTTGGCAAACACAGTGCACCCTGTTTGATGAGAGAGAGGCAAAATGGCTGCCTTTGGCCGTTGTGGCCATATCGCCTTCCCTGATCAGATCAGCTCTCCCTGAACCTGATAGCTTCGCGTTGCGGTGTTCTGTGGGAATGCCCAGGGTCTTTGTTACCCTGCATTAGCTCCCCCGCCCTTGGGTCGGGTCTTTGTGTTCGGCCTGCTCTCCCTTCCAGTGGGCAGGGATGAGGTTACTTTCGCCCTACGGCTCTTAAAAGGAAACGCTCACCTCTTGTTGGGGCTGTGGGCGGGAGCTGTCAGAAATGAGAACGCAAAGGCAGGGACAGGCACATGCTGATACATTTGAAGGTCTTGGGGGGGGGTTGAGTGATGGGACATGGCACTTTTTTTTTTTTTTTTTTACCTCACTTTATCCTTGCCCTGCCAAACAGCTGCAGCAAAGCTAAGGTAAGTGGGCGTGGTTATCGCTTGAACAGAAGAGGCTCATGGGAGAAATGCGCTGCGGCTGAAGGGAAAGGTTGACATTCTGCAGCAAGGAGGTGCGGTGGAGTGTCAGTGTTCTAATCTTGGCATTGTAATATACCGGTAGTCTGAAAGGTGGCCTTTTGTTCTGGCATTTTGGAGCAGGTTTTCCTCTGCGGCTTTCGCGGAGAGAGGCGTGACGGCGCAGACGGGCACGCCTCTTCCGTCTGGCTAACCCGGAGACCGCTTTCTCAGAAAGGGAAGGCCCCGCCTGTTCCATCTGGTTAAACCAGAGGCCGTTTTGCAGACAAGCCTGCCTCTTTCTCTACCCCGGCGGGAGACGTGACCAGCTCTGCGTGCGCCGTCGTGCGCCGATGTTCCAGATGGGCGTGTGATTCAGCTTCTGTGGGCGGCGCTTCCTGTGGCAGGTGTCGGAATGGCACTTCCACTTGGCTAACTTGCGCTCAGAACAGAAGTGCGATATACACCCCCTCCATAGCAGCTATTAGAGCTTTGCATTATTGTTTAGCGTCAAAGCAAACATGCAGGGCGACCGCTGATCTGTTACACCATACAGCCAGACATCACCATTGCTCAGACAGTTTGGTTGCCTCGTACCCTGCCCAAGGGTAACATAAGAGTGCTCAACAAGGACACAAGCATATAACCTTCTGTTCTCTGGAGGCCCACATCTGTAACAAGTCCTCCACAGTATAAATCACTGTGCAATGCCCATAAATTCAGTAAATTCAAATGAAAAATCGTGTCAATTTTTTTCTTTTTTTTTAACAATACAATTTTGTGATCTCATGCTATAACATGCTTTTTTTTTTTGAAGTTATTCCATTTTTAGAAAGGTTAAAATGTCCTCCCTATCCTTCAGTGACATTTAGGAGCGATTAGAATCGGTGCAGGGCCTTTTCAGGGGCAGTCAGCTGGCTGGGTGTTTGCGTTTGTGCATGGAGCCATGTTTTCCTCCTGTTGCTGCTGCTGCAGGGGCCACATCACCAGACCTATTGGGAACAGTGCCACGCCCCTGCACACACCCCAGTGACCGTCGCCCATGAGGAAAAGAACCACAGATGCCGCTGATCGCCGTCGAACACGTGTTCCCGACAACCCCAGCTAATAACAACAGCGGCGAAAAAAAAGAATTGCGCTGCCAGATGGCACAGCAATCATGAGCGCAGATAAACAAATAACCGACAGTTCCTGTCTGCAGATTGACTGTCAGCCGGAGAATTAATCACTGTCAAAAAACCTTTTTTTTTTTCTCTCTCACTGGAAACAAATCGCATTAGGGCGGAGTCCCTCTCCAGCTTAAAATGGTGTCTGCTTGCAAGGGCGTGCCAAAGGAATAACTGCATCTCCAGCATACAGTGTATTCAGATAGAAATGGCTCTGTTTCTGTCATGTGGGAGGCGTATTCATATAGAAATGGCTCTGTTTCGGTCATGTAGGAGGTGTATTCTGATAGAAATGGCTCTGATTCTGTCATTTAGGAGCACTCTTTGGTGTGTTCGAGAGACTGTCGAGTAGCCGTAACAGAGTTGATAATTCACTCACTCCAGTGTCACTCACCAGGCTGAGCTTTTGACACGCCATCGGTCTGGAGCAGCAGAGTGGCACAGCGGTGGAGGAACTCGAGCTTTTTAATTAAGGGCTCCATTCCCAGATGATCCATTGTACCCTTGAGCAGTGCGCTCGTCGTGAATTGTAAATAAATCCCAAAGTTTAGATGGAGGTTGTGTTGACTGCATGTCGCCCTCGAGAACAGTCGACAAGGACTTGTTCTTTACAAGGAGTGAGGGTCTGGAATCTGTAGCATCTGCAGGGCATTCTGGGAAGATGGCCCTCACCCTTGGGAGTACCCATGCTAGGATTTTGATTTTTGATTCTGTTGGCGAGAGTCACAACAGGGGGACTCTAAAATCTTCTTAAAGGCAGCACCATAGGCCTTTCCACAACCATCTTATCAGGCAAAATGTAAAACTGTTGAACGGTGAGACTGATCAGCAATGTGGTGTAGTGGTAAAGAGAAAAGCTTCTAGCCTAAAGGTTGCTGGTTTGATTTCCCATTACACCACTGCTGTTGTACCCTTGGGCAAGGTACTTGCAACCCACAGTTGCCTCAGTAAAGTATCCAGCTGTATAAATGGATAAAATTGCAACCTATGAAAGTCACTCTGGATAAGAACACGTGCTAAATGACAGTGTTGTAATGTAATGGCTGACAGTGGCTGAGTTATCAGAGGCCTAAAGGCTCAAAGTGGTCATATGTCTTTCTAGTGGTCATGTTGGAAGAAGCTCATTTAAAGCATTGCACAAACAGACATGCGAAGCTTGAATGCATCACACGAATAGTGTGGGTATAAATGGCTATCATTAGCCTTAAAGCTCTCAGCTCAGCGTCCAATCACTTCCCGTTACGCGAGGGGCCCGGGTTCCAGGAGGCACTGAGCTGACCTCGGTGGTTTTGCGAGTGGTGGTGTTGGAGTGAGCTCCGAGTTCGCCCCTCGTAGCAGAGATCGCGGTAAAGGCAAAGATGTTATTAGCGGCTGTCGGTGCGTGACGGGCAGAGTTTATGACAGAGGCCGGCCCTGCTCCGTGCCATGTACCAGGGTGCGAGCCCACACATACTCCCCCTTCCCCCCCGGACAAATCTTTCAGGCAGGAAACGGCGGGGGCGACTTGTTCCCTCTCCACGTCCCGCTGACCCTCCTCGGGTGAAATACGGCCCGGTCGACAAATGACTTCAGAGACGAAACCCCATAAACGCCCCCCATCACTGCCCGGCTTGGGTGCTGGAGGGCCGGCTGTAAGATATGGGCCTGTCAGGAGTGGGGGGTTTGGGGCGGCGGGTGGGAGGGAAGATGACGGATGGGGGACAGAGCGATGTGGTGTCAGGAGTCCAGGCGGGAGCACTGGAGTGGGTCGAGAACATAACGTCACCCTGGTAAGGTGGAGGATAACCCCTGAGAAAGGGCCACTGCAGCTTACGGAATGCGTGCTAGGTATTTTTATTATTTCTTATTATTACTTTTGTGTCTTTTTGTTGTTTTTGTTTGGCCAGGGAGGGGGAGGGGGAGGGGGAGGGGGGGGTAGGGGTGGCTGGAGTTCATTGTGTGACTGTCCAAATTTGAATGTTTGAAAGGGAAATTGAATTTAGGAGCGACGTGTGGCTGCTTCCGTCTCTGAGCGAGGTCTTGGCTGGTGTCTCTGTGGCAGTTTCCCTGCCAGCACAGACTGCAGTGCGTGCCAGGATTAGCTCTGTGAGGGGGGCCGTTTGCACCCCCCACCAAACACACGCACACATACACACACACACACACACACACTCTCTCACACACACACACACACAGACACACTCACACACATGCTCTGACACACACAGACACATGCACTCACACACGCACTCACACGCACGTATTCACACACACACACACACACTCACACACACACACGCTCTCACACACACACAGACACATGCACTCACGCACGTATTCACACACACACAGATACATGCACTTACACGCACGTATACACACACATACACTCTCTCAAATCCTGACAGGTGGCTTTTCACACATTTCCCAAAGCCTCTGTGCCAGGCTTTTTTTTCACACGGGAGCATAAATATGAAACACATTGCCGCAAATCTTTTTGGCATGCATTCCGTGCCATTTTTTTCCCCTTCATCTCATACTCTCATCTCATTTCTTTTTGTTGTTTTCATTACAGTCATTGTCATTGAGTTTGCTCTGTGGCTTTGAGTGGGCGGGACCTGAGAGGCCGCCACCTCATTATGGGTGTGGCCATGGAGTGATTGGCACCAGAACAGAGGAGGTGACAGGGTTGGTAGTCCCTTTAATTTGTCCCCTTTGCCAGCTTGCTCTTTTCTGTTGTTTTTATGGGGGGGTTGAGGGGCTAAGAGGGTGGGGTTGAAGTGAATATTCTAGTTAAGTGAATATGTGCGTGCCTCAATCCAGGGGTTACGATGGGCCCAGAAGTGTCTCCAAAGTGGGGTTGCCATTTGTGCCACCTCAGCTTGCTCAGAGTGGAGAGAATGACAGGGAAGCTGCAGAGTACCCTGCGTTTACTCATCCACGAGAACCACAGACTGGCAACCCTGGCAGAGGGAGTAGGACAGGACAGGACATGGACAGGACATCACTGTAGGAGGGAGGGAGGTGAGAGGGATCTGTTAAGTACCCATAAATTCAGCCTACCCAACCCCTTTCTGTGATAATCAGTTTGCACATGTGTTAGCTGTAATACACTTGCATCCACTTAAACAAATTTAAAAAAGAAAGAAATGACACAATTGCATGGCAGCTGTAATGCCCCAGATGTCCCCTGTAACTGCTCTGGGTGGAGGCAAAAGATCAGAGAAACCATTACATTATACTACATCACTGGCATTCAGCAGGCACTCTTATCTAGAGCAACTTACATCAATTATGGCTTTTTGCAATTTTATCCATTTATACAGCTCGATATTTACTGAGCAGCAGTGCCCCCATGGGGAATCGAACCAGCAACCAAGCAGTTACGAGTCCTGCTCCTTAACCACTATGCTACTCTGCTGCCCTGACTATGTTGCAGGACTCCAGAACCATCGTCATCTCTTGTTTCCTGGATGCCAGAGCCACCGTTTGGCGGCAAGGGGAAGAGGGGTCAAAGGTTACAGGAATGCCCTGTGAGTTTGTCCTGCTGGACACCCCCCTCGCATTTAATCAGCTGGGCGCAGGGCCGAAACTGCAAGGGTGCGCTGTGTTTTGGGAATGGGGTTTGTTAGACTGGGTGCCTGTGGGCAGGCTTTTGTGGGCGGGGGGGGGATTTAAGGACAGCCAACAGCCACCACCCCCACCCAGTGCTGCTGCACCAGCTGCACACCGCACTGTACACACGGAAAATAAAGGCGTTTTTCCGGAGGCCTCTTGACGTGAAATGAAAGCTAATTATTTGATTGGTAGATAGAGGCTGCAGAATGGGAAGCGGCTCCCCGTAGAACATGCTGAGCTCACCGTTTGTAGGGGCTCAACAGCAGGAGTGCTGCTCAGCGCCGGGACCTCTCTGACATCGTGGCATTTGACAACAATGAGATAAACGTGTTCGCTTATGTAAAAGAAGTATGCAGGATATCGCCTTTTAATTTTAGCATAGGCTGCAGTCCCGTGCTCCGCGCAGATCTCACAGAACTCGAATGACAATGCGCAGAGCCATTTTTTTCCCTTTTTTACAACTCCTCTGTTAGAATATCTATTGTTGTACTTTGGAAAATGACTGCAAAGCTGCTTAAAGCAGTTTCAGTGTCTCCTTCAGCAGAACCTTGTTTCTTTTTTAGTCGTAGTTGCAATAATAATGAGCTGGGAGTGACTCTCTAATGGGGAATGGCACTGGGGGACTTGGGTCGAAACAGGCACTTGCCGGCAGGAAGGATTACACATGACTGACTGGCCTTGATGGAGTCCTATTTCTTTAAGAAAACAGTTGAAATCTACCCAGAACACTACCAACAGCTTATCCAGCCATGAGGTGGAATGGATTTCAAAAGCTTAGGTTCCATTGCTTATTCTATGTCTGTCTGTTCTCTCCTCCCCCCCTCTATTTTCTCTCTCTCTCTTGCTCTCAGATCAATACCATTCACTTTACTGACTTAACAAATGTTTGTTTGTGTTGCCAAAGATGGTACATAAATTGAACAGTGGAAAAAAAACTAATATTCTTTAAAAGGACAACATCAACGATGTTATTGAACTGTTAAATAAGTTATCGAACTGCCAGTGCTCTCTCCGTCCCTCCCCCTTCCCCCTCTCTCCCCCCTTTTTCCCTCTTTCCCCCTCTCTGTACCTCACTCCTGTACTTTCTCCATCTCATTCCCTCTTTCCTGCCCTCCACTGTCTCTCTCCTGCATCTCCCTTCCCCACCTCTTTCCCCATCTCTCTCTCTGTCTCCTCTCCCTCTCTCTCTCCCTCCTATGTCCCTCTCTCCTGTTCTTCTTTCTCCTTTTCTCTCCCTTTCTCCTGCTGTCCTCCATCTCTCTCCCTGTCCCCCTCTCCTCCTCACATCCATCTCTCTCCACATCTCTCTCTCCACCTCCTTTTCTCCCTCCCTGTCTCTGTCCCATCTCTCTTGCTCTTTCCCATCTCTCCCTCTTCTTCTCCACCTTTCTTCTCCCATCTCTCTCTCCGACTTCTCCCTCCCCCTCTCCCTCTCCCTCCCCCTCCCCTCGGAACGAGAGGGACTGCGTTTGCAAGGTCAGCGAGTGTGACTGCGGAGGTCAGCGCTGGAAGTGTTTGCATTCCCTGTCACGTTTCATTAGGCCCGAAGGCCACGAAAGGCCTCGCTACCCCCCCTCACCTCACTCGACCCAAGGCCATCCAGCTCTCCACCAAATGAGGTGGCGCGTTATTCAGAGGAAGTCTTTTAGCTTTCATTCACTCCTTCATGCACTCTGTCCCCCAATGGCCACCACGGCCAATGAGTAAACACTCCCCACTGACGTCACAATGGTGACCTTTTTTTGTCAATGGAGTTAAAAGTCCGGCAAGGGTGGAAAAAATAACTCACTCTTCATAATGCGGAGGGTTTCCAGCAAGGTTCTGATTAGCGGTCGGTTTTTAAAGGGTTTGATTGTAGGGCCTTTAACAAGCTATCTATGGCTCAGTAAAACCTGTTCCGACTGTGAACAAGGGGGAGGTGGGAGAGGAAGTTCCTATAGCAACTCAGACTCAACACGTTTGTTTCTAAGCTGTATTAGCATACATGGCCTTTTGAAATGGTGCATTTTTCTTGTGTTCTACCTTTGGCTCATTACAGACAGACAGGAAATCTTGCACAAGCCTTGACCTGGAACACAAATGCCTGGCTTTATTTGCCATAATCCAAAGGTCAGACTTTGTGTATGCTCACAAAGGCAGAAACAGGCATGTGCACACACCTTTATATGCATGATTGCACATGCTCAGACACGCGCTCATAGACAAACACATATTCTCACACACACACTTACACCTTCATATGCATGAGTGCACATGCTCATACTCATACATACACACGCACACAGATATGCTCACGCACACACACATACATGCTCGCACACACACACACTCACACATACACACACACACACACACACACACACACACACACTACAAGCAGACATCTGTCTCCGCTCTACTTCAGAAACACGGTACCGTGGTGCAATTCTGCTATTTCTGGAAGTTTCTCTCACCCTCTGTCTGTCATTGTCTCTGGTCTCTCCCCGGCCTCATCACTCTCTCTGTCTCACTCTCTCTGTCTCACTCTCTCTGTCTCACAGTCTCACAGCCCAGCTCTCACCGTCTCCCAGTGTCTCTCTCCCCTCCCGTCTGACCATCCCGTACGGCAGGGGTGGGCAACTCCAGTCCTGGAGGGCCAGTGTCCTGCTGGTTTTCTTGTTGACCAACTAAATACAATCTCTGATTGGCTGAAGAGGAAGCACACCTGTTTTCAAGGTGAAAATCAACAGGTAACTAAGAGATGAAAACAAAAACCAGCAGGACACTGGCCCTCCAGGACCGGAATTGCCCACCCCTGCCATACGGCCTCTCTGTTTCACTCTCCCTGTCTCTTTCAAACTCAAATTCAACTTCAAGTCCAAACTCGGATTCAAATTCAGATTTAAAAAATCTTTAGCGTGACAGTTAAATTTTATAACAATAATGATATAAGAATGTAGCATATAAGACATGAATGATGAGTGATAAGATCCTCTACCTCTCTTACTCTGTCTCTCTCTTAATGCTCTCACCTTCTTACTCTCCCTACCAGCAGCATACCACTGTGTGAAATTCTTTATTTTTATTTATTTATTAAAACTCTGAAGTGCAAACGTAACATGGTAGGAGTCCGAGGGTGAGAAGTTACCGCGTTCAATAATGCATGTTGAGGCGTTAAAGGAGTCAGTTTCAGGGGAAAGGTGTGTGTGTGTGTGTGTGTGTGTGTGTGTGTGTGTGTGTGTGTGGGGGGTGTTTGGGGAGAGAGTGAACAGTGAGGAAGAGAAGAGAGATGAGTCAATGGAAATGACCCCCTCTGCTTCTCTGAGGCCTGGGAGCCAGTGCTGTTTACCTGCACATTTCCACATAGCTCCTTCTTCTTTTTATTTTCCATTTTTTAGTTATTTTATTTTCATATTTATTCAAGTCAGGCTTGCTTTCACTTGTTACTTGCGGTTGAGAGCAACTCATGTTTTAGGGACACATTTGATTTTTTCAAGTCTTTTTTCCCCCTTTTCACAATGCATCCATGCACTTTTCTGGAGGGAGAGAGGGAGAGAACGAGGTCGGTCTTTCTGTATTCATGTACTTTTTTGTAGTAAGAGAGATGGGTCTTTCTGTATCCATGTGCTTGTTTTGTAGAGAGAGGGATGGGTCTTTGTGTATCCATACGCTTATTTTGTGGAGAGAGGGACTGGCCTTTGTCTGCAGCCTCTGGTGGGTTTTTGGGTAATTGGCCTGGGAAGGAGCAAAGTGCTCACTCAGGCGTGACATAGTGCACTCTGGCACCCAACTGCGCCTGTCAGTCACCCCACTGTGCTGCCCGAAACGAATTCCCCCAAAGTCAGCATTTGGGGAGGAATGGGGGATGGGGGATGTGGGGGTTGGGGTGGGGGGGAAACAGGTTGCTGTCCTCTTCCTTTCTCTCTTTTCCCTCCCTCCTTATTTTTCTCCCTCTATTTGTCCTGTCCCAGAGAGGCCCGCCCACTCGCTTTTCTCCTTTGGGCCCGTGAGACCGGAGCCGAGGGCCCGGCTCCCGCGAGCACGCCCCAAACCGCTGGCCTCGCTCCAAAAGAAGAAGGGAGGAAGAAACCGAGGGAGGGAGGGAGGAAAAGACAAGAGGTAGAACAGGGCACCTGCCGTTCATTTCATGAGCTTTGGAAAAAAAAATAGAGAGAGAGAGGAATTAAAGAACGACTCAACACCCACCTTTCAGCCCAGCTCCGCGGAAGCGTGCGGCCGCCGTTGCCGCTCAACCGCCGCTTCACCTGTCGGCGGCGTCGCCATGGCAACCTAATTGGGGGGGACCAATAAGATGAAAGGAGGAGGGGGTCAAAAAAAAAAAAAATCACCAAACGCTTGGGGGTGGCAAGCGATCAGCAGGTTTGAGCAAGGGAAGATGAGGTGCCGCGGAGAGGTTAATTACAGCTTCGCTCCTTTCCAAACGTGCGACGGACGAGGGGTGCTCACTCACGTGCCTGCGGGTTCAAACTGCCGTTTAGCTGGCTCTTCCTCCGCGTATGCATGGTGAGGCCCGGATCATTGCGGCTTGTAGGGACTGTCGCCACAGTAACCGACTGAGAGGAGACCCCGAACAGCCCACGTTCTGACGAATGAGCCGAGGGGCGGCGGGGGGCGTTCTGTTCTTTCGGGTCTTTTTCACTTACTTTCTTTTCCTTGTGAGGAAAGACCGTGCTTGTCCTTGGGTAACCTCAGGCCGTGCATGTGGCAGTGAAAAAGTGCCGTCATTTTTCCACTCCATAAGGCGCAGTGAGAAGTGCTTTTTTCTGTAGCCCATAATACGGTAGCTGAACTCTGTGGGAAGGCACCTGAGTGAAGGTTCATTTTGGATTCCTGTGCCTTTTCCAGCCTCTGCTCTGTCCTGTATATTCCACTCAGTTACAGGTAAAAACCTTTCCAAAAATCTGCTCTACCAGCAGTTACCTGGAATCCACCACACAAAAAAGACCTGTTTAATTTTTGCTTTGTCTGTGTATATTCCACATAGTTACAGGTAAAGACCATTCTAAATTCTGTTCTACCAGAAGGTACCAGGAATCCACTACACAAAAAAGACCTGCCTAAATTTTGCCTTGTCTGCGTGTATTCCAGGTTCCTGCAGGTAAAGATGTACTGTGATAGTAATATACTGAAAAAGCAAATTGCACTCCCTCACCCCAAGTGTTCGGAGGCTGATGATGAATGATGATGATGATGATGATGATGATGATGAATGATGATGATGATGAATACACAGTGATTACTTGATTAACTCCAGGGCAGAGACAATCAGGTGGGTGTGGTTTTTAAGGACTTGTGTTTCTGAAGAGTGACAGCATCTCTGACCAATCAGCTCTTTGTCCCCTGTGATCAAAGAGTCATCCAGGCTGTTGGAGAGGAAAGGCTCGGCCTTAGATTATTTCGTGCTCAAACAGAAGGTGTCTTTAAAGAGAGATCCCCCTGTAACCCCTGGCAGCCAGGATGAATGGGTGCGTTGTTTTTCATTGGCTCCTACCACCTGTCAGCGCGCTGGCCCATTGGCTCACATCTCCCTCCGCATGCCTCTCTGGGACCTCGGCACCTGCCCAGGGCGGGGATCTTAATAACAAACCGCACCCAATAAAACGATGCGTTCGGAGAACCTGTAATCTCAGAGGCCGTAAAAGCCGAAATCCCCCGCACCTGCCACAAACCTCCGAGGTGATTTGTGCGAAAGCGGGAGCTTTAAATCTCGTCACGTCCGGGCTCTGTGTAAACAGTCATTGTTACAGCCTTTTTAATATTATTCATGCCAACGGAGATCCAGCCTGAAGCTCGGGTGTAAATCGGGGAACCCTGCGGGGTCAGAGGTCATCGGCAGCTTTTCAGCACCGGCCTGTTATCCCTGGGATTTATGAAACCTTTTAATATCTTATCTCTTTATTCCTGCCTCTCCTGGCAGGCTCTTCTGTAGGGAGTTTGTAATAAAGAAGCCTAAAGCCCTCGATATACCCGGTATATGATAGGAGCCTGTTAAGTAAAGAAGGAAAACATCTTTATTAAAACAGGCACGGCTCAGCGTTGTATGTCAGCAGGAGTATTATTCTTACCTGCTAGTCTTGTCTCACTACCCTGCATTTTCCCTCTCCCCTGCTCTCCTCTACCTCTCTCTCCCCCGTCTCCCTCTCTAATTTTGTCTCTCTCCCTTCCTTTCTTTATCTCTCCTCTCTTTCTCTTGCTCCCATCTCTCTGTCCCACTGTCCTGCTCTCTCCCATCTCTCTTTCCACCATATCTCTGTGTTTCTCTCTCTCTCTGTCCCTCTCTCCCTTTTCCTTTCTCTCTTTCCCTCTCTCTCTTCCTCCCTTTGTCCTCCTGGTCTGTTCTCCTCCCTCTCTTTCCCCATCTCTGCCTTTCTCTCCATCTCTCTGCCCCCTCTTTCTCTTTCTCTCTCTCTCTCCCATCTCTCTTTCCTCTCCCTGCACTTCTCTCCCTGTTGCAGGGATGTGATATATTACTGGACTGATGTAAAATTCATGCGGGGAGACTTTTATTGTTTCCCGCAGGCTGCTGCTTGGGTCCAGAGCAATCTGGCTGACCCTCGGCACATAAAACTAGGGACACAAGCCCAATGCAAAGCACTGACGTGTGCAGCAGGTTAGCCCTGCTAATGGATCCTGATGAAGACGCACCGATGTAAAATGGCTCTGTGAAAAGAGGGTGAGGCTACGGGGTGGGGGGATGGAGTGTGAAACCGTGAGCAGCAAGGGAACCTCTCGCTGTGAAGCGTGAGCGCAAATGGTTCTTACACTCATGTTTTTGCGTGTCAGAGCCGAAGAGGCGGGGCCGGGTTTGTGTGTGTTGGGGCCCGTGTAGGACACCGTGCATGTGGCAAGCGGCATTTCCGGCCTTTTTCTCGGCGGCTCAGACGGAGCGGGCTTGAAGTGATTCCTCCTGCCTTTCCCTTCAGTTTGTCCCACTCAGAGCCGAGTCTGTGCCTGTGAAATCAGTGAAGTTAATTCAATGCGAAGTGGGATGGAAAGTTTAGGGAATCCTGCTCCTGGGGTAGCTCGATGGTGATTGGTCTGATGGCTCCAGGGCGGGCGATGATTGGTCAGAACACTATGTGAAGCCTCCTCTGGCAGAGGTGGGCATTGAGCAGGATGCTGGGAGAGTCCACCTCTCGGATAGCTGGCGATTCATGTAATGGTTAGCTGGCTGGGCACATCTTGTGGTGTATGCTTGTCCCTTTTGATTATGCTCATGTAGAGTACATTGGACCTCCGTGCCTGTACCTTCCTCTCTTTCTCTGGCACACACACACACCACTCACACTCACAAACACACACACACACAGACACACACAGACACACACAGACACACACAGACACACACACACACACACACACACACACACACACACTCACACACACACACACACACACTCACACACTCACTCTCTCTCTCTCTCTCTCTCTCTCTCTCTCTCTCTCTCTCTCTCTCTCTCTCCCTCTCTCCTCTTGCGGGGTAGGTGCACTGCAGTACATCAGCTCTGCCCTTCAGGGCTCTCTGTGATGCAGGCCGTTTTAATTCCGGCCTCAGTGATGAATGCCAGACTGAGGCTGCAGCTCCTCCCCCCTGCTCAAGGACACACACACACACACACACACACACACACACACCACACACACACACACACACACACACACACACACACACACACACACACCACACACATCCACACACACACACTGCACCACACACATCCACACCCTCACACACGCCACACACTATCCACACACACACACACACACGCACACACACCTGCACCACACACACACACACACACACACACACACACACACACACACACCTGCACCACTCGTATCCACACACACACACACCTGCACCACTCGTATCCACACACACACCTGCACCACTCGTATCCACACACACACCTGCACCACTCGTATCCACACCCTCACACACGCCACTCGCACACACACACACACACACACACACACACACACACACACACACACACACACACACACACACACACACACACCTGCACCACTCATATGCACGCACGCACACACACACACACACACGCACCTTCCATCTCAGCGGCAGATCTCCTGGCAGATTCTCTGGCTCAGGCAGAAGGGTTCAGAGTTCAAAGGTCAGAGGACACAGAGCAGTGCTGCCCTGATTGTTTATGGAAGGTGGAGGCAGAGGCCAGCTCTGAGTGCTCAGGGATGTGACTAGAGGAGATATTGAGAGGGACAGGGAGAAAGAGAAGGAGACCATGGAGGAGAGCCTGAAGGCAAGAGAGAGGGAATTGAAACCATGCAAACAGAACAGTAGCTCTCACTGTTTGTGTGGAGAGCACTTCAGGGCCCCAGTGTCGTGGTGGGCTGCTGTTTTGAATGGTGATCTGTTCTGCACAGACAGCATCCATTTGGATCAAGCTTCAGGATTCATGCAGATCTTGTCGGTTCAATTTACAAAAAACTGCCCTGAACTTGGAGGAAGAAAAACAGGGCCGAGGGCTTCAACTTTCCGTTTTAAGCGAAATCGTTAATTGCTCAGTACTGAGTTTGTGAACTGAAAATGGAAAAACTGCTAACTCGGGATGCCCCCCACCCCCACGTTTTTGGAACAGCTCAGCACTCCCTCAGCAGTGCACATGACTGAAATGAGACAGAGCTGCTTTTCCCAGCGGTCTCTGCGGTCTGTCGCTTTTTAAAACCGCGAGTTTATCGTTCGGCCGCGAGGGCAGGGTAGCTCCGTTTCGGTGACAGCTCCGGTGACGGGGGGTTGGCGGGGGACTCGAGCATCAGAGGCATGGCGGCGGAGGTGACATGCCTCCTCCACATCCCCCCCCCCTCCCGAGACCAGCTGTCGTGGTGGCTGTCTTCAGAATGGGGCTACTGGAGGGACCGGCTCTAAGCTGCTCTCGGGCTGACTGTGGAGCACCATGGCAAAGGGGAAACATTTACGTTAACATTTATTCATTTGGCAGATGCTTTTATCCAAAGCGACTTACCAGTGAGGCAGAGTACAATACAAGCAAAAAAACAAAAGGAGTCAACAATATTAGAAGCGCTGCATGACCAGGTTTCAATGTTTGGCCAGGCGAGGTACACACTAGGAAGGTGCTGGCAGGTTTTCTGTTGGTGCTGGAAACCAGATGATGGGAAAAGATAGTGTGCATCATTATCATCATCATCGTCCTTACTGGTTTAATTAGTGGGTTTCTTCTGGTGTACCACTTTCGGGAGATCTGAGTGAACACCACAAAGGTATGGCCGTTTCCGATATAGGAAAGTCAATTAACATGTTTCAGTTAACATTTGCATTTATATTTAGCGGCTTAGCAGATACTCTTATCTGCTAAGGAACTGACATAAGGAACAGTTCTTTCCATGTTATCCATTTACACAGCTTGGTATTTACAACTGTGGAATTGTAGATTAGAAATATTGGCAATTCTAGGTTAAGTGCCTTACCCTAGGATACAACAGCAGTGCCCCAGTGGGGAATCGAACCAGCAACCTTTTGGTTACAAGCCCTGCTCCTCGGCACTCCACCACACTGCTAACCCTCAAAAATTATTTTAGCGTCAGATGTAGGTACATATAAGACTGTGGTTTTGCATTTGTGTCCTTTCAGTAAAGAAACTTACTGATCAGTGAAGCAGATTTCCTCTTGGAATGGGAGTACAGTGTAAGCTGAAGATAATCTTCATCCAAGGCGTGGCAGGGGAAGAGGTATCCTTACACGTTTCATTAACATGGAAAGAGCACGTCTTCATCTGGGCTCCAATATGGAACACTGCTCCACTGATACTCTAAGCAGGGGGGGAGGGTAGCGTTCGCCTGTGAAGAGGCGAGCTTTGAACCAATCACGCTGACATCACAGCATCTACCAAAAACAAGCCCGATGCTGCTCACGGTCTTACGTCTGTGAGACCGTTTTTCTTGCCGAGAAGAAAAGAGCTAAAGAAAGGAAAGGAAAGGAAGGGAGGGAGGGGGAGGAGAGGTGAAGGGAAGCAGGGAGGTATATTTAATGAAAGGAGACATAAGGAGAGGAAGATTGCCCATAATGCCAAGGTGTCATTTTGAATCCTCTCCCTCTCTCCACGGGCCAAAAGGTTAAAGGGAGCATTTCCCCGCAGCCGTGGGGCACCGAGCACGCTCCAGAAATAGCCCTGGTATTTGCGCAGATTGGCAGCTTGGGTAATTGCGGAGATGCAGCGAGGGCTTGGCTGAGCTCGGCGCTCGTCTCCCGGCTCCCAGCTGCAGTGCAGGAAATGCGGCCGGCGTAGAGAACACGCACGGGCAGGTCGCTGGAGGTTTGGAGATGTGGAGCTCCGGTGTGTTCGCCGGCCGAATCGGCACAATCGACATCCGCGAGTGAGAGGAACCGGGGAGCGCCGGAGCAATGAGTTTAGGGGGAGGGGAATTGGGAGCAGGTGCAGGGAGTAGGTAAGGGGGAACAGGGCTGCGGAATGGGGGAATTTAGATAGGAGTGAGGAATGAGGCTGGGAGTTGGGAGGAGGTTAGGACAGAAGAGGGGAGTAGGGACAGAAGTGGATAATGGGGGATTGGGATTGGAGTAGGTAATGGGGTATCGAGTGAGGATGGGGGAGAGAGAATTCTGGGATTGGTGATCACTCTTGTAACAGTGAAGCAGGAAGAAAAATGGTCCTCACACCACAGCTGGAGGGTATATATATCTGTCCGTTTCTATGTCCTTTCCCTTCCTCTTTCTCGTTCTCTCCCACCCTCCCTCTCTGGAAGGCACCAATCCTCAGTAGATGTTAACTCATTGAATTAGCTGTCCCACGTGGAGGAGCCCTTCCCTTCCTGCCGGGTCACCCCGACGCCGTGACAGACGTTAATCAACCGAGGAGCTTCTGAAGGCATCTCCACGCCCGTCCCGCGGGTCTTCGCGAACAGCTGCACGCGTGCGTCCGCATGGCCAGCGATCGCGCTGCAGGGCCTGCTGGGAAATCTCATCGAGGAGATCAGTTTATTTTATGCATTTTATTTTGCACCCCAACTTCAAAGCTAACCGATGGTGTGCAGTGGATCCCCCCCCCGTGCTGTCTGTTCTGTGTGGACCATTAAGAGTGGTACAGACAGCTTCAGTTCTGGAGTCCTCTGGTACAGTTCTGTGGATCACACAGTCTGTGTGGTTGTAATGGGCAGCAGTGTGGCGTAGTGGTAAGGAGCTTGGCTTGTAACCAAAATGTTACTGTTTCGATTCCCTGCTAGGGCATTGCTGCTGTACCTTTGGGCAAGGTACTCATCCCAGAATTCTCTCAGTAAATATTTAGGCCTGTAAATGGATAAAAGTTGTAACCTATGTAAGTGGCTCTGGATAAAAAGCATCTGCTAAATGACAATAATTTAATGTGGAAAGAGCAGAGGAACAGGAGGTAGGGCCATACCCTAAACTTCGACAGTGTGTATATTGACGATTTTTCTCCCATTTCTGCTTTTCGGAAACGAATCCTCCATAACGTGCAGTAAGTGTCCCGGTATCCCGGCGTTGTGTGGGCATGTTTTCCCTCTTGCGTTTGGAGATGAAAGAACGCTTTTTTTTTTTTTTTTTTTTTTGTCAGTCCTATCCCCTCGCCTTGTGTGTGACATGTGTTCTCATTACCCGTGGAAGTGAGACCTTTGATAACTCATTCTGGCTGAGGATCCCTGCCTCCTGCAGCATTAGAAACCTAATTGAAATTCTCCTCTCCTCTCTTCTCTCCTCTCTTTTTTTTTTTTTTTTTTTGCTTTCCTTAACTGCCTTGGTGCTGACATGTTGGATTTTCTGCCTTCTGCACCGCTTCGCCCCCCCACCCCCCCCAACACCACACACACACACACACACACACACACACACACACACACACACACTCGGCACTTCAAAGGCGAGAGCAGACACTCTCTCATATCCTCTGCAGTGCCATCTGCGATTTTTGTGGCCATTGTGTGGGAATGACAGCCCTGCCAAACCCAAACCACAATGTTCTGCAGCCTCCCTAAAAATGACTGGGTTTATGGGCCATTTGTTCGCTGTAGATGTGTGTGTCTGTGTAGGGTGTGTGGGCCACAGAACCGGGGTGGCTTTCTGAGATATCCGAGAGTCATGGCAGGGATGGGAGGGGTTGGGGGAGCAGTTTCAACCAGACAGCACAGCCTAATCATTTTGAGGTTGCTTCTGCACTGGATGAGTGCTTTTTTCACAGATGCGGACAGCGGTCTCGGGGGAACGGTTATCTAAGACGGATCTGCTCGTCTTGAGAGGAGTGCGTGCAAGGTGAAGTTCAGCTGGTTTACTCAGAGGGGGATAAGAAGGGAGCTGCCTTCCGCAGTTACAAGGGTCGATGGAGCAGGCGAACAAAACTAGTTAAAGCCGACTTCCTATGCTAAACTCAGCCAGGCCAGAGAGTAGTGACTGCTACACAGTCTACTCCTCCAAGGTCGGTACACGGTGAACCCTCAGCTGTACGATTTGTCCTGCCAGGTCAGCATGTGTTGATAGGCCCACCAATTACCCATCCAGGTCAAGGCACAGTGAACGGCCCACTCTGCAATTTCCAGAACCAGGTCAAGTCATCCTGACCTGATGGTGCTGTTTATCTCCCCTCTGATAGTGAGAAAAAAAATCAGAAAAAGAAATGGCCGGTTTGATTGAAAGTGTGGCACTTCTGCGTGTTCAGTTCCAAACCATCAACACAGGGTTTTTTTTTTCTGTCATCACTGTCAGAATCTGAGGGGAAAAAAACAGCCACAGAAACAGGCTGGCGCGGTCTGGATGGAGAAAACAAGCTCTCCATCAGCCGCTGCCCTCATTTCGAGTCCTTCTTTAAGTGTGTGGAAAAGTGGAGCGATCCACTCGTGGTCTGAAAAATAATTTTGTCCCAGAATCATCGTCTCATACCTCTTTTTTCCCCCCCTTTTTTCCACTCCTTGAGAGAGCTTTAAGGGTTCCTGAGCAGATGCTCTATGGCAAACCCTGTGAGGTTTCAGTGTCTTGTTGCAGCGTGCTGCCCCTGAGGAAAGAGATGAGGGGTTTTATGTGTTGTTGAAGCACGTGGAGGGTAATCGCCTGGTGGAACAGCTGGCCTTCATCAACACTTACTCCTCAGCAGTAAAATTGAGAGGCTGCCATCAGCTGCCTGTTCCCCTCTGAAACTCTGGTGTTGCGTGCCATGGTGTGCCATGTCTGGCGAAAATCCAGACGGCCTCAAACTGTAAACCTTGAGCGAAAACTAAAAATTTAAAAAATGTAAGTAAAATAATAGCATCCCGGTAGGCCTGAGAGATAAATGTTCAGTTCCCAGACATCTTCTTTTTGTTTCAAAGCCTTTCTCTTTTAAATGGTATTACAACCTGTTAACTTTGGTTTGCGGGTTCTAGAGCAATCTGATTTTGGTCAAAACATGCCTCACCTCGTAGCTTTAAAAAAGTATACCCATCTGGGAGAGGGTCTGTCCTCTTCAGGGACAAGGCCCTCAGTGATTCCCCTAAACCCACCACCCCATGGCCCTGAGGAGGGGGCACACAAGCTCTCCTATTCAAAGTCGAATCCGTTTGTTTTTGTTAAAACTCCTGATGCAGGCTGTGACAGAACAGCTCATGCTCTGTAGCTCCAGTGACTGTGTTAAGTAACCCTGCAGCTACGCTTCACTTAGCATTGCCATCAACCAGTGCATGATCTCCTGCAGCTGCCGTGTGCAGTTCCTAAGAAGGCCAGAGGGGGGTGCTGTGCTGAGTTGCTCATGGTGTACAGGGCATGAAACATTCTGGTGGAGTTACCTCCTCCTGTGCCATTCAGCACTGCTAAACAAGGACAGTCAACGTTTGAAACAAGCAGCCAGGAAGTGGGATCACCATAGGTTTTTTTTTATAAATAGTTTACTGTCTAATAAAATGCGTGTGTGTGTGTCTGTGTTTGTTTGTTTGCTGTTTGTTTGGTACATTGACAAGAGCCAGCGGTAAAACCAAAAAGAAAAGCACAGCGTGACATCCACACGTTTTCAACAGCCCAGTATCAGTGTTTTAGTGTTTTAGCATGGCTAGGTTTCGGGGTTTGCTTCCTTTGCCCAGTGCTCTTGGAGTCCTTGGGCAGAGACGTTTGAGATGTAAAGTGCTGGAAATGTGAACTCCGCTCCACCCTTCTGTTACTCTGAGATGACACAGCGGCGTCTCACACATGCAGCGACATTAGCGGTGCGCTGGAGAGTGTGAGGCAGCAGTATTGGGTATTGAGCGGGGGTCATGGAATGGCATTGGGGGATTGATGACAGCAGTTGCATTCTGGGAAAGACTTAAGAAGGGACCGAGGGGATGAAGGGAGTGCGAAGAAATCTGTGTGTGTGTCTGTGTCTGTGTCTGTGTGTGTGTGTGTGTGTGTGTGTGTTTGTGTGTGTATACATCTGTACCCATGCCAGCATGTGTAGGTGGATAAGTGTCTGCATGCACAGATTTGTCCTGCTGGAGGTTCCCATATCATCTCGATCTACCAGGACAGATTTAATTTCCAATTCAGGGCAGGTTTTTATACTTATATACAGAGACGCTTTTAAGTTCAAAGCATGGGGAAACCGATTCGCCGAGTTCACCTAAATAAAAATGGTTAGGAATCATTTAATCCTCTCATCTCCTAATCGGACTCGCATGCCTTTTATGAGGCTCTGCGGATGACCAGGCATCCCTGTGAAGCCGGCGCCGTGGATCGCTGGCCGCCAAGTCCGCCGGGTCCTGTCGTAGTGCCTGGCGCGTTTGCATGGCATCTCCGCTAACCGGGCCCCTGTGAATGGGTCTTTGATTCGGCAATTTCGGCATTGTGCGACGGCGCCCATTCATGTGGTCAGAGTTCCGTTTGTGTCACGGAGGAGGGCGGGGGGGGATATTTTAGCACTGACAGGGCCGCCTTTCAGAGTCCCCCGGGGCCTCGGTTTGGCCCCTTGGACCCTGTCCCTCTTCTGCCCGCTCATGTCGAGCGAGCTCGAGATGTCGTCTTTGGTCGCCGCAGTTTATAAATCCACCAGTGTTCACTTACTCAATGGCTTTTCATTGGCAGCCAAGTGACTGTTTTAAAAACTGTAACGGCGTGGGTCCGATTCCAGAGAGACTACGGGCTTGGCGGTGAGGCCCAGGGTTAAGTTGCCCCTCTGCAGCGCTTGGAGAGGGTTCTTCTCTCTCTCCGAATAGCTCAGTCCCCCTCTCCTCCCAGCTCCTTAGCTCAAAACCCGCAGTCTGACAAGCCAGGAGCACGGTTGTTTAAATGCGCTGTTGAGTCCGGGCCAGCGCAGTGCGGGCGATCTGGGTGGCTCTTCCACTCCACCCAAGGCCTGTCAGATTCGCCCTCACGCCCAGGCGTTTCTGTCCCAAAATACGCCCCCCTTCCTGCTGAACTCTTGGATCCTCATCTCCCTTCTCAGGCTGTCAGATTCTGGCCTCCTTTCACAGGCAGGAGATCATGATTCTCCCTTTTACGTGCGTGTCCACCAGGCCCTGGCTGTACCAGGTGCTGCTTTCACAGGTGATGCGGCATGATCTCTGGCTTCATTTATTTCAAACCGCTGTGTGTGGTTTCCTCACCCATTCTTGTATCAGCTCAGAGCTGGTAATCAGTGCTGGATGGTTCTCATTCTCTGATGCGCTGCGCACGGGACTGGCCTTCCCAAAGCCCTCAGGCACTGCGCATGTGGGTGCCAGAATCATGCATTTCTGCGCACGCTATCAGCCTCGAAAGAGCTACAGGTGGAGGATGTTCTGCAGGAGTTAAATGTCCTGGTGGTGTTGAAAGTGGCACAAGCAGTGGATGTTCTAGAACTGTAGGAGGTTCTAGAAGCGTAGGGAGTTCTGCGGGAGAATGTTCTGCAGGTGTTGGATGTTCTGGGGGGGGTTTTCAGTGTTGTGTTTGGTGGAGGTTCTGGAGATGTATTGCAGTTCTCCACAGGTGTGTGTTCTCCCCAGTCAGCTCGTCTGTCGGCAGCTCATAGCTTGTTAAGCAGCGCTGATTGACCGGCTCCTTGTAATTAGCTTTGTCATGCAAATTAATCTCCCCGTGATCTGAAATTGATTATCCTCACTCTCACTTGGGGAAAGCAGAGAGAGCGGACTGAGCTCACTCAGAGTGGGCGGCTCAGTGTGGGAATATAGAGCCGATAGTGAACCGATCTGGGATTCATCCTGTGTGCTTCCTTCAGTCTTTGACCCTTCTTTCTTTCTTTATTTCCTCCCCCATCCAGATCCCAGTGGCTATTTCTCCCCTGTCATCTGTCATGTGACTAAAAAAAAATCCACTGTACTACTTGGCCGAAGGGCTGTCTACTTAATGTCTGCACGGGGTGTCCAACACACACATGCCCTGGGTTCATTTTCCTACAGGCGCTGACTTTTCCGTGATTTTAAGCTAAGCTTCAGAGCCCCACCGCAACCCCCCCCCGGGCCCCGCTCAGCGGTGGGCGGGCTCCGGTGCAAGCCTTCAGCGGGCACGACCCCTCCCCCGTGCCAGGAACCTGTCCGCCCGCCCGCGGGCGGCCGTGATGGATCGACCGTGGCACTAAAACCGCAGAGTTTACCTTTCACAGCGAGCCCCACACC
Source organism: Megalops atlanticus (assembly GCA_019176425.1). Lineage (NCBI taxonomy): Eukaryota > Metazoa > Chordata > Actinopteri > Elopiformes > Megalopidae > Megalops > Megalops atlanticus. The sequence goes on from CM032876.1 coordinate 8,704,403, forward strand.
CAGAACTGTTTCCACTGGCGGGTCCAGTCGGAACAAGACCGGAGAGTCGGGAGCGGGAGTGAGGGGGCCAGCCAGAGGGCACTAGGCATGGTGTGGCGTGTAGCCTAGGCAACAGCAAAGGTTACATTATTTTTTGCATTACATTACGGGCATTCAGCAGACACTCTTCCAGAGCGGCTCGGTTACAGTTTTTGGACAATGTTATCCATTTATACAGCTGGACATTTTACTGAGGCTATTGTGGGTTAAGTACCTTGCCCAAGGGTATAGCAGCAGTGCCCCAATGGGGAATTGAACCAGCAGCCCTTCGGTCATGAGTCCTGCTCCTTAACCACTATGCTACACTGCCGCCCCAGTGGTAAGGGATCAAAGCTCAAGCAAGGCACTTACCCTGACGTGCCTCAGTGTCAAACTGTGTGAATGGGTACCGTGCTAGATGTACGTTGTGTAAACCGCCTTGGATTATAGTGACTGATGTATTGTAGTATACTTGACTTGCTCACCTTGTTTTTTTTTTTTTTTTTTCCTCTCGTCAGTATCACTGAGCCAGCAGGGTGGTACCTGTGAGAAGTAAACCGCATCCACAGGTAGAAAACACCTCAGACTCATCCCACCGCTGCCTCAAATGTGCAGTGAGCTCTCCTCCAGGGAAAGATGTTATTTTTCTTTTGTAGAGGGGTGAAAAAACACTCACACCCACCTAAGTCTCTGAGAGATATTTTTTTTAAATATGTGTCTATGCCAGTTCCTAGTTTTGAAGTTTCTCAGGTACATCAAGTCAATCTCCCCGAGCATTCAGCTGACCCAGTAAGCAATATAAGAAACCCGATGTTAGCTCCTCTGATGGCACGGGCTGATGATCTCAGTTATGTGCTGCAGTTCCTGTAGGGTTACAGTAAGCACGATGTTCTCTCTGTATCCTCAGATGACTTGACTGCAAGCTGCAGCATCAGCAGTACTTCTGAAATGAAATGTAATTAGTACACTCGCTGTTTTTCCAATGATGCCCTCTGAGTTCACATTCAGAAGTTTTTTTTTTTTTTTTTTTTTTTCTTTTTGCTTGTCCATATGCAGACGCATTAGGCATAATTACCTGTGAGTCTCTGTTTGTCTTCTGCTTACTGTGAGTGAGTGCAGCAGTGCAGCGCAGTGGTGAGGAGCAGGACTTGTAACCATGTCTGCCGGTTCAATTCCCCGCTGGGGCTCTGCTGTTGCACCCTTTGGAAAAGTACCCAGAATTGCTTCAGTAAATATCCAGCTGTTTAAATTGGTTTACATGTAACTGTTGTAGCGAGCTGAGAATCTTCTGGCGTTGTGGACACATGTTCTGTTGCGTTTCTGTCTTGATATGAATCTTGTTCTCTGTCGGACCTGGCCTCTGACATCTTGATCTGACTAGGTCTTGATCATTGATCGCTGATGTTGAACTCTGATTTGGCACGTGATTATTGGTGGGTGAGAGAGAGGGAGAGAGGGAGAGAGGGAGAGAAGGAGAGAAGGAGAGAGAGAGCGAGAGAGAGCGAGAGAGCGAGAGAGAGCGAGAGAGAGCGAGAGAGCCTTGTTTGGGATTCCTGTGGCCTTCAGGGTCCAGGGTGAAAACAGTGCATCATGGTGGGGGGTGGGGGGTGTTTCCAGCTGCCATAAGGAACCAGGATCAGAGAGGTGCATCATGGGGGATTCCAGTGGCCTCCAGCAGTCTGGATCAGAGCGGAGCAAGGTGAAGTATTGAAGCAGCTCCCTCCGCCCCCCGAGCAGAGGGTTTGTTTTACCGCAGAAAAGAAATGACTCATAATCTCAGACGCTGGGTTTAGGAGATTTCCCCTGATGCCTCTTCCAGACAGCGAAAAGTCTGTCGCTGCTTCGGCTCGTATTATTTTTAGATAACCTGCAACCCACCTCCCCCCCAATCTGCAACCAAACATACAGTGATAATGGAATTTTATAACCCGGAGCCGGCTCACAGCTGGTTAAGCCTGGACGCATCTGCCTGTGAGTATGATCGCTGGTTTGCTATTGGCGCTAGTGTTACCTGATAGGAGCGCCTGGCTCACTTTGCGTGGGTTATTCTCAACTGGAACCCCATCACTACCTCGGGCCCGCAGGCTCCAACCCTGGGAAAGCGGTTGTTTTAAAATGTGCATAATTAACCTCAGTGTACACTTTTCTGGTCGGCAGACCGGTCCGTCTCCCCTTTAGCCTGATCGCTGTCCCGCACTTAGCGCCCTCAGTATGTTAAACATCCAGCTGAGGCGGCCAAAAGGAGAAGGTAGCGCACCGACTCCCTGCTTCCCCGCCAGTACATTTCCAGGCCACTTTAACATTTTTAGCGAGTAGGGAGAAATGCGCAAATGAAAACATCACGGTCGGCCATCGGCTGCTCTTTAAGCCAGTAATAAGCCCGTCCTGACGTGTGTTATTAATATTGGCGGGTGCTACAGAGAAAGGGGCTGGGAGTAATTACCTGTTTATTGGCTCCTGTAGGGTTCTCTAATCAGGCTGTGACTGCCCTCCTCTCCACCCTGTGCTGTGTAATCCCTGTGCAAACAGGGCAGGGGGGAGAGGTGGGGGCGCGGAGCGCTATTTAAATGAACAGAATTCGGAGGGAGATTCCGGAGCTGTAGTTGAGGTGTTGGGCCTGTGTGTGAGGATGTTAGCGGCCAGGTGGTGTTCAGTTTCTCCCTGCCGTGTGACCCGTGAGAGAGAGAGAGAGAGAGAAGAGATGGAGAGGGGGAGAAAGAGAGAGAGAGAGAGAGACAGAGACAGAGACAGAGAGAGAGAGAGAGAGAGAGAGACGAAGAGACGGAGAGGGGGAGAAAGAGAGACGAAGAGGGAAAGAGAGAGAGACAGAGAGAGAGACCAAGAGAGAGGGTGAGAGTGTGAGAGAGAGAGAGAGAGACCAAGAGAGAGGGTGAGAGAGAGAGGGTGAGAGTGTGAGAGAGAGAGAGGGAGAGAGTGAGAGAGAGGGACAGAGAGAAAGAATGAGAGGTGGAGAGAGCAGTGAGGGTGGCCTAGGTAGACTCCTCAGTTTCTCTGTTAGGATGCGTCTCTATTAGCTCTGTGTGATGTTATGATAGGCAGTTTGGAGATCTGGGAGCGTGTCTCTGTAGAGACTGTAACACTGTGTCAGTGAGGAGTTGTTTGCAGCAGCAGTATTCTGCTCCTCTCTGAGTTCAGCAAATACAGCTACAGCATCAACAAGCTGTCCTACAATGCTGTGCTAGAGTCTCTCTCCCTCTGTCTGTATTCCTTCTCCTCTCAGTATCCGTCCCCCCCTTCACATCCCCCTCCGTCTGCCCCCCTCTGCTCCCTCTCATTCTTCATTTTTCTCTCTTCTGTTTCCTTCATGCTCTCACTCCTATCTGTCCTCCTATCTCTCTCTCTCTCTCTCTCTCCCTCTCTCTCCCTCTCTCTCTCTGTCACACACTCTTTCCCTCTCTGTCTCTGTCTGACTCCCCCTCCCTCTCTCTCTCTCTGTGTTCAGTTTCATCAGGAGAGAAAATATCAAATCAGATTATTAATATTGCAGTGGTGTCAGTAGTCAAAATGGTGCTGGCAATAATGATGATAATCATGATGATTAAATGAAAGAGCTGTCAGGCCATACGTGGATGTGTCCAGGTGCTGTTACGGCACCTGAAAGGGGAGACATTAATTAACCAATAAACTCTATCACTGTCAAGAGATGCAGGAATGACAAGACTTTGCATACAGCGCCACTGTGTGGTTTGTGTGGGAATTGCATTTTGACTCAGCCGTTTCTGGGGGTCAAAGAACATAACAAAGATCAGCTGAAGGCAGTTAGGGGTGTGTGTGTGAAGCACTGTGTCAGGGCAGTGTGTGACATGCTGTTTCAGGCCCGTGTTTGACGCGCTTTTTTTAAGACAGTGTGTGAAACGCCGTTTTAAAGCACTGTGCGACACACTTTTTTATGGTGCCGTGTGACACACCGCTTCGGGACAGTGTGTGACGTGCTCTTGTAGGGATCTGTGTGACAGACCGATGGACAGCTTGATTCAGTTAAGGTGATTTGTGTTAGTGAATGAAAGCAACAAAGAGACAAACCAATAGCATTGATCCCTCTGTCTAGGCCCCCTCCACAGCGTGTCATCCTAGCTCTCCAGCCAGATGAGTGCTTTCAGTTTTGGGAAAGGTAGTGTGTGGAAAATTTGCCTTGTGGAAGCCCGCCGTGTAGGAAGCCATGCCTTTGCTTTTGAAGTCTCCCCAACGTATCTGAGTTCTGTAGCAAGCAGGCTGCGGGGGATCTGTCGGAGCGCTCCCCCGGGTTCGAGAGTGACTGACTGAGCATGATCGGTGTAATCACATTGTGGGTGTGCACCCACACACACACACACACGCCTAACGTTTATAGCATTAAACTCAGTCCCCTTCCTCCTCTAGCAACAGAGCAGTCGGGGTCAATCCGGATTCAAACCGGCAACCCTGTGCGAGGAGACCATCAGAACGTGTGGCCATCACCGTTTCTCCTTAAAGCTGGAGAAGCCACAAAGAGCTGGGATGACCCCACATGAAGCTTCAGTCTGTCCTGCGCTGAGTCTGCCAGACCCCCTGTATCACAGACAGAATGAAGGTCTTGCTCCTGGTTTAAGAGTAGCCATGCGGCACTCTGGTCGGGGAATGGAGCATGACACCTGAGGGTTGCCAGTTTAACTCCCTTACAGGGAAAATGCACTCTCCAGCGAACGGCTTCAGCAGCTGAGACACTGTATTAATGGACAGCGTGTGAGTTATGAGCTGTAAGTTACTCTTGACAGGGCTGCCTGCCAAGCAAACAGATAAAATAAATAATGAACTTTGTCAGGGTGTCGAAGAGGAACACATGAGTAGTTCTTAATGGGAGAGAGAGGGAGACATGGAGAGGAAGAAAGGACACAGCAAAAGGGGATAGAGGATATGTGATAGAGGGAGAGAGGATGTGAGGGAGAGAGGGAAAGAATGTGAGAGGGAGAGAGGGGGAAAGAATTCAAGAGAGGGGGAGAGAGGATTGAGGGAGAGAGGAGGAAAGAATGTGAGAGAGGGAGAGAGGATGTGAGGGAGAGAGGGAGAGAGGAAGCGAGAGGGAGAGGGAAGATGTGGAAGAGAGAGGTGCAGCGCAGCAGTCCGACATGTGGGGATGCAGTGTGTTGGAGACTGGTGGGCTTTGCCGCGGGGTGCAGGTCTGTGCCGCTGTCAGCGCGTCGGCCTGTTCTCCATCCGTCCCCCCCCACACGCCAGGGGGCTCAGCCAGCAGGTGGAGGGTTAAGAGCCCCCCCTCCCCCCCACGTGTCCATTACACCAGCATATGGGCGCCATCAGCACCGCGGTCCTCCTGCTCCTGCTAATGTTTCATCTGCGTCTGTTACCATTTGAGGCTCGCTCTTTTTTCCGGCCCGGTTATGAATTTGGACTCTTTCTCCCCAGGGCTGTAAGATAAATCAAGATTAGGAGCCACTGTGGAATCCGCAGAACAAATGAGCTCTCCCTCTGTCTCCTCTCTCTCTCTCCCTCTCTCTCTCTCTCTCTCTCTCTCCCTCTAACCTCCTCCCCCTCTTCATTCCCTTAGCTGTCCGATCAGTACCATGTTCCTTTATTAATACTTTTTGGACAAGCAGAGGAACAGTGTGAAATGTGATACCTTCAGGGACAGGTGACTGTTATAATGTGGAGGGTTTGTTTTTGTGTGGTTTTTTTCCCCCCTTTTCTTCATGGAAACCTCAAGCTTTCCATGGGTGTCCTGTGCAGCAGCCTTCCAGAGCAGCAGTGGGGGGGTGGGGGTGGAGGGGTATGGGGCTTTGGATGGGAAAAGGAACCGGCTGAGCGCTCGTGCCTGTCCGCTATGCCGCGACTGCTTAAAAATTGCGGAATGGAGGCGGCAAGGTCACCTAGACGGACGCCACAGACAGAATTCTTTATCGTCCCCCATAAATAAAACAGCCGAGGCATTCTGGGGAAATAAATTCGGCCTCCCCTCACGCTTCTGCCTTGACCTGTGCGACCAGTGGGACTGGCAATCGGCAGACTGCCGTTGCCGCCACGGAGATCAGCCAGATTTGAGAGGCGGGTCATGGGCGCATGGCAGCAGCCCCCCACACCCCCACACCCCCACCCCCATGTCTCATTCGGAAAAACCACGCTTACGCAGGATGGCGCCGAGAAACCGAAAAAAGGCAGAAACATCTAACACTCTGATCCGGCATTAATCGGTAGATCACGATGAGATGAATGAACTAGGTCTCGCCGAGAATGATTAATAGCGAGACGTCTCATCGGGGCCGGCTGCCGCAGAGATCCCTCTGTTGTTGCTCTTTAAAAGGCCCCGTTAATGCATGCATGCATGAGGCTCCGTACAGATAAATAGAATTTAACATCAATCAGCTTCATTATCAGACTTCTACCACTTTATCGCATTAGCCTACATTATTTCTGATGAGAGGAGGCGGCATGTTGTTTGGAACCGAGCTGAATTCCTTCTGCAATTGCATTAGGAGTGAGGGGGAAAAAACGAGAAAACAGGCAGCTAATCGGTTGAGGGGTAAAGCTCTTCGCCTGCCGGGAGGGACGCTGGGAATTTAGCCGGCGGGGTATCGGGTGGTCTGAGTTCCGGGGGGAACACGTCTCTTCGTGCGTCTATATCTGCCCGCTCCCCGATTTCCACGTCAGCGTCCCGCCAAAAACGACTTATAAAGATCTGGCCCCCGCCGGTGAACGGCGGGTGACCCCTGATTCCCAGCGGGGGATCAGGAATGTCAGGCCGGTTATTGCGCTGCAGATGATGTTTCAAGATGCACCGCGCATGTGGAAACCAAATTAAAAAGGCTCCTCCGTCGCAGCACCTCCGGGACAGTAGAAGTCAAACGGCTCAATTGGTTAAACGCAGGGAGGACGCCGCTGTCTTGGCCGGTGATTAACACTCACAGGCAATGTTGCGGGCTGTTTTTAGTGGTTTAACCCGCATCCGTGCACGTGTGTGTTTCCCTTACCCACACAGCTGCGGTCAGCATGTGGCAATCCGTCCATTGTAACATTCGGGATGTTAAAGTATCTTTGTGGTGTAGTGGGAAGGAGCAGGTCTTGAAACCCAAAAGGTTGCCAGTTCAGTTCCCAGCTGGGGAAATGCTATTGCACCTTTGAGCAAGGCACTTAAACTGAGTTTCTCTAGTACATACACAGCTGTATAAATGGAAGATATATATGCTGCAAAGCTACTATATCTAATTACGCATATGCTGTGAATCTAAAAAATAATAACAAGGCACTTAAAATGAATTTCTTTAGTACATATGCAGCTGTATAAATGGAAGATATATATGCTGCGATGCTAATATATCTAATTATGTCTATGCTATGAATCTAAAACATAACAAGGCACTTAAACTGAATTTCCCCTAGTACATATGCTGCTGTATAAATGGAAAATATATATTCTGTGAAGCTAATATGTCTAATTATATATATGTATGCTGTGAATCTAACAGTAATTTACATAGCTGTATAAATGTAAGATGTATTCAATGATTCTAATATATCTAATTATTTCTATGCTGCGAATCTAAAAAATAATAAAGCGCTTAAACTGAATTTCTCTAGTAAATACACAGGTGTGTAAATGGAAAATATGTATGCTATGAAGCTAATATGTCTAATTCTATATATGTATGCTGTGAATCTATCAGTAATTTACATAGCTGTATAAATGTAAGATATATATACAATGATTCTAGTTATGTCTGTAGTTAATCTAAAAAATAATAAGGCACTTAAATTGAATATCTCTAGTAAATACACAGGTGTGTAAATGGAAAATAAAAAGCTAAAATATAAAGCAGTATGAAAAAATGAAGCTAATGTGTCTAATTCTAAATATGCTATGAATGTGATTATAATATATATGCATGCTGTGAATAATGAATAATTGAATAATAAGGATGATCTCTCCTTCCCCCTCGCAGGAAGTTCTACTACATCACGCTCCTGCGGGACCCGGTGTCGCGCTACCTGAGCGAGTGGCGGCACGTGCAGCGCGGCGCCACCTGGAAGACGTCACTGCACATGTGCGATGGGCGCACGCCCACGCCCGAGGAGCTGCCCTCCTGCTACGAGGGCACGGACTGGTCGGGCTGCACGCTGCAGCAGTTCATGGACTGCCCCTACAACCTGGCCAACAACCGGCAGGTGCGCATGCTGGCCGACCTCAGCCTGGTGGGCTGCTACAACATGTCCTTCGTGCCCGAGAAGAAGCGTGCCCAGATCCTGCTGGAGTCGGCCAAGAAGAACCTGCGTGACATGGCCTTCTTCGGCCTGACCGAGTTCCAGCGCAAGACGCAGTACCTGTTCGAGCGCACCTTCCGCTCAGGTTCATCCGGCCCTTCATGCAGTACAACAGCACGCGGGCGGCCGGCGTGGACGTGGACAACGACACCATCCTGCGCATCGAGGAGCTCAACGAGCTGGACGTGCAGCTGTACGACTACGCCAAGGACCTGTTCCAGCAGCGCTACCAGTACAAGCGGCAGCTGGACCGGCGGGAGCAGCGGCTCATGCTCAGGAGCCAGGGGGGCGGCGGGGGCGGGTTCGGCCAGCGCCGCGCCCGCCTGGACACGCCCGGGGAGGAGGGGCCGGAGGAGGGGGCGCGGCTGCCCACTGAGGACTACATGAACCACATCATCAACAAGTGGTAGCCCTGGGACAGCCTGGGTGAGGGAGGGAGAAAGAGAGGGGGGGGGGATAGAGGGGAAGGGGGCGGGGTCCAGCAGGGGAATGGATCGCGGACAGCTCTGTTCTAATGTTCATCCAAAACATCATTAAAGGCTGAACCTTGGGCCCAAATGTTGAGGGGTGCTGACTGACATACTCCCCCTCTCCTCAGCCTCATTCCAACACCCCCCAACTCACCCCAGCTCCCTGTCACCAAACTTTTTTTTCACCCCCTTCTCAATCTGTTAAGAGGAGCTTTGTCTTTAAGGGGTTGGGGGGCGGGGCTTTGTTTTATCTCGATGGATACCCACAATCCCCTGCAGAGCCCTCAGGACTGCGGAGGCCACGGTGCTATGGCATTCCCAATAGCAGAGACAGAGCAGAGATCGCCATGGGCTCGGATATCACTTCTCGATAGAAAAAGCTGATTGTTTAAAAAAAAAAAAAAAAAAAAAAAAAAAGTGTAATGGAAAAAAGTGTTTGATTCAAAAAGCGACCGAACATGAATATTCCATGTCGCTTAATACCATTTTAACAGGACTGTAAATTATAAAGTAGTACTTTGGAGAGAAATGTTTTAATGACAGTAAGGCCAAGCAAGCTGCCTGAGAAGCGTTTTGAATGCAATATGATAGCTGCTCAGATCAATGAAAAAAGTTTTTTTTTTTTTTTCTTCCTTTCCTCAGTTTGTATAAAATCGCTTTCAAGTGACTGGTGGTTTAGGGAGGTCCTGAATCCGACTGGCTGTAGTCATATTGAATTTATCACTGTATCTGGATCAAATCGCTGAAGGTATACTAACATATTTTATCAGAGATTTAGAGCTATATCTTAATATAAAACGAGAACAAACCTTTTTTTACCTCTGTGTTTTTACCACTTTCTGTAAGATGTGTATGAAGTGGCCAGCCCTTCTGGTTTAAGTGTGTTTGTGGCCCATTGGCCCAATTGCTTTAGACCCATATGACAGTGGAAGGTAGTGACAACCTGCAAAGTGATTGGCCGCAGCCTCACCACATGACTGTCCAGGAACATCCCCTTAAATGCAGAATGTTATGTTTTATATTATTTTTTTAAGCCTTCTGTGTTCTCTCTTTGTTGAATTTGATTTTGTTAAATGAAGTCGTTAATTGAAACGCTGTAATGCAGATCATGGAGATTCTGTCTGCATGGGGCCCTTTCGCTGAGGAATGTGCCACATTAGTCCCCAGCCACATCACCTGTACTACCCCTGGACACAAAGTGACTTTTTCTCTGTACCCCTGCTACTTTTTCCTTGTGAGTGAGTGAGTGAGTGAGTGAGTGAGTGAGTGAGTGAGTGAGTGAGTGTCTGTGTCTGTGTCTGTGTCTGTGTCTGTGTCTGTGTCTGTGTCTGTGTCTGTGTCTGTGTCTGTGTCTGTGTCTGGAGGAGGGGTGTTAACAGCCCCCTCACAGAGCTAATCCTGGAAATTCTGTGTGTGCGTGCGCAGACCTATATGTGCATGCGTGTCCCCAGCGTGGAGCACAGAGACAGGGCTCTGAGGGTTCTGGAACAAGGTCTGATTCCTGGCGCATCTCCTTTTGTCTCACATACAACAATAACAACCATTAATTATCCAGTTACAAATGCAATACCCCCTCTAAAACAATTGGATGATTACGTAGTTAGTACAGAACTGATCGCAAATAAGAAGTGAAAAGCTGCCAAAAAAATTACATTGGAATGTATGTGGTTATTAGCCTCCTGTGAAGTAAAGACCAATTGATCTTCTAACCCCCAAATGTTTTTTTTTTTCTCTCTCAGCTACAGTAGGTGAAAACAGCAAGGGCCAAAAATGTGAATGTGAATTTAGCATTTCCCACCGACAATAGTTTTGTTTTTATTATTATAATTATTATTATTTATTCTAATGGCTGGAACCACCCTTCTCATCATCTCAAATAGCCATCTGTTGTGAATAATCTATGAAAACTTCTACAGGACTCGGACTACTCCAAAAGGACTGCTGTTTGTTGCCTAAGACCATTCATTTTTGTGTGTGTTTTTTAAGTCTTATGATGGCACCTGCATTGTATTATGTTAAAAGAAGAGAAACAAGATAAAATTGTCTTGATATTGTGGGATTACAAGAGGGGTTGGTAACGCTTTACTTTGGTATGCCGTCTTTATAATGCATGCATAACGTGTTCATAAGCAATGCATAAGGGTGACATAGTGGCCACATTAAGTGCGTTTTACATGCTTTTGCAGCCTTTACAAAGCATCCCATAAGCAGTGATGAATATCGATTGAATGATTTAAATGTTTGCACAGTGAGTGTGGTGGTTATGCACCAAATCAGAAGTGTTGCTGCATCTAACCTACCCAGTGAACCGAGAAGTGGTGTGGCAGTGATTTTAATTTGGTACATGGCCATCAAACAGTATTCAATGTGTCTACTTACCATTATGCTATGATCATGTCATTCTTATGTAGTGCTTATGTATGTTATGAAAGAATGGAAAACATGGAACATTTTTGGTTTGTTAATTTTTTTAAATAATGCTTGGATTTTCCCATATCTCTGTATGGATAATATGAAATAATGGAAAAATCACAGTTTAGGGGTGACGCAAAGCGTGAGACTTTAGTATTGGAGAAGCCAGTACAATATGGAATTAAACTGCTATCTGTTGGTTTCTCTGCATTATTCGTGAATCAGGAAAAAAAGGCCTGTGGGCTTGTCACCCCCTTCCCCCCCCAAAGTCTGTTTCTCTGAACCAGGTTTAACTGTGATGGTAACCGCACACAGTAGGGCTGTGTGTGGCCCACAGCCTCATGGGAAAGTATGGACCAAGTCCTCCTAGCAACCAGAGAACCCTGATCATGTGACCAAGCAAGAGATGGCTCCTGGGCAACGGCGATCAAGCAGGGTTGTGCCCTGAAAAGGTCCTTTCGTTGAACTGTGTAGAGGATTTGAATTTCGTCTTTTTTGCGGACAGTGGGGTGGGAGGGGAGGGGAAGGGGGTGTTTGTTTCCGAATGCCCTGTTTAACGGAAAAAGAAAAAAAAAAACGGAACGTTTCTCAAGTGTGTTCCCAGTTTGTGTCCTGCTCTAACTGTACTTTGCTGTGATTATCTTTTTTGTCATTCATGCAGAATGAATCACCAGGCCACCATTAAAGAGATTTCTTTTTTTTACGAAAAACATGGTCTTGTCTTAAATTTTTCTTTTAACTCTTTCATCAAAGCACTTGTTTTTTTTTTCCCAGTTTTTGCTTTTTATATTAATTTATTTTTTGCAAAAAACACCAGGTGAATCTTATAAAAGAAACATTTCAGCATTCACCTTTGTCAGTGTCCCCCTGAAGTCATTTCAGAGTAACATGTTTCCACACACCAAGCAAAAAGCAGTTTGGGCAGCTAACAGTGTAGCTCTCTCCAGTGTTTATTCACTTTCTCTCGGCTGGAGCCCTGTGAGTCATTAATAGATGAGTGTGGGTTATGGGCTCAGACATTTGTCTGACCTTTAGAATGACAAATCCCATTCAGGAACCATCAATGTTCTTCTTGTGATATTCAACTGAAATGGTAATCCTGTTTTTACTTTTTTACTATCAGTATATCACATTTTTACCAGTGTTTATAAAATAATAATGATAAACGTGGTAATAGAACGGGTGTTCAGCTGTGCCTTGTCACAAGGCTAGAGAGGATTCAGAAGTCCCACAACCGAGAAGATGGCTTTGTCACTCACCCTGGCTTCTCTCCCGTGTGTGTGTGTGTGTGTGTGTGTGTGTGTGTGTGTGTGGCGAGCTTAGTTGGGCCGAATGGCCTGTTCTCGTCATAATATGTTCTTATGTTCTTGTGTGTGTGTGTGTGCGTGTGTGTATACGCGCAAGAGGGAAGTCAATGGCATTTCAAGGACTGTTGAATGTCATCAAAGCCACCAGTAGGAAAATGCTGCGCCTTCTCTCTGACTTCTCAGAGGAATGCTGAAAATGCATGCAATTTTGAAGAGAAGAGCACACGGAGACAGGCTGGCCAAAACGGTGGACAAATATTCGGGGAGTGCACCAAATCGCTCGCGGTCCACCGCAAACACACCATTCCAGAAAGCTGCTGTAAACAGGTCCATAAACTGGAGACATAATGGTCGAAAATCAAATCGCAAATGCAGATTTAAAAAAAAATGTTTAGAGGTGTCTAGAGAGTATGACATTGTATCTGCGACAAGACAGTAAATATGCAAGAGGCAGTTTTTGCCATTTATTTTTTGTTTTTTCCTCTGAAATGCTTTCAAAATCGATGTAAGAACACGGCAGGGACTTCTCTGAAGGACTTGGTAATGTGTACATATGTGAATTTATGTGAATTATGGGTAGTAATTGCTACCAAAATGTCTTCTACCTGGTTGCGCTATGATATAAATCAAACCAGACCCAGGGATAATGAAGATTATTAATAATCATTAGCACTTCATTTTGCTCTAATTCAACTTTACTGCCTGGCTGTTATCCCACAATTAGACGTGATTATAAAGCAGTATTGGGAAAAGGATGAAATTGCAGGTAATTGCCGTGATAATTTCCCCCCAGTCACAGCAAGGATCTGGAGTCTTGAGAAGAAACTGGTGGGACTCTGCTTAGGTTGGCTGCTTTTGTGTCATTAACATGACACAAGACACTTGTCTCTCAGCTTGCTCTGTTGGAGTTGTTGGGGTCAAGTTGGAGTCAACAGCTGTCAGTTATGTTACATTACATTTTTGGCATTTAGCAGGCGTTTATCCAGCACAACTTGCATCAATTACATTTTTTTTTTTTTTTTTTACAATTTTATTCATTTAGACAGCTGGTTATTTACTGAGGCTATTGTGGGTTAAGTACCTTGCTGAAGGGCACAGCAGCAGTGCCCCAGGGGGAATGGAACCAGCAACCTTTTGGTTATGAGTCTTGCTCCATAACCACTATGGTGCACTGCCGTCCGGTGGTACATCATATCCCGTCAAACGTGTGTTTTTCAGTCTCTTTGGCCTGAATTCAATCAACATTTGTCCTTAACTTTGACCAACAAGTAAATGCAAGCATGTACGTGTGTTACTTGATAAAAGCGGGTTTATTTGTTTTGGTAGTCACCGAACTTGCCAAAGTAGTTTTGAGGAATAAAAGTAACACTTGACAGTGATATTGAGTCATGCTGAAGGACAAGCACTGATTAAATATGGTCCTGAGTCCTATTTATAATGCCTAGCTGCCATCTGGACAGATGTTCTTTTATTGTTTGTTTTTACCTTTTCCCTCAAACCCAGTCTAATGCCCAAACTATCAGACATAAAATACCTTAATGCATCAAATAAACATCCGTTACCGACTCACGCAGTTTTATCCCTTAAAATTTATCATTCTGCTGCCTCCTTGAGCTCAATAGATGCCAGTAAACACAAAGCTGGCAGTTTATGTACAATTGACCGCAAAATCCAGCAATAAAGGCCCTCTGAAATAGACTGCGGGTTTGACGCTTCGGGTTTGTAGACCCGCTGCTGACATGGAGGTGAAGCGGTTAGCGTCTGCGTCTGGAATGGTCACCGCGTACATGTGGTAAAATCGCCAGAGCAAAGGATTAACCGCTGCTGTAAAGGGGATGAGAATCCCCGTGCTGTTCCCCCCACCCCCGTTGTTGTCCGATCCCTTGATGGATAACACGCAGGACCTTGACCCCCACATTAAACAATCTGCTTCCCTCCCGAGACCTGTCGTGTGTGATCTACAGTTTAATTTGGCCCAGAGGCACTGCTCTTTGCCCTCCCTGGGGCCGGGGGGATGCTGGGAGGAGGCTCCTCAAGTATCAAGTCCCCTCCACACAAACACACACACACACACACACACTCAGACACACAGACACCAATCAAACCAAGTTTTGCAAGAGTGGATGAAAAAGTCAGCCCCTATAAACCATAATGCTTCCATTGCCCCAGTTAGACTTTCTTTCCCTTGTTTAGAGCGACAAAAAAACCACATTCTTGTCCTTCAGAAAACAGCTCCCTTTTTTTTTTTTTTACTCAGAAATAAATCCCAAATCAAATTGCATCACCCCAAGGTGTTCATCAGCTGCTTGGAAGAAGAAAAAAGGGCTGAAATATAATGGTGAACTATAACGGCAAGGTCCGGGAGTGGTTGCGGTAATGAATACCTTGCCTTGTAAAATCACTGCGGCGGGAAAGGGGGTCTTATGGCGCTTCGCAAACACTCAGGGTCAAGGCAAGGATATGCCATCAGCATGGATGTGCTGGAGCTATGGACAGCCGAAAATAAAGACCCCATTAAAAATGAATAGCCCTGGGACTGATCCAGAGAGGCAGTGGATGGGAGGGGAGAAGGGTGGGGTGGGGTGGGGTGGGGTGGGGTTGGGGGGGGGGGTCGGGGTGCAGCAAAGGCAGCTGTAGGGACAATCTGGAAAATTTAACAATCCTATTAAGTTTGAAATATCAACACGGCGGGGAGACGGGGGAATTGGGATTACGGCCGGTTTGTGTGAAGAGCTCGTCTCTTCCCCCGGCAGAGGGAAAACAGATGGCGGCAGCTGCGCGGTTTCCGCGACGGGCAGGAGTCTGTCCCGCGCCGGGCGCCGCAAAGGCACGCCGGGGTCACCGCCAGTCAGTCACCGCACGTTTTTCGGGCTTTCTGGTGTCCTTCGCCGGAGGGGTGCAGTTGCTTTTATTGACCGAATAGGGATGGGGTCTGCTGCTGGGTTTGGGAGGTTTGTCGCCCCTCGCCCCTCGGATGACACCCAGACGGGTGAAGGTGCAGTTAGCACAGCGGCTTGGTGGTGTTTATGGTCACTGTCCCTGCCATATGTGACCATGGGGGCTACTCATGCTTACAACTGAGATCAGGCACTAAATATGTAGATTGACATGCAGTCACAAAGGAAGCCCTTTTTCATTGAAGCGTACAGGACATTTCTCTTTGGTGGATCCCTGTATTTCCACAGCAGTGAGTTGGTTAGGCGTCCAAGGTCAGTGGGGGGTAGAGGGGCTGTCCATGTACCTTTTCCTCTGTATTGTTTTGCATCTTATCTTAGTCTTTGCTTCGACATTACATTATTGGTATTTAGCAGATGCTCTTATACAGAGCGACTTTACAGTTACAGTTTTTTTTTTACAATGTTATCCATTTATACAGCTGGATATTTACTGAGGCAACTGTGGGTTAAGTATCTTGCCCAAGGGTACAGCAACAGTGCCCCCATGGGGAATCGAACCAGCAACCTTTCCGTTGCTCCGTCCTGCTCCTTAACCACTATGCTACACTACCGTCCCTTTGATCTTCTGTGCTTTCCATCTCCGCATGTGACAGATCTCTGTCTCCAGTATAGCTTGACTTGTGTGTTATGTGTCCAAGCAACAGCTTGATTTCAGGCCTAGACAGTGGATTATTGTCTAAGACCACCAGCCCATCCCCACAACCCCCCTGCAGAATCCAGCGCCACCTTACCACAGTGCCATAGCCAGAGATTAATGGTGTCGCAGCCTGGATTACTGGCGCCTGGGGAAATCTGGAAACCCTCCAGGTCTCAACAGGCTTGCCTCAGTAAGGACAAGGTAAATCAATAATATATTGGCAACCCCCCACACATACACACAAACATGCACTACAATCCCTCATCCCGTACGACCTACCCAGAATTCCTGGTCCGTTGGGAATCCATGTGTATCCACACAGCTGTAAAGGAATATCAGGACACCCTGAACCTGCTACATTGTTACCAAAAACCCGCACTGAAGCAGGTGAGTTTTAAGGTGAACAGTTTGTTAAAGACACTTTCAGCAGCCTGGTGGTTAAATTTCCTGCCTTTTACCCCTTAGTGATTGTGTTCCCCAGCTACCCAGCTAATACAATAATAATGTAGCATTCTTACAGCTCCGCATTGATGCTGGAGTGACATGACATTTGTGAGATATTTTGCAATTCAGGACTTGCATAAAACAACATTCAAATGACACTGAAGCGAGGCTTGACTGGAAATTTTGTTGTCATTTTTGTCATAAAAAATGTGCATAGTCAAAGTGAACAAATCAATACATTATAAATTTTCCAAAGATTTTGAATCATGGTTGAGAAATTCTTACTTCCACACACCAGCATGCACACACACAAACACGCACACTCAGAAACACATAATACATTTTCACCCCCTGATGGACAAATAAGTCATTAAGGTGAAGGTCACTGCTGTCAGGATAATTAATGAGGCAGGTTTTTCCAATCAAAGAATTAAATTACTGGGGGCGCATCATTCACCCACACTGGCCATACCCCTGCCCAACTCCTCCCCCCACTCTAAACCAAAAGGGCAATCTTCCAAGCCCAATTAGTGCTGTGTCAAACACCAAGTGAGCACGCTGCCCATAGTTCAATTTGAATCTCTTCTGCTCTTAACCTTTCTCTCCAGATTAGATCCTTTAATTAATGAAAGTGAAGGTGGGTGAGAGCTGTTGTTCTGATCACCAGGTGTTGGTATCAACCACTAACCCACTGGACCCTGTTGTTCTGATCACCGGGTGCTGATATCAAACAATAACACAGTGGATGCCATTGTTCGTATCACTAGGCATTGATATCAGACACTAACCCACTGGACTGCATTGCTCTGATCAATGGGTAATGATGCTTGCCACTGTCCTGTTGGTTTGGGTATCTGCCATTCCAGGCAGTTGACAACCAACAGCTGTGAATGGCTGACCCCACTGTTATTCCTGGTTTGCTCATGCACAAGTCTCACCAGTAAACCAGCCACCAGTAGGACCATTGGGAATTAATTAAAGAGGAGTCACTTTTGTTTTCTTATGGAAGTCAGTGATGCATATATACATACCTTCATATGGTTCACAATTCCTGCTTGTGTGTTGCCGTATTGCTGGTTTAAAAAAAAGAGTGATTTTTCTAGTGTGCTGGGCTACTGTTGTCACTTCCAATGTGTGTAGAGATTGCTTTCCCCCTCCTAAACATTATTTAAGTGCCCCTCATTGCAGCGGATCACATGAATCAAACTGTCAGATCCGAAGAAGAAATGGAGTTAAGTAATGCGGAAAAGATTGAGAAAGCAGAGATCAGCACCAAGATAGCTCTAACAGCATGAAACTTTTCTCAAACCCTCACAGCTCATCTACTCCCTACTTTCTCCTGTGGAGCGTCTCGAGAAGTCTCTGCCATTTTGCGAAAGTTGCCCTTGACATTGGAAATGATCGCAATCGTTCCGCTTATGTTCTTGTTTTCCGGCTCCCCCTTTTGTGTCATTAAGAAAAGATAATTCTTGGATTAAGAAATGCTGCTTACAGAGTCCCCTTTTTAGTGTCAAAGATCCTTGGCAGTCGTTTGATTCAATGGAAAACTCTTGTTGCCAGGAGTTTTTTCTTGCTGCTGCTACAGTATCTGGGAAGCTCAGTGGAGATTTGCATTCTAATCATCTGTTCATTATTGTAAGACTATTATCATTTTCTTAAATTGACATTCAAGTAACGGAGCCGTGTTACCCTCAGCAGAGAGCGTTCAAGGGTCTTTACACTCAGGGAGGAGAAAAAGCACCACTCTGGATTATCTTTAAGAGTCATAATTTGTCACTGCAGGTTGATCAGCTGTGCTTTTTCTCCTTCTGCTGTATCCTAGACTACAGCGCCCCCTGTGGCAGGGAAGGTGATTTCCTGAGCATGAGGAAACAACCTGCTTCTGTGTTCCTCCTGCTGTTGTTCAGGCCAAGACTCAATAAACACTTTCCTCAACTTTGACTGTAACTGCAAGTGGCGCTTAATTTCAACACGAACACAACTCTTTTCTTTGGTTTTAGCACTTTCCAAACTGTGTTTGTAATGAATCAAATCTACACTGCTTATTCAACTTGGATGAATACAATTCTGTTCTCTTGTGCTGGAAGTCGCTCTAGATAAGAGCAGCTGCTAAATACAATGTAACGTAATGTAATATAATGTAATGTAATGTGCAATGTAATGTGGATTTGATTGTGGGTCCAAGTCGAGGATGAATATCAAATCGAATCCAGGCCTCAATATGGTGTCTGTTGCTTCAAACGAAAACGAAAGGAGAGACTGTACTGTAGATCTCACCCAGCAAGGCTCACAAGCATAAACGCTCCCGCAGCCAGATCAGCTGACCTTGGAACGGGTCCAGACAGCTCCTCGGCCCTGAGATATTATTCGGTCGGCTGAGAGAGAGAGGGAGAGAATGAAGGAGAACGACTTCTTTCATTAGAGTGAATAATCTTGCCTCCGTACCTGCGCCTGTTCACAGCACACTTCGAACGGCACGACTGCTCAGGCGGTGACATCGATATTGCACGGTGGCCAGGTAAATTGCAGGCCTCCCTCTGGGGATAATTGTCCGTTTGTTTGTTGCTCACTTAGATTAGTCCTGCGGGGCCGTGTTTCCGGCACGGTGCAGTGCACGGGCGCAGGCCCGGGCCGGGAGCCCCCTGCTGTTAATTATTCAGCCTGCGAGATGGGGTGGAGCAGGCAGGAAGCACAGGGTCTCTGCAGGCGCAGAACTAATCACCCCATGCTCCACATGCACCGGTGCTGGGGAGGTGCAGCTGAGAGAGCCTTTAATGAAACTGTGTGTGTGTGTGTGTGTGTGTGTGTGTGTGTGTGTGTGTGTGTGTGTGTGTGTGTGTGTGTGTGTGTGCGTGAGTGTGTGTGCTTGTGTGCGCACGTGTGTGCGTGTGTGCGCGTGTGTGTGCTTGTGTGCGCACATGTGTGTGTGTGTGCGTGCGCACGTGCGCGCTTGTATGTGTGTGTTTGTGTGTGTGCGCATGTGTGTGTGTGAATGCATGTCTGTGCAGGTGTGTGTGTGTGTGTTTGTGTGTGTGTGTGTATGTGTATTTGTGTATTCCCCAGAATGTGTGTATTCATTCACAACTTCTCAAAGTGAGGCTGATTACAGTAGTGGTTTATGGGCTTCTATCACTGTCACCTGAACCATGCCCATCCAGTGTAGCTGTGGCAGTGTAGCGTTGTCGTAAGGAGCAGGGCTCGTAACTGAAAGGTTGCTGGTTCAATTCCACGCTGAGGCCCTGCTGCTGTACCCTTGGACAAGATACTTAACTCAGAATTGCCGCAGTAAATACCCAGCTGTAAAAATTTATAACATGTAAAAATTGTAACCTAAAGTTCTGGACAAGGTGATAATAATGTAATGTAGTCCCTCTGGAGTCTGCTGTAGCATACAGCCAGCCAGACTGCATCCATTACGCTCATTTGAGTACCAGCCATCTGTTCTGGGTGTGGCCCTTCCTCCTCCATCAGACCTCAGCGTCCAGGCCTCTGCCCACATCATGGCTCCCATCCCTATGTGCCACCAGGCCTGATGTTATCTGGCAGGTCAGGCAGTCTCCCGCACCTGAACTCACCAGACCAAACATTCTCTGTCTTGTCCACACATCTGCGCATAAGGTGAGTCACGGCCCCCTTCACAGTAACCCTGGGTTTTGGGAGGGAGCTGCTCTGGATGAGGACCTCGGCTGAGCAAATAAATGATGTAACAGTAGAGTCCGAATGCCCCGCGTATCAAATACATGATCAGGATGGCCTGGGGCTCGGGTTTCTGTTGTGTCAGTTCCCACGGTGATCTCCCCTCTGTGTTCCATACAGAGACCACACCCTCCCTCTCATCTCCTCTACCCTCAGTGTTCTGCAATGACTGTACCACACCCCCCCACCCCCCATTCCCTTCACACAACCATTATAGTTTCTGTGCCCCCTTCCCTCTCTACACACGCATGCACACACACGCACACGCACACACACACACACACACACACACACACACACACACCATAGGAAGGGGTGGCTGTCTCAGATGCAGGAGCCTTCTCATTAATCTCTCCTCTCTGGGGGTGGTTCGTTAGGATGATGCAACGCTGTAATTCATTTGTGCAATAAAAACAAAAACACGTCGCCTGGGAAATTATGGATTACCGCCGTGAGGTTTGCTGTACCTACTAACAGTGAAAAGGCAGCCTGTAATTACAGCTTATCATTAGAAGATATATTGCTGTTTGTCTGCACGGCGGGCGCCCCTGTCCCGGGCCCTCGTGCAGCACTTCCGTCGTAACACATTACCGTGATTCTGAGGTTACATGTTACTGCAGCAGTGCTGGAATAATAGCACCGGGCTGGGCATTACATGGAAAAGCTGGATCTCCAGGAATGACCTAAATCTAACCCAGCCCGAGGCAGAAGTGAATATGTGTTTGCTTCGGTGACGATGCTCCCAGCTATCACATAATGTACTCACAACTTCTAAGGTACAGTGGGCTTTTAAGATAATTATCTATCCTGTGTGGATTAAGCTCATTTTTATGAACACTTGAGAGTTATATTAGAGAGAGAAATATAGACCCATGCCTGCTTCGGGGGATGTTGCCACCAGCATTTACAGTAAAATTAACTCTCATGCATGCAAACTGTATGCATTACAATATGCATGGCAGACAGTGTGTCAGCATTGGTAAGGAGGTGTGTTTGTAGCCGCAAGGGGCCCGGCTCGATCACCAGGCGGGGTCACAGTGCCCTTGAGCAAGGCACTTACCCTGAATTGCTCCAGTAAATATCTGGCTTTACAGCCAGGTATGTAAAATATTACCTGCGGAAGTCGCTCTGAATAAGCGTTTCTGCCAAGCAGGTAAACAGTGATAATAAAAATGGATATGGGGCCAGATTACACATAAATAGTCTCTGTGCTTAACCTTGCAAGGGCCCGCAGTAAAAACAAAACCACCTATTTACCCTGTGAAAAACATGCTGTACTCCAGGGGGGACTGCATAGGCCAGGATGTACCCCAGTAAAACCTTTCTAATCTAACAATCCTGTCCAGCTGCAGGATTTGGCCTTAGACCAGGGATAATCAGAGCCTATTATATCTCTTCAAAGACCCTCAGCTAGACATAACACCCATTTCCCAAAGGTTTTGATTTGACTTGTATATCGTAAATGTTAATAATATCTGGGTTAAAGTCTGCAGGTCCCATCAGACCTTGCAAAAGCAGTAACAATCCCTTTATAAAGAGCTCGTCCTCTTCACTTGCTAACAAGATTATGAGAGCTTATATACAGGATCTAATGGAGCAGCACTGACTGGACCCCAGACTTTAAAATTAACCCTTTGTTGTTGTGGCCTTTCATGAATGCTAAGCCATTATGAAGTCACTTTAAACACACACACACACACACACACACACACACACACACACACACACACACACACACACACACACACACACACACGCACACACACACACACACACACACGCATATGCACACACACACACACACACACACACACGCACACACGCACACACACACACACACACACACGCATATGCACACACACGCACACACACACACACACACGCACACACACACACACACACACACGCATATGCACACACACACACACACACACACACACACACACACACACACACGCACACACACACACACACACACACACATACACACACACACACACACACACACACACACACACACACGCATATGCACACACACACACACACACACACACACACACACGCACGCACACGGTTGTGGATCACATGCTTCGAATTACTTCATCAGCATAAATACCTTCCCTCTCTATAAGGTCAAACAGTATGGCTTGATTTTCCATTGAACAAACCAAAATGAAGACATGATAGGTCAACAATCTCCAAGCTATTGCACAAAAAGGGGCCTTTATGGAAGAGTGGCAAGGGAGAAGCCCCTGCTGAAAAAAGTACATCTTGCCTGTTAAGACTTTGCAAAACATCACTTGGAAGATACTACAAAGATATGGCAGAAGGTCTTGTGGTCTGATGAGACTAAAGTGGAACTTTTTGGCTCAAACACTAAATGATATGTGTGGCGTAAAGCTAACACTGCACATCAGCCAGGAAACATGTTACTGAATGGGGATGCTGGACTGGCAATCTGGTCAAGATTGATGGGAAGATGAATGCTGCACAATGCAGATTCTGGATAAAAACCTACTCCCCTCTGCCAGAAAGTGTAAACTCGAAAGCTGACGTCCTTGAGTGGCCCAGTCAGAGTCCTGACCTTAACCCCTTCAAAAATTTGTGGAAAGACCTCAAAATTGCTGTCCGCCGCCACTCCCCAACTAACCTGGTACAGCTTTAGCAATTTTGCAAGGAGGAATGGGTTAATATTTCTCCATCACATTGTGCAAAATTAATAGAGACTTAGAGAGAGAGAAAAAAAGATAAAGTAAAGAAATAAAGAAAGTAGGATTACACTCGCGTACCTGAATATTTATATATAAATACATATAATAACAGAATTCCTCTCAAAGGCACATGATTCCAATCAAATATTCAGATTTTACATTCATGGGCACGATTATGCATTGATCTACCCAGCCATACGGACAGCGCATAACTTATGTGGATATAATGGCGTAGCGTGGGTCTAAGGAGAGCCCTTCTAATTCAGAACAGTAATAGTATTGAACATTAGCTTCGGGCTGCATGGGTGATATGTTAAGAAGAATGCCGCAATATGAGAAGTGTGTTGGTGGGTCATAAACAAGTTGTGTGATGATATTAACAATATTTTTCCTGTATGTTATCCTAATGGAATGAGTAATAAGCCTAGAAAATTGCATGAGCATACATTTCCCCTGTTTGCTAGCGTTGTAAGACTAACAACATAATTACACTGCCTGATTTATTTTGTTTTTCCATCATCATCTTTTCAGTTATTGCTGTTTTTGGTTATCGATTGAGGCAATTTCACCTCGGCATAATGAAAACTTGGAATGTGTCAGTGTTTCCTTTCCCTTCGCGGTAATCACGCCAACTCTTTGCTCTCGCTTGTGATAAATCGGGTCTTTTCGGGTAATTCTGCACAAATTCATCTTGTTGCAATATGCAGATTGCAAGACCTATCCCAATGTGTTTGGGAAAGAAATGCATGCTTAGGCACCTGGTGTTGTATGATTGTATGATTCATGCTGCTTACAGACCTAAAAATGTCGTATTACATTTAACACTTTAATGGCTCAATGAATGTAGCCCTTTGGTCTGAATTGCAGTTTGAAAAGAGTGGCCACTTCCTGGACGGATCAGTGGCCTATTGCAAGGTCATTACCCATAATCCATAGCAGCACAGCTGAATGCCATGCAGAAGGTTTTAAGGTTTTTTTTTTCTCAAGAGTTCTAGAGAATCACTTTACACCAACAACTTTGTGTTTCTTCTTCTTCTTCTTCTTTCTTCTTCTTCTTCTTCTTCTTCTTCTTCTTCTTCTTGTTCTGCTTCATCCTCCTCCTCTTCTTCTTTTTCCTCATTTTTATTATTACTGGCTCAAAGTATTCCTTTACTCAAAGCAAATTACATAACTGACATTTTTGCATATCATATTTTTATACAGCTGGAAATGTACCGAAACAAATCATTTAAAATTCATAAGTCCTCATCACAGTATGTCAACAGGAAATCTGCTGTTGGCTCACATCATATCGTGGCTTAATATAAAAAACAGCACACAAATTCACATATATGTCCATACACAGCAAAGCACGCATTACAGCAATTCCTAATTAAAACACTTCCATCTAAAACAGCAGTGGCTCATTGCTGACCAGTGACACGTTTGCTGCTCAGCCTGTTCGTCTCATTTCCTTCAGAGACGAGGCGGCTCACTGAAGGGTGAAAAGCAGTGCTTCTGGGGACAAATTCAAATCCCTAAATTCCTCTGCTACCAGGGAGTGTCAGGGATGACCAACTCCAGTCCTGCAGGGCCACAGTTTCTGCTGGTCTTCACTTCAGTGGTTCATAGCTGTTTAAACAGAGTCTTGATTTGAATGCCCGGAGCTACCGATTGGACAGGAGCAGGAATTGCATATGCCTGCTGTGGATTGACATGGACTGGAACAGGAATCACATTTGCCTGCAGTAGATTGACAGGTGTCGCTAAAGCCCTGAACTTGGCTGGCCAGGGATGAACTCGGTGGTCCTGCTTCACAGCATACAGGTTCTGAGTTTGTCACATTTCTCTGGCATGAAGTAGATGGGTGTAACTGGACACCTGTCAATCACTTAATCCCAACATTCTAATGTGTTCCCATAATGCATAGCAGCAACTTTTTTACTTTTATAGGAAATGAATAGAGTCTGTGAGGCCTTTCGTACAGACTTGTTTGTGGTGTGAGGCAAACACTGGCATCAGGCTCTCAGTCTAAACCAGCAGGGCCCCTGTGTTTGCAGCCTGTCAAAGACTGAATACTCCTGTGGGAAATGTCCTGTGACCGGGACAGAAGGGGATGCATTCCAGACAGAGTGAGAGCAGGGGTGGAAAGGAGCCGTATATTTAGCACATATCGCAAATGAAATTTCCCTTGTTTCTAATCTATTTTAAAACACACTAGCAACACAGGACTCATTATGGTCTGCCTCCCCCCACGCCAAATTACAGCGGTGTCCGACAAAGATTTATTTTCATTATGAGCGGCGAGTATTGCACAAATAGAGCAGACCGTTGCATAAAACCAGGCTCCAAAGAAAAATGACCTCTGTCCGAATGTATGTTTTTATTTAAACAATTGCGAAAGTTAATTCAATCAAACCAAACCTCATAATTGAGTGAAACGATTGTTGATTGGTCACTTCATTACTTTCTCATGGAAAAGATTACCATGTTTATCAGTGTCACACAAACAGCTTGAGCCATTACTGGAAATGAGCTGAAAGGCCAATTCAGCCCAATTTGCTGAAATGCGAAAAAGGAACAGGCAAACATCAGAGGCCGTGCAACGGGCGCCGACTGGACTGAACTGTGGAGTTTAACGGCTGAAAAGTGTCTGAAAGAAAAGGATGGGATCTATGAAAGAATTTTTAGCTGTCACCTTCAATCCATCACATACCCCTGTTTAAACAACACCTGGGTTATTTAAGCCAGAAAGTAAAACCCAGTGAAAGTGTTCAGTATCCAACATTTGTCAGTCTGCCTTGTGAAGGCCTTATGCTCCATGCCAGTATTACTCCTTAAACCCTAAAGCCCTATGACTGCATCAGATCAGCCTCCCAAACAGCCTCCCAAACTGGTGGCAGTCTTGCTCTTTACGGGCATGCAAGGTAAACCCAAGAACAAACAAACCAAGATGAGGTATAACTGAATTGCTCCCATCACTGGAAGGACACAGAGGAAAAAAAGAAGGAAGTAGGAAAATAAGAAGAAGAAAACTAATGAGAACAGTGTATGAATTAAAACAGTGCTTAGGAATGCCTTAATTGTTTTAATTCAATGAAGTTCAGAGTGGTATTAATGAACGGTGGTATTGAGACTACAAACAGAAAACAGAATTACACTCTCGGCTGACTAATGTCAATGCAGTTACCAGTACTGCGTCTTTATTAGGCTACCAAATTAAGACAATGTCAATGGGTACACTGCATTTATCTTGATTCCTGTCTTCAAAACAACGGTTCCCAGACATGTTGTAAGGCACGCACTGTAGTGCCTTTTACCAGTAAATGTGACAGTAGTGGTGTCTGATGTCAGTGATTGCTTTGTGACATCATGTTGTGAAGTGAGGGCTATTACTGACGGTTCAAGGGCTGAAGGGTGATTTAAGGAAGGCTTTCTTAGGGTTTCATTCAAGTGCATTACGATTTGTATTGTTTTGTCAAATGTCAAATCAATTTCACAGACAAATTAGAGATAAGCTCAAATGCTACTGTAAGATGAATGACTTGTAATTTGTAAAATTCTGTCACACACACACACACACAAATCATTCCTAGACTCCTTCATCA
Organism: Megalops atlanticus; assembly: GCA_019176425.1. NCBI lineage: Eukaryota > Metazoa > Chordata > Actinopteri > Elopiformes > Megalopidae > Megalops > Megalops atlanticus. Next base: position 8,730,889 of record CM032876.1, read on the forward strand.
AAGAACACACACATGCATAATTTGTAAATATACTGCCACCGCGTTTATTAGGGTCTCATTCAATCTACTCATTATAAAGTCACTGATAATGAAAGGAGTTCTTTAAAAATGTAGCATATTTCCTTTTCTGATTTTACAGTGCTTTTCAGCTGAAAGCAATCACATCAATGTGACTTGCGATTCCCTGTTCCTCTCTTTCCTCCAAATTTCTCTGATCAACACTGACTGACTGGCACTGCTGGACAGTATTCCCAGGGGGAGAGCAGACAGCAGAGTTATTTACCTTTCCCTCATTCCTCTCTGTCTCTCTCTGTCTCTCTACTGCAATGCAGCATTTACAAAGAGACTGCACTGCCCCCTGCTGTGCAGAAGCAGAACTGAAAGCCTGGCTTCCATACAGAACCTTCGCTGAATTAGATTCTGAGATCAGCACAGAGATGCCCAGCTGGGGCATTTTCTCAGATGCCAGGTATTTAGGAACTCCCATTCCCTGCTTAAAAAAGATAACATTGTAACAGCGTAGCTACAAAGTTACAGGGACTTTATCATTTTTCCGCTTCTACAAAGGTCCGCCGACCCGACACAAGGTGGCAACGGTTGGCTTTGCCCTGAATGTCAGTCATCCGCTGTGCAGAGACTCAGCCAGGAACTCCCCCCGGGAGCGCTGTCAGGCACATTATCAGACTTGCTCTTTTCCTTTCTGTCCGATTGGCAGGTGACAGCGATACCTGTCCGCAGCCGGGGAGACCTGGTACACCCCGGGCTTCCGGCCTGCGGCTGTGGCGAGACTCAGTGAGATACGCTGTGCGAAGTTATCTGAAACGTGGTTCACAGAGTCAGCGTATATTAACTCCTGAGAGCACCACGACCGCAAACGAATGTGTCTGGCACTGGATGTGAAACTCGTGTCCTCTCAAACCGTTGTGTTACTGGTTTGGTGGGGTTCTGTTTTGTGACCCCCCCCCCTCAGGGCCAGTGACCTTGTGTTGATGGAGAAGGTGAAGGTCATTGGGGTCGAGACGGGGACAGAGAGACAGTTTCGCTGAAGGCTTGGTGCATCTTCAGAGACACACCTGAAAGACCATGATCGCCAGGTCAAGCTGCTCACTTTGCCCTCTCTCTCTCTCTCTCTCTCTCTCTCTCTTACACATACACACACGCACACATGCGTGCATTAAATACACCATAGTCACTGTCGGGTATTTTTCACCTGTGTCAGAGCTGCATGTAGTGCAGTAGATAGACATCTCTTTTCTGGGTCAGAAGAACATTATTTCAAATCCCAGGCAGAATGCTGTTGTACTTTTCAGAATAGTACTTTGTTGCTCTACAGAAACTCCAGCTCTTTTAATGCTGGAGCCATCAGGGAAGGATGTCTGCAGAAATATGACAATAAAACAGAAATAAAGTATATATATTTAATATGCGTGCATATTTTGGTTTTTACAGAGTAATGTTCTCATAGCAATATGCAGCTGGCTGTCTCCCAGGTGAATTGTTCCCTGGGTGTGGGCTATTTTCATTTGATGAAATTAGATTGGCTTCAGACAAACTGCATCTATGGCTCAAATAATTTAGTTTCAGTAATAAAGATTTCACTGGTGGTTGATGAAACGTAACCGTATAGTGTCACATAATTACGCTCTTTTCTTATGTGATAGATTTTGCTCGATCTATAGGAAAAGTTCCAAGCTATGCCGAGAATTGCTTTTAGAATGTTTTAGAGGAAGAAAGTGTTAACGTGAATAATATTGAGAGGAACTGGTAGCAGGAAATAGCCTCTTTCTGCTTAGGTGTCCTGGTCCTTGTTCTGACAGAAGCACTTCTCTCTGCATTCACAAAGATTTGTCACACAGTAAAGTGTGAACTCAAGGGCCGTAAAACCCCAAGCCTAAGAGCTGAATTGTCAGACGTTGTGCCGAATGAAACCTCATTGCATTGCCTTTCAACAGCTCTGCAATGTGTGCTCTTGACATTTTTAAGGAGTGTTGAAATAGCATTGGATGCAAATGAATGCTGCTGTGTTGCCTTTATGCTGACAGCGGGCTGGATGCCTACCACAAGGCGCTAGTGGCTGTGTCTCCAGTCTTCTGAGACCCACTATTACTGAGGGGGGCATTCAGTCCAACATCTGCAGTGAGTTTGTCATCAGGTTTGAGTTGCAGATTTAAGCTGGAGAAGTGTGGTGCGTTTTCTAGTGTTGATCGGTTCAGTGAGAAACGGGCTTGTGAGCACCTGTCTTGTAACTAAGGAGTACAATGGGGCTTGCTTTTGATTTGTTGCTGAGATCAATGCCTCCCGCAGACTCCGTGCCTAATGCCGATGACCTGGCCGTGTTTCTGAATGCGCTCGAGATAACGATCGTTAAAGTCAATGCAGCGGCCCTGGCCTAGGTCTGCTGTAGGTGTCAGAGGGCTAGCGAGGAGGTGTTCATCACAGCTCATCACAGTTTGTACTGAACGGTGGTGCGGATCACTCCTAATGGTCACACCTCCCGCTCTTTCCCCATCAGGAACGCTTGTCGAAAGCTAATTAACGAGTTTTTCCATCGTTATATATCCTCTCTGGGCACCTTTCAGCGCTGAGGTTACTGGTATACTCCCTCAGCTCCTGAGTGGCGCGTTGTGATTGGTGGAAAGCTCAGAGGCTGACCCGGGGGAAGGGGGGAAACGGCTGCCTCTTTGTGTTTTAGCGGCTTGTTGCTCAGGCTTGCAGGAGTGAAGCAGAGGTGTTTGCTCCAGCAGTTCTCATTAACGGGTCTCTAATTCTATTTGGTTGTGCTGCTGCAACGCAAGTTGTTTGTTCTGGTCAAGTTTATTCACCCCAGTGCTTTGTAACGTGATCCTTCACTTATTCTTGAAGTTTAGTTACGTTTTTTGTATCTTAATTTATTGTGCCAAGAAAGGCTTCCATTTACCTCAGTAAATTCTCCCTGGTATACCTTCAATGAGACAGCCCACTTGTCTGCTAGCACCCAAGTCACATAGCTACAGAAATTATTTGTTCTGTTCTGGTGTAATGGCAAATAGTTCATCATCCACAGGATATTTCATTTCAATACAAATACAACATTAGCATTAAAATTCAATTTTTTGAAGCTATGTAAGACACAGTTTGTGGTCTGGTCATACTATTATTTTTTCACAGAACAATGACTAGAGTCAAGCTTTCCCACCAAAAAGGACCCTTAAGTGATGAGTGGAGACATCCCACTGAGATGTTAACAGGATGTAAATATGTATCCAGCTGCCCAGAGCTACAGTGCCAACAATCAAAAGTCAACATAACACCCAATACCTAAACGTCTTGGCTGTCACGTTCAAACAGGATGCCCTTGGCCCTCCGCTCCCTCCTCTCCGCTAACGTTGACGCAGCCTGGCTGGGATTTTCAGAGATGGATTCTGACAGCGGGGGCCGGGTGTCGGGCTTGGAGGATATATCCCAGTTTGTCTGGGGTAAAACGAGCTGTCTGGGCAGCTCGACTCTGGCTCCCGTCGATACGCCGTTATGACGGAGGACAGGCCTGTCGGCTCGCATCGCCGGCCTGATGGATGGATTTGTGTGGGGCCTAGCCAGGTGGCTGCGGCTCCTTTAGCTGCTGCTGAAGCCTCCGGAGCAGCGGGGTGGGTTGCCAGGCTGGAGCCAGTCAGACTCCTGATTTAGATGTTTCTTTTAGTTTCTGGTGCACTATGCTGCAGTCCCCAGCTTTAGAGAGTACAGATCAGGGAAAGCAGTGTAAGGCATTTGGACTGACTGTAGTGTCTTTCTGTAATGGTACACATGATATTATGTACGAGGGTTTTTGTTTGTTTTTTGTATGTTTGTTCACACTGTTGTTAGTGACCTGTCAACTATTCTGTTAATAAACATTTAATAAAAATGTTATTACCTATTAATTTAATGGTAATTATATAATAATAGTTAATAACTAGCTATTAAATTGGTAGTGTAACTGGTAATAAGGTCTCTGCATGGCAATGGAAATATCTGTGTTATAACCCAGGATGAAGACAAAACAATACATATAAATACAAGAAATACTCTTTAATGTTGAAAGTGTTTCACTCATTTATCACCTATTGTGATTGTTTTGGCTACTTTCAAGTCACACTTAATTAGTTGGTGGAAATGTATTTTCATATAATATTTATGAGAGTTAAAATAAAGCCCTTCTGTGAAGTGAGACCCCTTTTTAACACAGAGTAGTACAGCAGTAATGTGTAGTCCTCCAGGTGACCCAAGTTCTCTTGATTCTAACAGTTCCAATATTAATGGCAAAGATAACATACACTTTCATTTCTCTTAAACATAATAATACAGCAGTCAATGCTGGTTCTATCTATAAAGCAACAGAGCAAAAAAAGAAACATTTTGTGCATATTCTCAGTATGGATTTGCTCCATCCTTCATTTTGAGATTTTTTTCTTTTTAGATTTTCTTTTAATGTGCGCATGGGTACAAATCTGGGAACTGAATCTGATTTGGAGTACATATGCTTTTAACATCACATCAGAGCAACATTAACATCTTTATTCAGATAGGAAAAAAGGCCTGTTTATTAATGTAACATTATTGACAATTGTTACAAGAATTTCCTGAGGTACTTCTGGAGCAATTCATTCTCAAGGGCAGATTATCAATATTGTATGTTAAAAAGATCAATGCAGAAAATATAATATGTTCTGTGTGTTCTATTTTTTTGATGCTTTAACATAATGTTTTCCCATTGCTTGATTTCCCTTTGCTGTCTCATTGACATTAAAAAAACATCTGATTTATGAACATGATTAATTTATTTATCAACCATGACTGTGATCACAATTGTTCAGTGGGAAGGTGACATCTACGCAAAATTTATTGATACAGACCAGTTTAAATTGTTTTCCTGAAAAAAGGAATGTGCAGTACTGCAAGACATGCACATATCTATATTTTGGTGCTGCTTGCAGTTTTGTGTTTTGTCACCAGAGGGCAGCATTAGCCTACTACATCAAAGTAGAGGCCACAATATGTCCTGCATAGTTCAGTATTTGTGTTAAATGACAGTAAATCAGTGCATTTTGTAATAGAAAATCTGGCTGATATTATAATGATGTCTTTATTTAAATAATAATGTCATGACTGAAATACATGCACTCAGCTATTGTTAGATTTGGAATGCTGGAGTCCATCTTACTTGTCTCTTCTTTACAAACTGACCAGTTTAACTGGCTAAAATAACTCCTGTCTTTCTCTCCCTCAGCTAGTGTTTTTTAGCCTTTTATTTTCCCAGGTAGGGTCCATTGACAACCAGTTTCCTTTTAAAGGCAGAAACTGGGGGAGGGAATTGTTCAGGGAGGGAATCATTTAGTCAATTGTTTGGTTAGCATTCTTGTGTAATATGGCCGCCAATACATGTTGGGTCTGTGTGTTGGTTATTGATTTTTATCACCATTGTGAAGTACTTTGAGATCTATAAAAGGCACTATGTAGTTGTAGTTCATCATCTGTCGTTATCACCCTTTTAAAGATCAACACTCTGATTGTGAAACACCAATATCAGCATCATGCATTGGATTTGTAATGCATTAATCTGACAGTGCAGTCTTTTGTGAGGGGGCTGCCCTCTTCACTGTAGATGAATGGGAGCTACACTTTTTGGATTTGTGAATAACATTTCACACCCATGAGGGGTTGGAGTTCGTACTCGCCTGTTGGCTGACCTTGTGTTCGATGTCAGGGTGAGTTCACAGGGGCTCAACAGACAACGTGCTACCCTGCCAAATCTGGGGCTCAGTGACCATCACATAGAGCACACAGAGTGGTAGAGATGGACTCAAACAGGGGGGTACACAAAGACTAATGCTAACATTGTTAGCACGCTAACGCTGTTTGGGGTTGTGGACCCTTCTTCCGCTGAACACTAAAAGAATGGAAAATATGGTTTCTTTTGAGGCAAATTGGGTACCAGGTCCAGTGCACTGAGCAGCAGCGTGCGGTAATGTACTGTGGGCCACTGTTGTCCAAACCCCTCAGTGAGGCAGAAAAGTTCATCTCAATGCATGCAGTAATAAAAAAAATCCAGCTAGAGAGTGAGAAAGAAAAGGGAGAGAGAAACAGTGAGAGAGGGAGAGAGAGAGAGAGAGAGAGAGAGAGAGAGAGACTGCAAGAAAGAGCTAGTTACATAATTTTACTTATTTGGCAGCATTGCTTTGGTTAGCCCTGCCAGTGAAGCACCACTTATGTTAATTGAAAGATAAAAATCTTCATTAGATCCTCATTAGTCACGTTTAAAAAAGGATACATTTTCTCAGCGGAAACATGGAACTCAAACAATACAACATTCAGCATAAAGTAGTCCCACACATACTAATACAGCAACAGTTGTATAAACGAATTAAAATTAAAATTCTCCAAAAAAAGAAAAAGCACAAAAAGCTTTCCATATTCCTAGCAGCCTTTTCTTCAGACATGGTGTCTCCTATTCAACACAGTAGGTATATAAGACTCAGCAGGAAACAGTGCAGGTTGCAGGTGTTGCATGAAATGTTTCATCTATAAATGTGCATGTGTGCAAGGTCACCTTGGATACAGGTGTCTCGTTAAGAAGTCAGCCCAGACACAGGTATTTGGAAACAGATTGTACTTCAGGAAAGCATTAGGTCATCTCCTGAGGTCACAGTTTCGAGTGGTGTTGGAGCCAGTGAAGAGCATCAGGAAATATCCAGCATACTCGACTGTTGCCTTTGTCTCTTCTGTGTCAGAGGTTTCCAATCAGAGGGTGAGAAGTATACACCTGGGTGCTTTTAAAGTCTGCAGAGGGTATGCGAGATCAAGGTGAATAACCATAGGCTGTAATACAGCTAAGAGTGTTAGGAACCATAAAGGGAGGCTTGAGGTACAGCCTTGAGCCTTAAAAAGGCTGAAAAGCTCTTCTCTGTGTTGTAGACAATCAGCCGGGACGACCTTCCTTTGATGCAACGAATGACATAAATTAGCAGCGACTGACCATTTGCTAGTCTCCTCAGCTGCATACAGCAGCTCACCTTGCCACCTGCGATTGCGACAGGTCCCGGGTCTCAAAGAGTTAACGCTGTGGTGACGGTGGATCCAGAACGGTCTCTCAGGATCATCTGTGAACCGGGCCGACAGACCCAGGGAGGGAATAGTTTACATGTAGATGAGAGTTTTAGCCTGAGGCATGTCTCTTTATTTGGGGTTACCATGACTACAATCGCACCACCCTGGTACCTCAGGTTGTGTTTTTGTCTGTAGCATGGGAAGATGCGCAGATTTGCATGGAGGTGACTTTGTCTCTTTCTCTTCCTCCCTCCCTCCCTCTCTCTCTCTCTCTCTCTCTCTCTCTCTCTGTCTGTTGCTCTCTCTCCCTCTCTGTCTCTACCTCTCCTCTTGTTGCATGGGAAGATGCACAGATTTGCATGGAGGTGGCTTTGTCTCTCTCTCTCTCTCTCTCTCTCTGTCTGTTGCTCTCTCTCCCTCTCTGTCTCTACCTCTCCTCTTGTTGCATGGGAAGATGCACAGATTTGCATGGAGGTGGCTTTGTCTCTCTCCCTCTGTCTCTCTCTCTCTCTCTCTCTCTCTCTCTCTCTCTCTCTGTCTCTCCCTTCTTTATACGTGTGCTGGCCTACCCTGAGAGAATGCGCGACACAGCACTGAAGCCACACTGGCGGGAGGCGGATCCCTCTGCAGGGGTTGCTATGGCGAGCTGAGCCACATGGGCGCCCATTGTCGGTGTGCACGACTGATGCCCAGATGGTGCTGTCCAGCCTTCCTCAAAGAAGACTCTTCAAACAACAAAGGGAACACACATCTGTCCCCGCCACTGTACTACATATTTATAACTACATTATATGACTATATTACCATACTTAGAACTTTGTTACACGTCTTCATAAACACTGGTTATGCAGTGTTTTTCTTCTAGCAATTTCACATTCAGCAACCTGTTCATAGACTTTTAACAGGGGCTGTTGAAGTAAAGTACAAAAATACAGACAATACACTTGTGATGTGATCTTGAAGCTTTTAGTTGGCAGTGATACCACAGTCTGCCAGTCACCGCCTTGTGAAGGGGACCCTTGAAGTCTGATCAGCTGTCCAGCTCTATCGCCTTTTCTGGATCAGACCATCCACTCACATCCCCGAGGACACAAACATCCCACCTCAATGACCCATTTAATCACTCATTAATTACTCATATACATGTAACATGTCTATTGTCACTTATTTCCAGGGGTTTATTTCAATGCCCTTTTCCAAGGAGTCAGGGGATGTGTTTTTACTTTTTCCCATACGGTCTCACTTGTATTATTATTATTATTATTATTATTATTATTATTATTATTAGTAGTAGTAGTAGTAGTAGTAGTAGTAGTAGTAGTAGTAGTATTGTTGTTATTGTTATTATTCCCTCTGTTAATAGTGCCCTGTGGAAATCCAGTTGTGAAGAATGCTGTAACAAATAAAAGTTGATTGATTGGTTGCAAGAGCCCACAGCATATCAGCATGATTGGATAAAATAAATGAGTTACTTATAACGCACCAGCTCTCCAGCCATTTCAGGGTTCACAGAGCCTCACCCTGCCGTCACTGCAGCATGCAGGGCAGACTCACTTTACACAGTGACTGCGTTCCACCAGAAATCCATGTGTTTAGGAGGGGAGGATGTGATCTGGTTTACAGCCCACTTATAACTGCTGGTTGCCTGGGAGGACATTTACTGATGATAATTAATTCTGGCTTTATTTATTTATTAATTAATTTATTTATGGGACGGATTATCAATGCATTGATCACATTTGCGTCAAATTAATATTTGATCATAAAAGGAAATCTGCAGTGAAGTGAACTGCATTGAGCTACCTTGTGCGAAACAAGGATTCCGTATGCAATGTCTAATTTCCTTAGGTGTTGAAAGCTAACGCGAGTGCCGAAAACCTGTTTTTCTGACTGTCATGACAGTCCCATCCATTTGGTGGTACTGTTTTCCTTTTAAAATTCTTTCTCGGGTGTCCCCTACGTAACACCCGATGAAAAAAAGTATACATTTCTGTTTTCACTGTAAAAAAATGTTTTAACATTCTTTTATGACAATCAGACTGGTAAACCTTTCAGAAATGACCTCATAAATGTTAATGAGAAAACAAAAGGTCAAAGTTATATCGCTGGTAAACATAGCCATCTGAGTGACTGACTGGGCCATTTCAGGAACTGATTTATGAATATCCCTGGTTATAAGAATCCATATGACTCGTATTATATTAACTACGTCATGGCTATATTTCAAACTGTTGCATGCTAAATTGAAAACAAAGGACGACAAGTGTTGATGTATTGATGTATTGACTTGTTCATTTTGTCCCCTGATGTCAACCTGTCTGCGCATACGGAGGAACACAGACGCTAGAGTAACATAACCCCCTCCTTCTCAATCTCTCCATCCCCTCCCTCTCTTTGTCTCCATGCTATGGTCTCCCCTTCTCTCCCCACACTCCCGGTGTCTTAAATTCAAAGATGCTCTCTTTCCGTCTCTCATTCTCTCTCTCATCTGTCTCTCCACCTCTCTTTATCTCTCTCTCATTCTCCTTCTCACCCCTATGCCCTTTCTCTGAAATTCAAAGATGGCCTCTCTCATTCTCTCTCTCTGTCTCTCTCTCTCTCTCCTTTTTGCTTTTATTCTCTCTCTCTCTGTTTCTTTCCCTCTTGCTCTCTCTCCCCCTCTTTCTATTCCTCTCTCCCTCTGTATGGGATAAAGGGGCAGGTGTGTGTGTGTGTGTGTGAGCGTGAATCCATGCGTGCTTCTGTTTGTGTGTGAGTGTGTATTGATGCGGAAGTGTATATTTGCATGCGTGGTTGTCAGTGTGTATGTTGGTTTGTGTGCGTGTGTGTGTGTGTGTGTGTGTGTGTGTGTGTGTGTGCGTGTGTGTGCATGTGTGTATGGGTGTGTTTGTGTGTGCATAGGTGTGTGTGTTTTCCAGAGTATGTGCTTTCATTCAGTTTCTCAAAGTGAGGCTGATAACAATAGCAGTCCGCAGGCTTCTGCCATTGTCACCTGAGCCGTACCATAACCCTCTGGAGTCTGCTGTGGCCTACAGCCAGAAAGAGCGCATTGCCATTACATTATATAACATTCATCCATGACACATACAATGCCTGAATCAGGGCTGTTACTCTTATAATCCAGGTTCTTCTCCATCGCCGTATCAATTGTCTGCCTAGTTCAGAAACGTAACTCCAAACCCCACCTCTCTAGTTGGTCTTTGTGGGAGAGGCGAAGTATAAGGTCTGATGGGAATACTGGGAGCAGGCTGTTTTTTTCCTCAGATTTTCCTTACTCCGTTGTCAGGAACAGCCTCATTGTCAGCACATGCTATGTCCACGCTCACGGCTGTCCGCTGCTCATAATGAACCATTAGCACAATAGCAAACTATTCCAGACAGGTAAACACACACGTCCCGCTGCGTCCGGCTAATAGGTTATAAAAGGCCTGCCTAGTCAATCACAATGTGTTTTTCTTCTCTGCCTTTGAGTAATTTCACATGCAGGCCCCTATTTACAAATTAGCTGCGGCAAAATCCGACAAAAGTGTGATTCTTACTGTTATTTGCTTATTAGAGAGGCAAAGTAAATTACTGTGAGATCCATCAAGTGAATAGAAATGAATAGATAAATAAAATTAGCATTGATCCAGCACTGCTGCTGCTTCTGAACCGCAAATGGTGAAGATGAGGTAGCAGCGCGGTGTGTGCGTGTGTGTGTGTGTGTGTGTGTGTGTGTGTGTGTGTGTGTGTGTGTGTGTGTGTGTGTGTGCGTGCGCATATTTGTACGTGTGAAGATGTATGGCTGTGCACGTGTTTCTTTGTGTGTGCACATCTCTTTGTGTGTGCTGTTTATGGTTGTGTGTGTGCCAGTGTATGTGCTTGTTTTCTGTGTGTGACATGTGCTTGTTTTGTGTGCACATACAGCAAGTGTGTGTCTTAGTGTGTGTTTGGATTTGTGTATGCTAGTTCTTTCTTTGCGTGTGTGTATGTGTGTGTGTGAGTGTGTGTGCATGTGTGTGTGTTTGTGTATGTGAATACTGGTTTTCTGTGTGTGTGTTGTGTTGTGTGCGTGTGTGTGTGTGTGTGTGTGTGTGTGTGTGTGTGTGTGTGTGTGTGTGTGTGTGTGTGTGTGTGTGTGTGTGTGTGTGTGTGTGCTTGTGTGTGTGCTTGTGTGGGTATGTATGATTGTCAGAGACAGTGTGAAGCATTTTCATTCAGTCCAGTAGTGAGAGAGCAGTGCAATAACTGCAGCCTCCGTACAGAGGCCAGCTCCTTACAGCTCCACACTGTCAGTGAATATCTGTAACTCAAGCCACACACAGACCTGTGTACCCACAATTCCCTCTGCTACCCTGTCCCTGGGGTCACAGGCGCTGCTGGCAAACATTCGTCTGCTGGAAGCACAACATCACAAATGAAATACAGATTTGACTCTTCCCTCTTGTTACCATAGACGCAAGGGGGCTGAGATTGTATGGATAGATTGAGGGCTGGCTGGTTCGTCTCCTCTCTGCCCAAACCCCTATTTAATACCAAACCTGTGTCCTGCCAGCCCACTTTGCCCAACCTAGGCCAAAACACCCATGTGCACACAGACTCACTGCAGTCCAATATTCCAGTATCGTCTCCTGTCCCTGCATGCACTGTAGGCAAAGTTATCACTGGTCCTCCGCGTGACTGGGAACATTCACAGCGACTCATAGCACTCTCATAATGTTACTGTGAAGTTGAGATGACACAGAATGTGGCTGTGAGATTTGTGGAAAGTTATCTGTTGGTCGCTATGGTGTGTGACAACTAAAAGAAATGCCCAGTGATGGACAGACAGATGACTGTGCAGTATACTGGTCTTTCAAATGTAAAAGCAAGACACGTTAGTTGGAGAACCAAACAGCGCAGAGCCAGTCACCAGGGCCGGCTCAATGCAAGTACATTAATGAAATGTTCTGTAATGTTGCCACGGTGATTAATCAATGATTATAGCAGGAGAGGAAAAAAAAACTAGCAAATGGTGATATGGAGCCGAAAGTATCGTTTTACACGTTGAGAATTTAACAGCTCCTAAGTGGCAGGTTTGAAGTCTGAAGGCATTAGCGACAGAATTGATTATCTGATGCTGCAGGACATGTCAAAACCTGTAATAAATGGGGAGGCATTAACGTCTCTGTAAACACCGCCTCGTAATCACCCGCATCGATTCGCCCCGGTAAGTGCCCGTTTGGTGTTTACCTCTTTTTATTTTCATCTTTTTTTTGTTTTCATCATCATTTCTTTTTCATGCGTGATTTTGATTGGTGACTTGAACACAGCGAGCTCAATAGGCTGCTTTTAAAAGAGATGATGAGAAATGACCAAAGGGTAAGCAGGGGCTGGGTGGAGGTGGAGAGAGGTGTGAATAAGATCATCAGGGAGTCTCTCAATCCATCCACAAACCCCACATACCCCCCCCCAACACAGGCGGTGTCCAGTCTGGACCTGATAATGCTGGCATGGATAGGGAGACTTCACTATACTCTCTCCCTAAAAGACCTTCCATTGAAAATGGTGCATTTTTATTGCGTATGTGCGAGGTGTGTGTTTGTGTCTATGTGAATCCTTGTCTTTCCATGTGCAACTTTCTCAATAGCCAAGCTCATCCCACTCACACAGACTGGTTAATTGTCATTGCTTGTGCAATTATCAGGGTGTGGACGAGGCCGGTGATTGGCCAGCACCTGCACCTGCCCCAATCAGCAGCCTTAAAACAGCTGCGTGGCTGCTGCTGGGGAGTCCGGTTACTGGTGTGAGCGGTTTGAGCTGGCCCTGGCAAGACTGGTTCTTTCGGAAATTGATTCGAAATAAGTCAGCCAGAAGCGTTGCAGCTGGATAATTGAGACAGGCACCAGATTGGCCATGGAGCTGTCAAGTTACCAGATAAGGTTTTAATCTGGGCAACACAAATGGCCAAAAACGTTGGGACTCACCACTCAGTGGTTTTACTCCTGTGTATTTTGCAGTAGGCTTTTGGCCTATGTCCACCCGCTACCCTCAGCCTGCACATAACCAGTCTAGAGACCAACCGCATATGGCTGGCACTGCTGTTGTTGTGCTGCATCTACTCAGAACCTGAGGGAGGCAACGATTGCTCGTTATTGCGACAGGAAGAGCCGACTGTCCTAATTAGACGTTCCCCGCTTCGGTTTTGTGAAGCGGGAACGTCTAAAAACCTTAAGCGCCTGGACAGACGTGCTGCTCAGGGTGTAAAGACGGTGCCAGAGCAGCGTTTGCCTGGCTCAATGAACTCGTGCAGCAGAGCATGGCTCTGAGTGAGGTCTAGCAGAACACCAAGACCCTTCCGAGTCATTATCTGGCTCCGGCAGTGACATCACAAAGCATGATGCAACAATACACAGCGTGGTGAGGAGCAAAGAAGTAGATGTTAAAAAAAAAAAAGTAAATATCAAAATATCATTATTGTCATTTAGCAGACACTCTAATCAGGAGCAACTGACATGTGTTACAATTTTTACAACTTATCCATTCATACAGCTGGATATTGAGGCAATTCTTGGTCACCCAAGGATACAGTAGCAGTTCTGCAGTGGGGAATCAAACCAGAAACCTTTTAGAAACAAGCCCTTACCACTATGCTACACCACTGCACAAAGAAAGGAGCAACCTGAATTGCAAAGAGTGACCAGCTATTCACTTTAAGTATGAATTGTTCAAAAGCAATCAGAACATGGCTGGTACCTGCAGCCAGGTACTTGCTCAAGTTTAAATCATTAGTCTGTCTTCAGACACCATTGTTCTTGACATCTGATCCCACTGAAAGCTCTGCTGCTGTTTATCAAAGCAGTCACAAACACGTAGGTGTTGAGAGCAACAACACATTGGCTTGTTTGGTCCTTATGGTGCGGTGTTGTGTCACCGCTTATGACAACTTCCTGCCAGAGGCAGAGATGTTTTAATCATCAGTGTTCTCCATTTTAAAGTTGTCTCGGTTGATTTTACACATGATTTTCTTTAACTACTGAAGGGGGGTAGAGGTATTGTGTGTTGTGTATGTTTTTATACTTTCAAATCTATCTAACAGGGGTTTTTCATAGGCAAGTCACAATCACCTACATACCTGTCAAAAAATCACCTCATTTTATCTATCTTACCTGCTGTCAAAGTTATTCATGCACCCACACACACACACACACACACACACACACACACACACACACACACACACATCCACACACACACACACACACACACACACACACACACACACATGTGTCACACACAAACAGACTCATATTCATTTGAAAAGTAAATAACCCTTTAGTTCACAATAGGTCAACTGTTTGCAGTGCTTTACAACTGAATGGTGCATTTCTTTAACTGCTGAAGGGGAGTAGATGCATCTAACAAGGGTTTTTCATAGAGAAGCTGCAATGACTTACATACCTGTCAAACAATCTTCACATTTTATCTGTCTTGCCTATTGTCAAACTTACCCACGCATGCACACACAAACACACACACACGCACACACAGACACACACACACACACACACACACACACACACGGACACACACAAATTTGAAAATTACAGTAAGTAACCCTTTAGTTCACAATAGCCCAATTGTTTGCAGTGCTTTACAGCTGAATGGTGCATTTTGTATACCTGTCTGTGTGCGCATTATTTTCATTGAGTCTCACCAGAATGCAGCCCTTGTTCTGTAATCAAGTCTTTAGACAGGAACAAAAGCCAGGGAAACCCGATCCTGTGTCCCGGCCGGCTCTGCCATCTGGTCGGCCAGGCGCTCTGTGGAGGGAGGTGAAGCTATTGGCAGCATTTATCAGGGGCCCCCATGTCACACAGGAACGATTTTCGGTGTGGCTTTGGAATGACGCCCCGCCTAGCGAGTTGCTGGCTCGGTTCAGCGAACCCCACCGCGGTCGGGGGCGGTCTGTGGACGATGGACAGGAACCGGGGGTCTTGGGTCAGTTAACACGATGACCCCTCCGCTGCCTGGAGGGTCAGGACTTATTGACGCACCCACCAGCAGGCAATCGGCAAGGATGTTGGGGAGGGAGGGGTTAGGGCGTGACAGGGTCTCTATAGCTACCTGCAGGGTCGATGAACCCGTACACACACATACACTCATACACACTTAATGCAGTCAGGATGCAGGGAAACAATGTGTCCAAATTGCAACTTTAATCATTAATGCACGTTCAGGTCTGTTACCTCATAATGTCCCGATCTGTCAACTAACTGAAAACATTCCTTCATTTTTTATGAACTTGGAGCTCCTTTCCATTGTTTTTTTAAATCATTTGAATTTACACTAATTACATAGCTGTTGCATTTTCATGCCTTATTTTATTTGCTTGCACTACAGCCATTTTAATAGTCCTTTTTTGATTTCAAGAGCTTTAAAAAATATCAAGAGCTTTGAAATCTGAATACCACTCCAGAAATTCCTTAGCTAATCCTACAACTGCTGTTATACTCTGTCTTGTCACTAAGGTAGAAAGCATTAGCTCTCAGTTTTCTTTTTTCCTGATTTATTACATGTATTCAGTATTTTTCTCACCTGCTGTCTGTCTGCTCATCCATCTTTACGCCTGTTTGCGTGTCTGTCTGTCAGAGTGAGAGAATTTCCCAATCCTTCGCTCCGAATTTCTATAATTCCTCAGGCAAATCAATTACAAAGTCTAAAAGATCATTTTCAAAAGGTTACTTTGTTCCTCTGGCAAGAAAGAAAAAAAGAAAAAATAATCATTTGCTCTCAACGCAGATTTACTATTCCTCGGTCAAAAAAAAAAAAAAATACAATACATAATTCATAGTCGCCTCACATTCATTATCTCATAAACATTGGTGAATGATTAATAAGAATCTGCACACGTCTCATTTAAGATGCTGTTGGTGGAATTCTGATCTGGTGGGTATGGGTGAGGATACAACACTCTCCTCTCTCGGCTGCGGATGCAAATGAGCGTAACACTCATTTGACCTGGGAGAACTCTGTCAATCTGCAAAATGTCATTGCCGTGTGGTAACGGAGAGACGTTGTTCTACGGTTGCATCATGTCGCAAAGTGTCGGTGGGTGTATTAGCGTGTATACCCCAATAATGAGTGACATGGGGCACCTGTAAGAAAAGTCAGATGTTCGTCCCCAGACTCCAGAGTTATTACCAGTGACTACCTGGGGTGGCAGTGTAGCATAGTGGTTAAGGAGCAGGGCTCATACCCAAAAGGTTGCTGGTTTGATTCCCCACAGGGGCACTGCTGCTGTACCCTTGGGCAAGGTACTTAACCCACAATAGCCTCAGTAAATATTCAGCTGTGTAAATGGATAATATTGTATAAAAAAAGCCTCTAACTGATGTTAGTTGCTCTGGATAAAAGCATTTGTTAAATGCCAATAAAGTAATGTAACTTTTAGGTTTAATATCCTGATGATACACAAACATTAATCATTGCAAAGTTATCTGTCAACTATTATGTTTCAATCCCTGCATGACACACAGTAATTCTGGCTAATAGTCCATCATCCGGCCGTAGCCAAACTGATATAGTCGTGACAATGACCACACTTGACAGACAGGCACACAAACAAGAAACTGCAGGCACACAGAATCTACAAACGGTAAAACCGTGGTAGAGAAGGGACTGCCGTATTTAGAAGAATGGAAAGATCTGGCAAATCATACCGCTGTTGACATAGCACAAAGGCCATTGCTATTAAAATATCTGACAGCATGAAAATGCCCTTTTCAGGCCAGCGAGTGAATTAAAAAGGTCTCCCCCATAGGTTGGAAGTGAATAATGATAAACTACAGTACCTTTGTGCCATTTAACATCCATATTGCTCTAATAAAAGACCTATACATTTATATTTAATGTGGCAAAGACAGGGGGCATTTAGTAACTATCCCATACACTGATGTCAAAGCAATGGTTTGAAATGTGACTTGCACTGCCACAAAGTCACTGTATTGACTTACGCTGACAAATGACAAGCGAACTAAACAAAAATTTTTGTAAAATGTGCCAGCATACATCCTTTTTCCAGTAAATGGTGTTATTCTGTTGGCAAATGTTATACGCCTCAATTAAGATTTCACCACAGGAGTTCACTTTAATTAGGGGATAATTGCCAATCATTGCCTCTGTTTTCCTAACTCTTGGCAGTAAATGCAAATGGCCTATGAATTTTCACTATTTTCTTTACACATGCAGTCTGTGAAATTCCTTTGATCTGTGCAGCTCTGCTTTAATGTACTGGCTGAAATAAGAGCCTAATACATCCTGATCCAAAATTCAGATATAAAATTTTGTGGTGTGACTGTTCCAGCAGATCTCTCTTATGCAGTACTGAAAAATCTGGTAAGTTCCTTTTTCCCAGTGTTTTTTGAGAGCAACTTGTGAATGTTATTTCCACTACCAACAGGGGGAGCAAGAGGCAACATATAGGTAAAAAAATGATCGGAGGAAGTACATTCGTCTTAATAAAAATATGACCTTGGATGGAAACAGGGATATAGGCCAGTCTGTGCAGATCTTACATTTTTGTTATTTGGTAACCTATCTTTTGGTTACTAGCCCTGTTCCTTACCAATACCCCACACTGCTGTCTTGACAGATCAGAAAATTTTCAGCGTACAATGATATTTAATTGTAGTACAAATGATAAAGTTTAATCGATAGACTGTTGATCAATAGATTGCTATTTAGTATTGCAGGGAGTTTAAAAAAGTCTGTTCAGCCTCACTCTCTGCCTAAGCTGTTGAGTCTAAAGATGGTATTAATAACAGAGAAAGGGCAGCCTTAGCAAGCATCTCTGGAAACATTAATTATTAGATTGCATACCATGGCTGAAGAACTGGAAAACAAGATTTTAAAGCATGTTCATGAAATCAGAAGGTAAACAGTAGTTCCATCCAGAGGTAATCCCTAACTAGCCAATGAAATCCATGTGTTACCTTTGATGTAAGATTCATTCCTGTGGGCGTGTGGATGCGCATGTATGCCCTTGGCTGAGTGTGAGTGTGGGAGTGTGTACACATGTGCACATGCATGCATGCACCCAGGTATGTGTGTGGGTGAGCATATGCCTGTGTACATACATGTGTGCTTGGGTGCATGCAGGCGTGTATTCACACAACATGCTGTTGTGTGTGTGTGCTTGTGAATGTGTGTGTGTGCTCATGTATGTGTATTCATGAATGTGTGTGTGTACCTGTGTGTGTGAGTGTGTGCGCCTGTGTGTGTGTGTGTGCCTGTGTGTGCCTGTGTGTGTGTGTGTGTGTGTGTGTGTGTATGTGTGTGTGTGTGTATGTATGTATGTATGTGTGTGTGTGTGTGTGTGTGTGTGTGTGTGCGTGCGTGTGTGTGTGTATGTATGTATGTATGTGTGTGTATGTATGTATGTATGTGTGTGTGTGTGTGTGTGTGTGTGTGTGTGTGTGTGTGTGTGTGTGTGTGTATGTATGTATGTATGTGTGTGTATGTATGTATGTATGTGTGTGTGTGTGTGTGTGTGCATTTGCATAATTGTAATGAACATTAAGACTCAGTGGAAAATTGGGTTCCAGAGCAGTAGATTAGCAGGATGCGCCTGTGTCACACTGTTCCAAATAGGATCTGATTGGACTAATTAGATCTGATTGAACTAATTGAATCTAACTTTCTAATTTCATGATGTAATTGAATTGCGATTGGAAGATGAATGAGGGCGTAATTGGTCCTTTTGTTATTTTCACAATGCGAGAGGCACTCCATGCGAACCGTATTCCAGCGGGTGCCACACCGCATTAAACGCAATTGATTGACGGATCAGACAGATTATCACTTGTGCAGCACTGTGGCAATAACAATTAGTCATTTTGCCATTGAGTAAAATTCGTCAAATTGAAAACACTCAGATTACTCGACTTGACAGGATAGGCACATGCCTATTTCAAGATCTGCACATTCCAAATCCATTTCAAAATTTTAACCGATAAAATCTATACTTATCCAAAGTCAGAAGCAAAGAGAAGCAGTTTTTGACAGCACAGATCATCAGACTGAACCCAACCAATGATAGTGATATACGACCTCCACCCTACAAAAAATAGGCAGCAAAAGACAGCTTGAGTCTGTTCTCTTTAAAAAGAACAATTCCGATTGAATTCCCATATTATGTGGAAAAATTCAATAACGACATTGAAGTTTGTTGATTCTGTTGCCGCTAATGCATCTCCCCAGCGAGCCATAATGATTGGCTGCTTCCCTGTGACTCCCAACATGCTCGGCACGGTCCCTCTCAGATCTGACGCTGAAAAACAAAAAAAAACAACTCCAGCCCTGGAGACAGTCCCAGACACACACCTAGCAAACATGGTATCACGTTGCTATAGAATCGCATCAAGCCTGTGCCGGCGCCGGCAGGAGCGCTCGCACAGAGCCCACAAGAGAAACGGGCTGAAAGAATTGGATAAAAGCACTTCAGGTGCGCTTCTCTCTAATCAAATCTCCTCTCTTCGGGATGTTTCAACATGCTACTTTCAGAATCAATAAGTTCTATTTCTCTCCTTTGAAAAAAGAAAAAAAAAATAGAACATAATCCCACAGTGAGGTACACTTGCTGTCTTAGTCATTTGAGTTGCCCTCCCACAAATGCTATTACAGCTTAAAGAACAGATGACGTAAATGAAGTACCTTTATCTTCCCATTACAATTTTACAGGGTGGCCAAGCTGGGAACCCTCAGAGCTTCATGCATGGCCCCTGAAATGAGTGTTAATGAAAGAAATTAAATCAAAAACAGCTTAACACTATGATTATCATTGGGTCCTATATAATGCTTCTGATTTCAGAACCACTAAGCCACAATGTCTCTGTTTCTCTTTTTAACATATGGTCAAATGTGTTACAAGTGGATATTTCATCTAACCAGTATTTCATTTCAAAGATAAATACAGAGGAGAATGCTAAAATTTGTAACGGTACATGCACTATAAAATATTCAATTAGCCACTTATGTCTAGCAGCTGATATATCTATTTCCACAGTCCTTCAGCTATTTAGAGTCATTTGCAGGACTTGTTCACTTGGAAGCAGCAAATCTATCACATTATAGAGTGTTATGGTTGGTGCTGAATAGGGTCTTTTGGGATGTCAGGAGAGAGTTGTGGGACCCCTAAAGTCTGAATCTCTCTCCTTTGTGCACTCTGCTCTGTTCTCCTGTGTGCAGTAGTTCATTCCAGGATAGACACATTAATCACCCTCTTGAGCGTGATTATGGTGAATATACCCGAGTACACGGTCGCATAGCACAGAGATATTGCCTGAGTGGGGTATGACTACTCATTTTTGTGCGATAATGTATGTAATCACCTAAAGGAGACAGATCAGGGTTTGTGTTTGAGTTAGGTTTTGGGTTAGGGAGGTCAACGAGGGTGGAAATGCATTAGTTTAATTAATCTAATTAATTTAACTGTGGCTTTAAATTAGCATTGAGTATTCTGTAAAAAAAGGGAAGTGTTTGAAAATGAACATGCTGGGAAATTTAGTCTGATGCATCAATCAGACACCAAACCAGTGCATCTCAAAAGGTAGATTAGTAAGTGCTGGCTTGAGTGCTCTCATAAAACTGGGAGGGACTAATGGCGCACCCATATATGTGTAGCATGACATCTAGCTTTACCCCCACAGTGGAAAACTCCAGCTCTGCTGCTGGATAGCAGTGGCTTATATGGGCACCCTTTCACAGTGTCTCTTAAACTCCTTAAAGCAGTTATCTGTGCAGAAGACAGTAGCAGTAAAAAGCATTTGTATGTGCGAATAAATGTGACTGCGACTGCGAATAAATGTAATGTAAATGCAGTAAAAAGCTGTCTGCTGGAACCTGCATCTCTCTCATTGTAGTCAAGGAGCATTTAGCGTGGGCCCGCACCAGAGCAGTGCCGCAATTCACCCACAATGCACCACTCAGAAGGTACAAAGGTATGCATCTGGAGGTCGAGGAACTAGACCACAGTATATGAGCTGTATATTTCACTGCTAAAGAGAGAGAAGGGCGACAGGGCAGTGGCACTGTGCCACCTGAAAGAGTGTGAAGTGTTTCCCAGCGCTGTCAAAGACCTTCACAATGCTGAAGCCTACAAATTATGAAAGCAAAGCTCTGCTGAAACCTGCTCACGAATTTCACTAAACTGAAGCAGCACAGGTTATCTCTCTCTCTCTCTCTCTCTCTCTCTCTCTCTCTCTCTTTATTATTTTAAGTAGCCAAGTGCTGGTCTACACCAGAGATCTCTCCACCTTTCATTTGGAACCAGAGTGAGAAAGACTTTCTACCCAATGTTACACAGGGTGCTGCTCCATGGTCACCAGCAGCCCTTCACTGTAGATCAGGCTTGGCTTATGAATGGAGGCAGGAACATGAAATCAGCTAGAAACCAAGCAGGAAATGAACATGGTGCTGGCAGCCCAAGGTTCAGGGCTCCAGGACTATGAGATCTGTGTTGAAATACACTTGCCTGCTACTCTCAAGGTTGCTGCAGTTTGGGGGGAGTGGGCGATTGAGTTTTACACACAAAGTGTTTGCGAAATAAAAAGACATAAATGCATAAATACCCAGGTTCCTGGAGAACATTTGAGCTCAGATCAGGCTGTGAATATTCAGTGAAAGTTACACAAAGAAGGTACGCTACAATACAGGCTTTAGTGTTGCATTGCACATGCAGTGGTGACCATGAACTGCTGAACTGAACTGTGTTGACAGTTTGGTATTTTTTGCTCTTCTATACACACACACACTGTGTACATTTTGCACAGTATTCACATGGCTGGATACTTATAAACACAATGTTGGTTCCAAGGGCACAGTAGCAGTGCTCTGTGAATGGATTTGAAATTGCAGCGCCCAAACTGCCACCCAAGAACCCAGACTGCTGTTCTCGAATAGCCCTAATTCTACTGTTGTACTTTTTCTTGCAATAGTACTATAGCAGGGAAAATGTGTTTTATAATCTGTCCGAGAATGAAACATGTATCGGCACACACTGACATTCTTTTTCACCTTATGTGGGTGGCAGCTTAAGGTCAAACTGCCACGTGTGATTTAGTGTGCTCTGGGAGGCAGCGGCCGCAGATAAACGAGACAAAACGAGGCCATATGGGAGATTTAATTCACTCCTCGGGTCCCCCCCCCCCCAATTGCTTTGGTACATCTCCATAGTCATGCCTTCACTCCGGTGTGGCTCGCAGGTGTTTTGTGTGAATTCTTCGCTGAGTTCAAAGAAAACCACAGGGAAAGGGTTTGGTTGTGCAGACGTACTACTCATTCACAGACTCTGTTTGGTATGAGCCATTGTCGGAGATGGGCACCGCGACATGTCGGTTGAAATGACAAAATGATGAAATGACACTACCACAGAAACAGGCATCGTTCCGGGAAAGCACTCATCGTTTGGCACGGTCCTGAAAGTACAACCAATCAATCATCGACTTTAAAACATTTGTGACAACAAAAAAAAAATCGGGTCAGCTATAGAAATAATCAATAGTATGACACATTAGATTTTTTAGAAAAGGACTGCGATTGCGAAGTCCATTCATTTTGCATGATTTCTGAAATACTAGGAAAAAGACCTGTTCCACTGCACTCAGACTAACTTCACACTATTCATTAATGGTGCGTGTTATGTTGGGGTAATGCGGGATCATTTTGCTACTCTCTCTCAGAATGTCACTAAAGTCAGTCTTTCAATATAGCGCTCCGAATATTCCGAGGGAAGAGCATCAAAAAATCCTCTTGCTATTTTCTCTGTTCCCCATTCGGTTATTGCACTGGCTCTTTTTTTCCCAAGACGGTATTACCTGGAACAGCTTATTGAAGTGGATAAGGAGAGTTCAAAACATACATTTATACAAGGAGGGGGTAATCCAAAGCCAATTTATTTCTCATATCTGCTGGGACCAGGTTGTGAGAGCACAATCTTATCCTGGATGTCTTGACTGCCAAAAGATTTGTGAAAGTCAAGTAATGGTATTACAGACATTTGTCCCAACAAAGCCGAGTGTTATGAGAAAAAAAATGGGTTTTGTGAAATGATAGATACCGAGCAGTTTCTGTAATGTCTCTCTAGGTTTAACTACATCACAGATCACAAAAGCTTACAAAACCTCCCATCAATGACAATGGCAACATGCATTAACATGAGAAACAGCATAATAAGGCTTTAAATACAATATTTTTTTGATTTTTAATATATAAAGTATTTTCACCGACAAAATGAGAATGTACTTTAAACATCTTCGTGTCATCAGAATGCAATAAGGCTACAGTTACGTTGTTCATACCGTTTTATAATATGTCTGTAACTGGTACTAGCAGCAGGTGTTTGGAGGAGATATAGAAAATAGCCTCTGTGAAACATGGAACGCCTACAGTTAAAGCCACGTGACTCATGTGCAGTCACTGTCATTGAGAGAGATGGGGACTGTCAGACGAGCACTCCCTATAAAATGCAAGTCTATATCTGCGGTTTATTGCTCACAGACTTGTTCTCGTGTCAATGACCGGCTTCATCCCTCTCATAATGTATAGCTCCTCTACCACCAACCTCCACCCCCTCAGCCATTGACCGTATCTTCTGTCCTGTGAAACGCACACTGTATCTGTCGGCCATCTTCTTTGCATTTTTACTGCAATGCCAGCGTCAACGGCCTTCCTTCTCTTCTGTGCCATTCTGTCTGGTAAGGTATGGAGAGCCTGTTTGGGCCGGCTCAGGAGGTAGGAGGGAGAGCACGTTTGATTTAAGGCCCTGGAAGGCTCCAAGGTTCCGGAATATACTGCTGTGCCCACAATGACAGAAGAAACAAGCAAAAAGACATTTACTGTGGTCAGCTGGCACATGTCCGCTGATTTTAATATAATACAACACCGCACAATAATAATTTCAAGAGCTTAAATTTCTTTGGAGGGTAGAATTCCTCGAAAAACAGATGTATTATTGGAGTAATGCATCAGATAAAAATTAGATATATGGCACATGTTTGGAATGTTGATATTGACATTATGTTAGTATAATACAAATTAGAATTATTATAATTATTGTAATAATTGAATATGTTATTACTATTAAACATTATTAAATTATGCTCCTCCAGGAAGATGATCACCTGTTATTACTGCCAACTGCATCTCCCACCATGACACAAAATAGGAAGAGTGTGGCCTCCTGAACCACAAAATCAACTGAGCTTTTATGCCTTACCAGTAACTCACTGATTTGAACCAATCATAGTGTTTCAGCTTGGAGCACAAAGTCTTCTGATTGGTGGCCCCACCCTTTAATGGGGTTTATGAAGTTTCACGCTCTCATTGCTAGAAGTTTCCAGGCTATGAAATCTGTTCATTGCTACATCATTTAACTTCTTAAAAGAAGGTAAAATACTTTACTCCATCACACTTGTCTATCTGTAATTTTCACAGCAGGGATTCCCCAGAAAATGAATCACTTGTGGGGAATATAATTCTCATTCTGTTCATTTGCAATTTCACCTGTTCCTTGGTCTTTCTTTCTCACACGGTAACACATGGATGAGAGCTTTCTCTCTTTCAAATCTCAGTGGTGGCCCTCCCAGTGTATATTATACACTATTACAGCTTCCTAAATTTAAACAATGCTTCTGAAGACGCTCCCGTGGATTGCAGTGTAAATAAAAGACAAATGTGTGTGGTGCTTTGTAAATTTTATTTTAGCTTTCATCATTACTGTTCGCAGTATTTTGCATGTCACGTCCTGAAAGGCGAGACTGTTTATACAGATGGGGTTTAACTGAGAGCAGCTTCGTTCCTGCCCTTCACGGAGCCCGGGAATCGGCAGCTGGCAGGGAGGCTTAGCCGCGGGCCCTTCTCACTGACATCTGCGATATATTACACACGCGCAGAAAATTCTTTACGTTTCGGGTTTTCGTATTTTAACAAATTGACAAATATTGCTTTTATTTGAACTCCTGCGGTGAAGTATGGAGGTTAATTTGTCAGACTTTTTGTGCCAGACAAAAAAAAATTCCAGGAGTATTGTATTCCAGAATTTCAAAATCCTCGTTCCATTTAAAAAAAAAAAAAAAAACATTTTTCCATTCCGCAGACCTGGAAGAAGGTTACAAATGTAATTTTGCACCAGTCCGCAAATCCTCATTTATGTCAAAGCTACATTATGAAAGAAAGAAATACATATTGTTTTTTCTGGGTCAAAGGGATATTTGAAAAAAAAATGTTAGATTCTCCTTTGATTGCATCTTCTGTGCACTCAGACAAGGTCAAAACTAATGCTAACTTTGTTTATTTTATCTTATATGTCCTTCCATCCTTTTTTTGTACTGTGTTTACCACTTTACTGTGTCTCTGTACAACTTACAGAGATAGGAACAGAGCCCATCTGCTGGAAGGCTGGGAGACAAGGAAAGGATCTGTTTTAGAACATGGTGTTTCCAAAAGGCCCAAATCCATCATGGGAGTAGCCAGCACTACAAAGCTTCAGCACTAACTTAGACTGACACTGCAAAGAGGCTGCACGCCTCAGTAGCCAGGCGAGGAAAACTGCTGACTTCTGCAGACTGGATCAAAACAAGGCCAGGAGAGCGATGCACGCGGTAAGCATGGCTGTCTTTACTTTAGCTCAGTGTTTCTTCAGTTCCTCTCAACGTTTCTGCCACTCTGCTGTGAAAAATGAACTGCTCGTGCCTCTGAACTGGCAGCTGAATCGAATTGACCAGAACAGGCAGGACACTGCTCAGGTAACTGATGCCTGCCAAACTCGGTGTCACGTCATAAAGCTTCCCCAGACTCCATGGTGTAGCTCCCTTTACTTGGGCATTGACTTTGCCTGAGATAGGCTCTCTTGTTTTTCTTTTGGGCTGGATTGAAATCAGACACAGTTCTGTTCTCAGCTGACTCCATACAAATATAATGTAAGGTGTGGTGTACATTTTATTTAGCATATTTTCTGTGAGGTTTAACAGCTTTTCCACTTAACACCACAAGGTGTTTCCATGTTGATTATCCTTTGCTAATTTAAAATACATTCTAATGACTATTTCTGCACCTCTGAAAATATATGCATTCCACTGGTGACTCATTAACTACAGGTGTAAAGTCAATTACTTAGCTGGCTTTTCAAACTGTTGAATGTCTTACTGTTTTGTTATTTTTCACTGAATTAAATGTCTGCATTAAACTAAACTATTGCTTCTGTTGGCTGGCTCTGTTGGCTGTGCAGTATATTAACAGGTCTGAAATGAACAGTACACTAATGGATACATATTAATCAATTATATTACTATAAAAATTAATAAATCATTATTCCCCCCCATCTCCTCCTGAACTATAAAAAATGTAATGGTTTGGTTGTAATGGTTTAACATAATGGTTTGGTTGTAATGTTTTGGTTGTAATGGTTTAACGCACTCTTTAGCTTTACCTGCTAGTTTGTACCTTGCCTGGCCAGCCTTTGGAACTTTGTCATGCAGCACTTCTAATATTGTTGACTCTGTATGGTTTTCCACTTGTGTTGTATTGTACCTCACTTGTAAGTCACTTTGGATAAAAGTGTCTGCCAAATGAATAAATGTAAATGTAAATGTAATTCTATTAATGAGGTTTTGCACCAATTTGACTTTGTGGATGTAATTGATTGATATTACCCCACAAGCAGTGGATGGCACTTCTTTTATGCAAACATTTTATTCCTTATAATCCAGTCTGATTTCTCTTATTCCAGTGACCTTTCAGCTAGTGCACTAGGAGGTTTTGTGTTCAAGTCTACAGCTCAGTAGCAGTGATGTTTTGAGTAGCACTGTTGGCTCACTGGCCAGTGATGACTGGCAATCACAGTCCTGTGATGGAGTAACTGAGTTTCAGAGCAGGTGGAACAGAGACTGGCGTACTTCTATTTCTATTCTCTCAAATTCTACATCCTGATTAACTGCAGGGCCTTGTGGGAATAATCCTCTGGGAATAGCCTTCAGACACTAACCGGGGATGGCCCATGCCTACTAATTGAGAACTGCAGTGAGACAGGTTATCTTCGTTAGATTTGTTTAAAAGAAATGCACGTGTCTTGAAAATCCTGCATCACAGTTCTTCAGTAGTTTATTTGCACCTGCGACAGGGTATTACTGAAATCAGAGAATGTTAGGAACCTTGCTCGTTCCGCAATCTGATTTATCATTGCTTGCATTCTCCCTCTCCGGGTCTAGAAGATATTGCCCTTTTCCCTCCAAAGGGAAAGTGCACTAGATTCAAATCACCATTAATCTTCTGGCATTTTGTGGGCGAAAAAAGGTGAACAGAACTGAGTGGAAATAAATGGTGCGTACACTGGCAATTCATTTGAGAACAGGCGTCAGCTCCAAAGCATCGCCGAGCGCGGAGGGCCGCCGTAATTCACCATCTCTCTTTGTCCAGGCGTGAAAAAAAACGTGCTCAGACCACTGATTTCCAGCACGGCGAGAAAGGCAAGCCCATGCCCCATTCGCCATTAACGCCGAGATCTTTTCCCTTTTTTTTCTCTCAAACTGTCTTTGATGGACGAGAGCCGCTGGCATCCGATTGTGAAGGATGCATCTCCCTTGCAAATAAACGCTCGGTTCAATCGGCAAAGTCGACGGTTAAAACATTCCAGATCAATTTTGTTGATGGGGGGCTGGGGGTGTCACTTTGCCTAAATGGAGAACTATTCATCCCATGTTCTAAGCAGAGACGCATTAGAGGCAGGCAGATTTGGTGGGTGTGGGTGGGGGTGGGGGTGGGGGTGGGGGGCAGGGCAGATGGATGCAGATAGGGGGTTGGGGGGTGAGGAGGCGGGGGGGACACATTTGCGGTCTCTAAATTACTCTTTACGGCGGTGGTTCAGCTAAAGTAACTGCAGCTAATGGAATGGAGGTGGAAGGTAGACCCGCGATTAATCAGCAATGTTTGCGCTTATCCCCACGCTATTGGATCAACTCCACCCTCTCCACCGGGCCCGCGTAGCATCCTTACGACACGTTTATTACACGCCAATGGCGGGTTGCCGTGGTGAAATATGACCGAGTGCAAGCCAAGTGTTCAGTTTAATGATCTCAGCCTTCCTTCCTGAGTGTTTAAAAAACAAGGCTGCCCCTGTCACCATCTGATACCCCCCCTTCCCTCCACCACTCCTCCCAGGATATTGGACATCTGTTTATTATGGAGGACTTGAAATGCAATTTACTTTGTGAGCAGGAGTCATTGAGATCCTGATATGGTGTAGCCAAATTGATTTGATTCAGGAGCAGAGGTTTTTTTATTTACCTTTTTTTCAGCCATTGATGTTTGAACCTCTCCGTCTTTGTTATCATCTAAGTGGCTGTTGAGGGTGAAGGCCACGCACTTCTCCAAAGCCTGTGCCAATGAGAAGAAATGGGAGACTCAGTGCTTGGTTTGGCTCAGTGCTACTGGGGCTTTTGTGTCTGAGACCGCAAAACAATAGCCAATCTGAGATCGGTTCACATTTATCAGACGAGAAGGAAGAACAAGGAAAAAGAAGAAATGAAGGAGAAGAACAAGAGGAAGAAGAGCAGAAGAAAAAAAATCAAACTAGAAAATAAGGAGCTATGCATAACATTGAATATAACACTATTGATAGTCTCTTTGAACCAAGGTCACAAACCATAGCGCTGCTTCTCTGTGGATGTTAGACACTGGAATTAGGCTGATATTCCTCTGTTAAGGCTCCTTTACATTACATTACACTGCACCATAGAAAGCACCACAGAAAGCATCTCAAACCACTTCTCATTAAATCTCACCATACCCCTTGGTCAACATAAGTGAATGTGGAAAGAATAGAATTTTTTTGTCTGTTTGCAGACGATTCGTTCAAGTTAATCAGTTCCAGTGAGTCAATGGATATGGAGAGCCTTTCTTTAATGTATGAACAAATTCAAGTCAGTATATTACTCAGGGTCTGATAGGTTATTAAAGAGACTGTGAAAAATGCAGTTTTCATGCCTTTGTAATCTGTAATGGGTTCTGTATGGCATTCAGATACGAGAAATTTATTATTCATTATGAACTTATTGTGCATTCACAATGTAATGTCATCACAGAGAGATCTGATGTCTTACTTGTCCTCTGACTACCCCTGCCCCCGTTCCTCAAAGGCTTTAGGTGTTGGAACAGGGTGCTAATGCCAAGCCTTTGTTTTGTGCACCTTTTTTTTGTGAGACTTCACTGCTGTTTCCAGCTAATTAATTAGGCTAATTAATTAGATCTGATGCAGTGAGAGGATTATGAGAAGGTAAAGAAGATTAGGTCCAAGGAGGTGTGCAGGTGAAAAGAGCACAGAGGTGGGTTTTAGAGAAAGATGGTGAATGAAAACATCTCAGGGTGGGGCGGGGCTGAATTAAATAAATGCTGCATGTATTATTTATTTTACTTGTAGTATTGTGGGGTGTTATGGATTTTGTGATCTAGTGACTGGGTGATATATGGTAATGTTTGTACTAGACTTCCTGTAGTTTATATGGGTGTCTAGTTTCAGGTTAATTAGTGGTGCTTGAATAGTGTTGGGCACACACTCATTGTTCTGGGAGTGTTGTTAGCCTGTTCTGACACTCTTGCTCATTCAACTCGGATGGATACACTTCTTTTCTCCTGTTGCTCTGAATAAGAGCATCTGCTAAATGAATGTAATGTAGTCTAATTACTCTATGGAAAGTAAAGTGCATTATTCTAGTGAATGTCCTGGCACTGAAACTCCAGCAATGTTCTGCATAGATGTGAGTGTGTGGGCATGGATGTGTGGGTTGGTGTGTTCGTGTACAGCGGTGGTGTATTTTAGTGTTTTGCTTTAGCCAGTTATGTGAGTCACGGCACCAATGTAACCGACCAATGAATAAGGTCTGCACCTCTGCGAGGGAGCTCCAAACCCCTATCCTCGTCACACACCTAAACTGTAATGACGAGTGTCATTACCATGTTTAGCTCAAGGCAATTTTCCCTTAGCTCCATAGGCAACAATGTTAGCTAAAGAGGGGAGTGACATCACCCCTGAAAGTGTTCTGCTACCTGCTAACCTACCAGGTTTACACAGGACTAACACAAGCTACTACACCACAATGTGTGTGTGTGTGTGTGTACACACGGACGTGGTGTGTATTTTAGTGTTGTTTCAGTGTTTACAGAGCTGTCTGTAACTGTGAAAGTGGACGTTATAACCTGTTTGATGCAGTAATTGGTGCTGAGTCTCTCCTCCCTCATAACCCCTCAGTCTATTCTGTTGAAGCTCCAGTGCCTCTTTGCTGGTGATATACTAAATCATGAGTTCAAAAAAGCCTCTTGTAGGTGATCTGGAGCTCCCAAAGCAATGGCACGGCTTATGTGTAGATTTATATAGTATCAGAATATAGTAATGTTTCCTCTGCCCAGACAAAATGAAGAGACTTTTCAAAAATTCTAATACGAATTCAAGTATGTGTCATTGTTTAATGTTTGGCTGGGATGTTTGAGTGGCTTAAAACACCCCTCCACCAAACCAGAAACCTTAATAGCAGAATGTTATTCATGGATCAAAGCTGTCCTTCTTTCGTAAACACGTATAATAAAAATAGCTATAATGCTTTCCGGGTGCGGTTTAGTAAAGGCATTCTGTAAAGTACAATATCCCACCAAAAGGGTTGAGTTACGGTATTCATTACAAAATATTTGAGGAAACGACAGGGGCTGAATGTCTGGTATGAAAGAGGTTAGAGCTAGGTCTTTGTCTAAGGAATAAGACCTGGCCGCTAGCCGCCAGGAACATCACTGCTCCACAGACATCAGGAAACAGGAAAAAGCAGAGGAGAGGGGTGGAGTCAGAGATGGCTGGTGCAAGTGTGAAAAAAATAAGTTTAGCCAGGGATGACTGAGCATAGAATTCCTATTGCATTTTACATTTCAGGTGCAAAATATCTTAGAATGTATCACGCCTGTGTGTTTCAGATGTGTCCCATCCAGCTCTTACATCAGTCTGTGTCATGAAATATCATATGCATGTAGCCCATATGTAAAAGGAATTTAATATATCCAAAATTAAAATCATGGCTGTCTGAATGTGGTAGAGAAAAGCACAGGAAATGAGCAGAACTTGCCACCCTGCCGGTCACGTAATTGTAAAATTGTTCAATTCATGGTGGAAAATATGCGTTCCTGCTTTTCATCCTCCGTCTCTGTTCCCCCCCCCCAAGCTCGTGCCGCCGCCTCTCCTGTGATGTGGTGGCATGTTCGCGGGGTCACCCTCCCGGCCCTTCGTCACCGCCCGGGGTGCGACGTCGACGCGGGTGCGGCGGGTGGGCGAGAGGACGCTCGGGCTTCTGGGAACTGTCTCAGCCAATCAGCGCGGCGGTTATCACCCGCCGGGCCGGGCAGCGGTTTAATAAGCCTGCGGTGTGTGTGAGGGAGCAGATTCTACCGCCATGAAAAGGGGCGCGCTGCGCGCTTCGCTGTTTCTGTAACAACACCGAGAAAGAGGTTGTGAAACTAAACTAAATCCGCCAGATGGTGAAATCAGGTCACCAATGAAAGAAGGAGGAAAAAAAAAACAGAACAGGAATGTGTCATCTGCTACCCATCATTTTTCTCAAAGAAAGAAAGAAAAGAGCTCGAAATAATCACGGGTTCTTAGGCCAAAGCTGTCAGTAAAGGAGGAGCTGGCTGGGGGAAACCTCTGGCAATGCGTCTCAGATTAGACTGGATCTCTGAGTTGCCACTTTGCAGTGTTGGCAGTTGGCAAGTCATCCGTCACTGCTGTGAGCTCTACCGCGCTGGTGGTTATACGGTTCTTTTTTGTCACTGTTGTCAGCTCCGCTCAAGGTCACCTCAGACGGATCCACAAAAAAGACCTACCATCTAATTCTAATAATTCTAATTCTAATTCATCAGGTTACCAGAAAAAAAAATCTGCAAGGTTACCAGAATACATATTTTAAGATTTATTCATTTTACCAGTGTACTAGACAAATACCGTCCGTGACCTACGGTGTCCTCTGTGTCGTTTCTTGGACATTACTTCATACGCCTGCCTCACACCTCAAACATACTCACCTAACTCTGCAGCTCTGTACAATTCAAATTCACAATACAGTTCTGTAGAATGCTAATTCAGAGGGTAGCTCTTCAAAATCACAGCTCACAGGGAAATTTTAGAAAATGGCTGTGCACATTACTAACATTTAGCAGATGTTGTTATCCAGAGTGACTATAGAGCTTGACATATACAGAGGTAATTGTGGGTTAAATACCTTGGCCAGGTGTACAATAGCAGTGCCCCAGCTGGGAATCGAACCAGCAACCTTTCAGGTAGGAGGCCAGTGACTTACCAACACACTACATCGCTGCCTGTGTTCTGAGCAGTTCTACAGAATCTCACTTCTCAGTGAGGTTTTAGGGGCTGGCAGTGCATAGCACAGCATTTTATGTGAGACCCGGGTAAGTTCCCTGTTAAGAAAAGGACTCAGCACACCGTGTTCATTGTACTGCCTCTTCACATTTTGTAAAGAGGTTTCCTTGTACAGAGTCATCCCTTTTTCCATCAGGCCCAATGGCCCCCATCCCCTGGCTTGTGTTGCCTCTCTGGTTTTATTAACCCTGACGGTTGGCTTTGTAAGAGCCTCCTGAGCCCCCACAAGCCCCAGGTTTCCATTCACATTACCGAGCAGAGGGAGGTACTTCCACTGCCAGGAGGGAGTGAGTGTGAACCCCAGCAACAGACACACACACACACACACACACAAAAAGTATACATGAACACAGACACATACTTTACACACAGAGGCACTTACATATATTCATATGTACAGACACACACACACACACACGTGCAAACATTCACCGAAACACATACTGTGCACAGACACATGCACACCTGTACATACAAACCCACGCATACAGACTCCTACATGCAGGCACACACACACACACACACACACACACACACACACACACACACACACACACACACACAAAAGTATACATGAACACAGACACATACTTTACTCACAGAGGCACTTACATATATTCATATGTACAGACACACACACACACACACATGAAAACATTCATTGAAAAACACATACTGTGCACACACAAGCATACATACAGACACATGCACACCCGTACATACACACCCACGCATACAGACACACACACACACACACACACGCACACAGCACATACGCAAACATACAAACACACAAGCTCATACTTTACAAACACAAGCATACGTGCACACATCCATACATGTACACAAACACACGCTCACGCACACACACCACCATGCACACACGCATGCAGTCTCTCTCGCTCTCTCTCGCCCCCTCTCTCTCTCGCTATCTCTCCACACACCGAGAGAGCGGTGATGGGTCGATAACAGGAGGCCACTCCATCAGATATCCGCTAATGAATCCGGTCTGAAGGGAGGGCACTGAGGATGTAGTATTGCTCTCCTCAGCAGCGCTGTCGTTCCCCCCGAGGACCGACCGACTCCCCCATCTTCGACCTTCTTCCCAAACCCCCCTCCGCTCACAATCAATTAGCGAGCATTCTCTCCCAGCGACAGCGGGGGCCACACCTGTCAGCATCCTCGACCCCAGCAACGACCCTCCCCCCCCAACTTATTTCCCCCTCAGCTCAGCTGTCATGTCAGAGAGAGAGAGAGAGAGAGAGAGAGAGAGAGAGAGAGAGAGAAGAATGAAATGGGCAGGACCTCCAACCGAACGACGCCGCTGTTACCCGTGACACATCCATATTCTCACCCCGGCGTTCAGCGTTTGACTGGTGGCCGGTCGGCCAATTGGATGTTTCATCCCCGGGGGGGGAACCGGACCTGTGAAGGAGGAATGATTTTGCCGTCTCCGCCGCTCTGGTCTGTTTCCCCCAGACGGTGAACGTTCTCATTAAAAAGCCCCGCTGCGCTCACAGACAGCATCACAGGAAGGGGAAGTGATGGAGCGGCGCGTGGAGCCGGGTCCAGAGGGGGGCGTCAGTGTGCCAGCGGTGTGATGCACCTGGAGGAGCCTGGAGTTCTGTGTCAACTTTCCCGAGTTGAGCTACCCTGCATGCACACACACACACACACACACACTCACACTTACACATACACACACCCCCTCAACCTTGCCAAAAAACTTCCCTAATTGGCCGGGGGGCAATAACAGCGGTAACACCTCTGGGCCAATCGCGTGGCTGTCAGGCTGCAGGCTGCGGTGACAGCTAACCTCTTAATTAGGTCCTGTCAGTCCTGGCAGCCAGCGGGATTGGTCCATTAGAGTGTCTGCATGCGGGAGGCTGCGGGGTGGTTCTTGCAGGGCTGACACGCCGCTTCCAGGCTGACGGGTTATTTCTGTCTGGCTGCGGAGAGGTGCCGGCGCTTGTTTACGGTGAGTGTTAGCTAGGTGCGGCGGCCACCACTGCTTAAGTGTGGTTCTCAGTACTGAACCCTGTGCCTTTCTTTCTGCGACAAGAGCACTCCAATGACATTCGTGCTCAGGTCTTTGCAACAATGGCCCAGGAGTTGAATTTTTGAACTGACTGCATTGATATTTGCTTGGCAGATGCCTTTATCCAAAGTCACTTACACAGGTAGCAAATCATGCATTTTATACAGGTGGCTATTTACTCTATAATTTACAGAGGCAATTCCAATACAGTGCTTTCTTCAAGGGTATAACAACAGTGCCTCAACCTGCGAATCAAGCCATAAAATTTTGGGTTACAAGCCCTGCTCCTGACTGCTACAGCACACCGCTGCCCATTGGTTGAACTGTGCTTGTAAAGAACGTGTTTATACCTCCCTAATATCAGTCATTGGTTCACTTCACTATGTGTTGAATTATTTACTTTCTCTGTGCAAAAGCTGGCAAACAGCATTATGGTAAAACAGTGATAAAGCAATGTTACCTCTGAGAACAATGCTGTTGGCAGCAGTTTTTGTCCAAAGCCTGCATTTTTCCCTAAAGCAAGGGTCATTGGTGCACATTGTCTACCATTGCAACGCAGCAGTTATACAGCAAGAATACTTTACTTGTTCCCCATTGTTTCACAGGTTTCTTGTAATATAAGTACATGTTTTCTCATAAAAGGCAGGACCAGAGAGTCCAATATTTTACTGTCTAATATTCAGCATTGTTTCAATAGCCTGAAATGAGGCATCAAAGCACAACACTGTATTACATTGCATTATTGGCATTTAGCAGATGCTCTTATCCAGAGCGACTTACATAGGTTGCAATTTTTATACATGTTACCCATTTATACAGCTGGATATTTAGTGAGGCAATTCTGGGTTGAGTACCATGCTCAAGGGTACAGTGCCCCAGCGGGGAATCGAACCGGCAACCTTTCGGTTACAGGTCTTGCTCCTTATACACTTTATGATGAGAACAAGGAAGAATTAAGTCTTTGAATGTACAGTAAACTTCACCTTTGACTTGAGTGGGAGCAGCCAAATCTGATATTTGGCAGCTCTCACTCCCTGTGCTGTACTTTTAGGTCTTTGTTTGGAAAGGGAAAGTGGGAAAGTGGTAAGGAGTAGGGTTTGGAAACCAAAGGTTGCTGGTTCAGTGTCCAGGTGGAGATCCGCTGTTCACTTATGTGCCAGGTATTTACTCTGAACCGTAACCTCTGAAAAGGTCCAGTCCCAAAAACTACATTTTCTCATGTCTTAAACTTAGAGTCCTTAAATGATCCAGCTTTACAAGATTCTTAAATGGGTAATTCTACTAAGGCTCCACCCCCTCAATTGTTGCCTTATCCATGCACATGATTACGATTACTTTTGACTCACTGAATCCTCTTCAGAGACCTTTTTTACATCTGAGTACTCCTGAGAACTACAAAAGATTCCACAGAGTAAAAAAAAAATCAAAACCTGCATCCCAAAAACCTCTGTGGGTATTCGACATGCAAGCTACTGGCCAGAACATTCAACAGTGTCTTTGAACACCTGGCTTATGTTTTTTTTTTTTTTTTCCGCCAATCGCAAGTATTCTGCCACATCAAAGCTGAAGCAGACTCTCCCAGAGACATTGTTCCATGTGAGCATGTGAAAAAAAAACAGAGGGGGTCGGTGTTTCTGTGGAGGGGCGAGGGGGTCGTGGTGGCGGTGGGGGAGTGGGGGGGGGGTGCCCTCCTTCTGGCCCTGCCCATGGTGGTGTGACGGTGAGAGGGGCTAGGTTGAGGGACAGGTCAGCAGTCAGAGGTTCCCGCCGAGCCCGCCGGACCAGTACACCGGTAATTACAATGTGAATGGGCACTCTCGACATGCGCCCAAAGCAAACATCATCACCGCCCTCCACGGCGGTAATTTTGTGTCATTACCGAGCGCGACCGGCTAGCCGGGGGGGACATTAGCGACGGAACATTAAACTGCCACATGCTGCCTCCGGCTGCCCCTTTTTTTTTTTTTTTTTCTTTGAAGAAACAAGATATGATTCATTTCTTGAAGCAGAACTGTACTCCTACGAGAAAGAATGAGAAAAAGAAATAAAAACAGAGGAGGAGAAATGGTAAGAGCTACACAGTGAGCTTGCTGGCTCCTCCGTCTCCTCTCTCATATTCCAGTTCGCCTGTCAGGTGTCCAGGTCTCGGGAGAGTAGGCCTGGGTGGGCGGGTGATGAACATGCGAGGGCAGGGCGGTGACCTCAGTGACAGGGAAAGATTTCTGGGTGTTATTTTGTTCTTTTTTGATGGGCCAAATGGGCGAGGTGTCTCGCGGCTGAGAGGGGGGTTGAGTCGGAGTGACAGTCTGCTGGGGTTTTAACATGCAGGGCCGAGGCATGAAATGTTAGGTCTGCTTCGGGGCCGCTGTAAAGATGATGCTGCTGTCAGTTGTACAGGGATCAGAATGGATGCTTTTTAAAGTTATTTTTCTTTTCACTGAATTGCTCTCTTGAGACACTGAAATTGCACACTTGCAATAATATAGTCTAGGAACAGCCTGAAAAAAAGGACAAATCTGATACACAAAAGGCAAAGCTTTCACTCACACAGGGAATACTTCAACATTTTTCATGAGCAAAAATGAGTGATGTTTTAGCCGTCCTCATTTGTCAGTGGAATATATTATACTGATATATATAGAGAGAGTATGTAAATAAACTGTTTATTCAGCTGAGATGCTGAAATGGGAATAACCTGGGAATAAAATGGCAAAATAAAACACATTTTCCCATAATTCCCTTGTGTTGAGATGAGTTGAACGTTAAGTTCATGCAGTTTATTTTATCCCTTCACTGTGGAAAGAATGCAAATTCAACCATTCTAAATCAGAGAGAGCCGTCCTCATTCTAAGTTGGAAAACATTCGATTTGTACTGTGAATTTTCTACTTATCAGCACTATACAAGTGCAATGGCTTGATGCCAGAGTGGCAAATCGTAATTTCCTTACAGATACCCAAGGAGAGATTGAACATCAAGAGTATCATTTTACTCTGCGGTTTAAAAAAAAAATACTGTTTGGCAGTTCTTTTGTGTTAAATTAATTTTGTTTTCCTCAATGTAGCATTTGGTTTAAACGGTTCCTGCCACTCCTGACGAGTGGAGAGGTTTTTTTATCTTTTCTTTTCCTCTCTGCTTGGTAAACATTAAATCTCACACTTCATCTGCATAAGTGTCCATCAAACAGCCCAGACTTTTGAGTACCAGTGTCTGCACATGGGGCTGTTAACAATCTGAATTTACCAAGCTGATTATCCCCACTCAGAGCCAGGGGGATGGATGGACTTGCCTGCTCAGAGAAACTGCTTCTTTGGTTTTACTGCAACCAAAGACATCTTTAATGGGTTAACTCCCGTTTCAAACTTAAAAGATTGTGATAAGAAGTCGGGTTTGTAACCGAAAGGGTGCTGGTTCGATTCCCTGTTGGGGCACTGCTGTTGCAACCTTGGGCAAAGAACGTAACCCACAATTGCCACAGTAAATATCTAGCTGTATGAATGGATAAAAATTTAACCTATGTAAGTTGCTCTGGACTAGAGCATCTGCTAAATGACAATAATGTGATGTAATATATTAACTCCGCGCCCTCATTAAGTAGAGTATCTTGTCTGATCAGGTGCACTTTAGATGAAAGCTGGAAGCCACAGAGCTGAGACCAAAGTTTTTTTTTTGAGGTGTCAGGAAACAGGGCTGTGTCAACGCATTACATTTTGTTATTACAGTGTTGCCTGAGCACTGAACTTACATGTTTTCCTTCTCTTTCTCTGTGTTATGCCTTCCATCAGATAAGGTGTGATTCTTGACTTATGAAACCACATTAATATGTAGGCTTGACTTAAATACTTTGGCTGCGAGTGACTGCTGGATGCAAGGGCATATAAGACATCTTCTGGGTATAACACCCATATTGTGTAAGGGGGTCTGGGTTTGTATTTGAATAAGAGTTCAGCTTGTTTTCCTTTATTATTAATATGTTTTTTTTTATTATCATCATTGATTCTGCTCTCATATTAATCCATTTCTCTCTCTGTTCACGCAGCTCCTGCATTGCCTTATCAGATATGCTGGAATATGAAACGCCTGTTGAGTTAGTTCATTAACCCGAATAGATTTTTATTATTGTTTTTGGCGTGTTTGTCAGCCGCATGAATATTAATCCTTGCTCTCCCCGCGCTGTCCTGGCAGTGAAAAACCTGACCCTCCTGGAGAATAAATTACAGACTGTAATGAGTCTGTTGAATCAGATCGTTAGCTTGATTAACCGAGCCCATATGTCACAGATATAAAAGAACAATGGGAAATAAATACGACCTGCAGTGCTGAATCATAATTCGAAAATACAGATTTTCCTTTTTTTGTTGCAGAGAAAAAAAGATTTTAATGTTGCCATGAAAACAACACATTTGTTCATTCTTTTGATCATTTCTGTTTTTTTTTAGGATCGCAATTTTGATTTACATAGTGGTGCTTGAATGAAAGAGTCTGACCCTTGCGAATTAGCTTTGTTTGAGAGAATAAAGGAAACCCTTTCTGTACCTCTGTGGATAATTCCCCCCTTCTGTGTGCTCTTTCTCTCTCCCTCTCTCTGTCTCTCTCTCGATCTCTCCCCCTCTCTCTCTGTTGCTCTCTCTCTCTCCCTCTCTCTGTTTTGCTCTCTCCCTCACTTGCTTTCAATGTCTCTCTCTCTCCCTCTCTCCATTCTCTTTCTCTTTCCCTCTCTCTTTTTTTCCTCTCTCAGTCTCCCTCTCTCTCTGTTTCTTTATTTTTTCCTATCTCTCTCCCTCTTTCTCTCCCACTGTCTTTTTCTCTTTGTCTCCGTTTCTGTCTCTATCTCTCCCTTCTTTCTCTCTTTCTCAAATTCTCCCTCTCTCTCTCTCTCCTTTTCTCTCTTTCCCCTCCCTCTCTCCCTGTCTGTCTCTCTCTCTATCTCTCTCTCTCTCTCCCTCTCTCATTCCCTCTCTGCCTCTTTGCCATTATCACCACAGGAGAAATTAACACCAAATAACCTCATTAACGCAATGAGATAACCTGATGCAAAGTGGCCAGCATCTAATTACAATGCCAGGGAAGTGGAGGCACTGTCTGCCGGCCATTGAAAGCCCTCATGCCCAAATATCAATATCATTAAGAGTTATTTCTGTTTTTGTTTGGCTTCAAAGGGTTCTTGTAGCAGTTGTTTCTGCAGAAATTGCATCTCACCTTTTATTGAATCACCCACGCTATCATAACATGTAGTTGTGTACCGAGTATAGAGAGCTGAGCTCGACTGAGTATCGAAAGCAAAGTGTGTGAGTTTGCGTTAAAAATAATGAAGTAAAAATAAAAAAACTGAGGGATTCTGAATATGTCTTAAATATTTCTGATGCTTGATTGTTTTGATTGATCACTGATGACTGAATGACCTGATCCATCCA
Organism: Megalops atlanticus; assembly: GCA_019176425.1. Classification (NCBI taxonomy): domain Eukaryota; kingdom Metazoa; phylum Chordata; class Actinopteri; order Elopiformes; family Megalopidae; genus Megalops; species Megalops atlanticus. Next base: position 8,770,822 of record CM032876.1, read on the forward strand.
TGACTACTAACCATTGCGCACTTGAATGATTTTGAACCGCTGGACCAGCTCCTTACCGTTCTGCACAACGGCTCCAGGGGCCGGGACTGATGAGGTGATTCCACCTGCTGAACGTCAAACCTGGTGAAATTCCAGACAGAAAGGAAGCAATCTGGCCGTCTTGTCAGCAGTGCCTTCCAGCCAGTGCATTACGCCGTGGGCTGGACTGAGTCATATGACTGCTGCTGGCCATCTGGGGTGTTCGCGGCCAGCGATGTCTGACCTATGGAGATGTTATCCCCCGATACACTCCATCCGTGACAGGCCACGACCTGAGAGACTATGAACGATGAGAGGGAATCTCACAGGACAGAATCTGATGCAAAATAAAATCTTGCATATGCATATTGCACTGCTACCAGTGGTAGTCGCACACAGGTTCACAGTAGACCCCCTTGTTGAATGACCCTATTGATGATCGAGTGCGCTAATCAGCGAAATAAAGATACCCATGTCTGGTCCATTCAGCAGAAAATCAGTGGAACTGTCCAAAAAAGGTATTTTGTAATGAACAAAATTAACTTTGTGAATTGTTCACAAGTATAGTTTCTTTTTTTGCCTAGTATAGTTTGTTTACTATAGTATAGTATGTACTTTAGTATAGTATGTAAATATCTGAGGTAAGAATGTCACAACCTTTCTGAGCTCACCACCCATGTAATCAGTGAATACATATTAAAATGTAGCCTTTGGTGTGGTCAACTAAAGAATAAAACAGTTTTGAAGTCAAAATGGCTCCACGTAACTAGCTGGTTGGATTAGTCTCAGGTGGGAAGGGGAATAACATCTGTTTCTGACATGTATCTGGCAACCCGCCTCCACTCCTCTCATTCCTCCTCAGTGGGTCCCAACCTGCAGTTTGGCAACCACTAGACCAGAACACCCCTGTCTCAATGCTGTGTGCTTCATGGTGCTCGTGATTAAGATATGGGAAACGTAAGACGATAGAATGAGAAACACACACACACAAACACACACTCATGTACGCACGCCCAGTCTCTTGTGAGCGTGCTTGCATGCACACGAACGCAGACAGGCATGTGTACAATTGCACATGCATGTAAACACAACCGTGGCTTGCATTAAAAGTCTTGGAATACCTCACTGTTCATTATAAAACTGCTCCCCAATGGCAAAGGCAAGGTATAATAAAGGAAGGAACTTGTAGGATTCCTCTCTGGTTCCCTGGTCTTTTTAGAGCTAATTAAACTTCTCACCCTCCAGTTAAGTTGCACGGAGGAGCCATCCGGCTAAAATGCTTTTTTTCAGAGGACGCTCCTGAGAGTGTAAGGATCACAGCCACCGATGCTTTTTTCATAAAGTGTATCTGGCTCCTTGCACTCCTCCATCCCTGCACTGCTGCGATGCTGTGATGTTTCCCAAAACATTGTGCCAGCGAAGAGCTCCTTGGCTCCTTTGAGCGTCTCGGAGACTCGACGGACTCGGTGTTGACTGGCAACGATGAACCCCGTTTGGGGAACGCTACAGGCTCCTCTTGTACAGCTCCGTCCCCAAGCTCTTACTGGCATAACACGTTCTCTCATCCTGTCGTTATTTTGCCTGTGGATGGTCCCTGTGTTCAGCCACTAAAGCTCTGATCTACATATAGGGGCCCTGATCCAGTCAAACTGTACTGAACTTTTTTCCCTAGCTTTGATACAGCCATGGAAAACAAGTGTTATTTTGTTTTGGTCTCTCGACACATTTTTTTCTCCTTTATCTTCAGTGACTGCCAAACTCACGGAGTTCTGTACTGTGAGAAACAAAAATGCAATACTTGTCTAAGTTTGTTACTGAGGAGCAAAGGCAAGGCGCTTTTTTGTTCAAATCGAAGTTGGCCTTGGCATTCATATTACACAGGGGAGACATAACTAAACATAACACACGGCTAATCAGATCAACCCAGACTAACATGTAAGATTATTATGACAATATTTATTGTGACATAACACTGTATAGGAGCTATGTGATGACACTGCTATAATGTTACAGAAATGTGGAAGTGTCAAGTGTTACTGCTGATATCTTCGACCTATAACACTCCATTTCTCTTTTTGCAATGCACGTTCCATATCCACCTTCTTTGCCGAGCTGAGGTTGCTTAGCAAAACTGGAGACGCTCTGGTACAAATCACCACCCTTGCTATTGTTTATTCAGTTATTTATCTGGCAGATGCTCTGAAACAGAACAACTTACAATGCTGCCCGGCACACAGCACATGTCAAAGAAACCAAACAAGGGCATAGTCACAGAACAGTAAATAGCATGTCAGTGATATCATATCACCGAAAAACAGTGCATACACAACGTAAGATGTAAGCCTTCGCACAAAGCTGTAACGTGCATACTGATCTACAATGGTTTAAAACATATTTATATCTGAACGTTCTCCCCCATGCCTGTTTCCTCTCATTCTAGAGGTGAAAAAAAAAAAAAGGCAGAGGGGTGATTATAATAATAACCAAAAATAAATAAATAAAGAAACAAAACAAATTCTGCATTCTTCGTTTTTTCACTGGGGATAATTGAAAATTAGCCTGGTAAAATTAGCCTGGTAATTTCTTTGTTTAAAGAGCATTTCCCATTTCCCAGGCTAAATGCAGAATTATCCAGATGGTGTAATGCAATGCATTGTTGTAATCAGCAGGGGACAGGGACGGGGGGGGCAGAGAGATTTGACAGCCAGGTGAAGAGAGAGAAAAGAAGAAAGAAGAAGAAAGAGACAGCATGGAAGAAAAGAGAAGTCAGAGAGAGAGGGGGAGTGTGAAAGGGGGCCGAGAGAAAGATAAAGGGGAGGAGAAGGCATGAAAAAGAGAGAAAAGCGACAGTGAAAGAAAGACATTGCCTATTCTTATTACTATTATTATCATATTTCCTCTTGTTATCCTATTATGAACAGTGGTTATTACTGTATATGTGTGCTATCGTGTGATCATTTCTCCATTATTTTACTTTGTATATGCATTGGTGATGAAAATGTATGTTTTTGTAATGCTAATCAGGGGAACTGGACTGAAAATCACAGAGGCTCTCTGGTTTACCGGTGAAGGTGAATTCTGCTCAAGACTTTATGATTTATAGATATATGATGACATATAATCCAAAAATATGGTAAACAGTCAACATACAGCATAAGACTTTTTTGCATAACCAAGCATATTTTAATTATTAATAGCAATAACAATAACACCAACAGCAACAACATCCTACTACAAGGGCTGTTATTATTATTATTATTAGTAGTAGTAGTAGTAGTAGTAGTAGTAGTAAGTAAAAATAATGATAATTGTCATTAATTTATTATTTAAAAAACACTTGTCTTGAAACTAGACGTGATTTTCAGAATAAACTGGTCTGACACTGTTGCTCATTCGTCTTGAATGGTTGAATGGACGTTTGTTCTCCTGTGCTGTAAGTCGCTCTGGATAAGAACGTCTGCTAAATGCATGAATGTAATGTAAGCTGGATGTGTGGAATGCACTGTTGTTAATGTGAGATGTTAGAGGACTGAAAAGGGAGCTCTCCTCTGCTCCTTTTCATCATCAGTATGGATTTACTGCGGCCAGCTCTCATAGTACGGACAGTGATGCATCACAGGTGATCATTAGGAGATGGGGGGGCTCTTAAAATAGGCCCCTCTTCCTCTTCTAATTCCATCATCTATATTTAACCCTAGCATTCAGAGATATATGGCCTGACCAGCCATTCCTTTCAGCTGAAAAGGGGTGCATCGTGGTCCTCTTCTCGGGGGGTTTCCAAATTGAACAGGAGCTGTGCACCTTGTCAGCGTGCCGGGCGATAACCTTTAACCTTTAACCTTTATCCAGCTGTCTCTTTTTAAGAGCCAGGACAGCACGCCTGAAGTTCCAGGTATGGATCCCTCCTTTTACAATGCACAGCGTTCCTGCGGTACCACCAATATGAATCCAGGCATTAAATATTCATTTCAGCCGCAATACCGCAGACTGCATACAGTAGAAAATTAATTTGACTGTTTAATTAATGGCCTATTCAATGTACAATGGCACCATTTGTTATGTTTTTTTGGCCTATTATTGACTCGCACTCTGTCTTCAATATGAATTAATTGCTTGCTCCTCTCTCTCTCTCTCTCTCTCTCTCTCTCTCTCTCACTCCCTCTATCGGCTTCGCGTTTGATATGCAGATAATTACTGCACCTGAAATTTGCTCATCTTTTTGTCAATGCAAAATTGAATTTTTTAGTACTGGTACTGGCGACAATCATAAAGATATGTTTGTAAAGATGATAAAGATATCATTGTAATGATGAATATGCAATGAAACAAAGCTCTCAGAAACCAATGCTGACCCTCAGAGATAACTTTTAGTGTTTAACCAGATAAGTCATGCAGGACTTACAATTGTCCAAAAAAATGCATATATCAGCTGTTCTTTAACCTTTATAAATGTGAAAAACACAGTGTGAAGTATATAGCCACCAAGGTGCACGCAGACACACACACACACACACACACACACACACACACACACACACACACACACACACACACAGAGTCACACATTAAATGTTGCAAATTCTATCGTGCAGCACCTTGGCTGTTGGCATCTGCTAAATTCACAGTGTATCATACCACATTATATGTTTTCTTTGTAGAAATCCTGATCCATGGTAACTTTTCCACCTTGCTAATTGTGTGACTCATTACGACAGTCTGACATTCCCCGGAGCTGCCAGTTAAAGGTGCCTTATTTCCAGACGGGATACAAGCTGCCAGCATCATTATGACACCCATGACATCATCACTCTGATGCCCAGACTCCTTTTTCCTCACCACTATCCCACTCTGCTGCCAGCTCGGCTGGTATACTCATTACCTTACAAACCCTCAAGTCCAATGTCCACCGCTCCAACCAGGACCCCAGTGTGATGCCTACCTTTCACCCCTCAGATCTCTAGTCCAACGATGTAATCACTAATATACACTACATTGCTGGCCAAATTGCCATTTTAAATGTTACTCCAGAACCCCTCGGTCCAGAGTCCAGCACTCTACCCCATTGCTCAACACTGCTGTTATGCTCATTATATTACACCATTCAGGTCCTCAGTGCTGCACTCCAGCCGTTACTCCATGATGTCATTTTGTACCCATGATGCCGTGTGCAGTACAGGCATAGTGACATGGAGTCACCCTACCAGCAAATTTTTTTTTTTCTTGGAAGTCAAGCTCACTTTGCACCAGTAATGATGCCCTGGGTGGTCATAACTCAACCGTTGCAATGGTGTCTCTTCCTGGCAGCACTCTCGAGCTCTCCTTGCTTCGTTTGCAAAGCAACGTGACTGGGAACGCCTCACCCGCTACGTTTCTTTTTTTTTTTGTTTTTGCACCGGACAACACCGGGGCCTGGAGCCGCAATCACCCTCGCTCGCATCCTGGAAGGCGGCCGTTTCGCCACATTTCGCCGCGGGCGTTTACATTTTGGAAAAGGGCCACAAAGGGCCTGGAAGATGGCGGTATCACCAGCTGTGTATGTCCTTAGTTTTACCTTCAACTCTGCTGGTTTCACTCCAACCTGTCAGCATTCTGGAGCTGTGCTTTAAAGCATTCCAGAACTTTCTATAAAGCGTTCCGGAACTGTCCATAATACATTCTGGAGCTTTTTATAAAGCATTCCATAAAGGCCTCAGCCTGTGACAGGCATACTCACAGCGGAGACCCGCTAAGAATCACAACAGCTGCGACGCCGTGACTTAATTAGCCAGATTTAATCTGGGACCTAGGTAATGCAGCCAGTCACTTAAACGTTATTAAGATCCGGGCCGCCTTTATTAAGCCCACTTAGATGGAGGGCCAGTGTCCCAGATAACACTCTCTTTGATGGGAGCAAACAGGGTCTTCAGGGGCTAAACGTGCTGTTGTTAATATCCTGAGGATATAAGGAGGAAATACTCCCTGGCTAATATTTTTAATAACGAGCTTAATCATATGCGGGCGGCAGTATTTCAATTTCTGATTTTTGGCAGAATGGGCATTAGGAGTCCCTGATTCCCCTCTCCTGTGTATGTGGTGTGATGTGGGTGGAGACTTTATGAATGCTTGTTTTGTTTTGTTTTTTCACCGTTTCCCCCACTTTTCACGACCAGCAGGAGATTTATTTGTCTTTGTTTTCAGAGATATAACACACTATCAAATGTAAGCACATGTGACGATTATTCCAAAATATATTAAGCTGTTTTCTGGGACTGCTCAGCAATGAAATATCAATCATTAATATGCTACGACTACAATTACTACTACTATTACTGCTGTTTCTAATTATCATTATTGTTGTTATTAGTAGTAGTGGTAACAGTAATAGTGGTATTAGTATTTGTAGTGGCATTAGTATTATTGATTAGTAGTATTATTCCTGTTGTTGTTGGGGCAAGGCACCACCTTGTTTGAAGTGCCCCTTTATTGTGTGATGTGCTGTTATGAATCCTGGTCGTGGTGCACACCCCAGTTAGCAACGAACAAAATGACCCCATCTGTATAATGACGGGCTTCGCATTTCCTTAGTGTATTAAATTCCACAGCTTGTGGGGGTAAAGAGAACTAATGGTGTCGAGCGCGGGGGAGGTCAGTGCCCTGGCATCGCGCGAGAGTTCCGTACACAATGGCGCTAGCCTGCTTACGCAGCGTTCTCTGCCGTAATTGCGGCAATACGGCAATTTAGCCAGCATGCCGGTGACCTGAAATAATGAGAGTAATGTTTCACAGACTGAGAGAGCCGGAGAGAGAAAGAGAGAGAGAGAGCGCGCTCGGGAAAATTTGCGACGCCTTGCCTGAACGCTTGTGACCGTAATTTGACCCGCGTGCCAGGGGAGGAATCCTGGACTCTAACTGCAGGGGAAGGGCGCGTGTTGACAATCGGGGGTCCCAGACACAGAGCCGTAATGGCTCTGTGCGGATGACGCTTTCTCATGAAAACGTCACGGTTAGTCTTTTTCATGACCACATTATGCTTTCAGAGGTCAGTTAGGGAAATAACTACTTCCTCCCGATTTCCATCCAGCTTGCGCATAGCCTGGGCTGCGAAAATGAACTTGCACAAATAAATTTAATTTTCCATATTGAATGCTATTGCTGGCTATGGCAGGTAAGGTGTTGCTTATTTTTAACATAGTGTAATTTTACTGATGCGGTTTTCATGTTGGGATTTCCCAGATTGCGTCTCAAGCTCCGCGCAATTATCAGCGCGATTAAATTGGACCTTTCTTGATGTGGCGTTGTAATTAATTGCTGTAATATGCAAATTAGTCAATGAAAGAGGAACCCCTAATTAAAACGCTGGATGCTCTCTTGGTGGGAAAGATGAGGGCAAGGGTGATGTGCTGTAATTTACTCGACAAAAGAGAATAGCTATTTTACAGGTGGGGAACAGCGGGGATCATGGTAAAATTCATTAGCAAAGTCCAGACAGGAGCACACCTTCGGAAGGATATGTTTAACATGATTTTCAAGGGAAGGTGGAGTGAAGGAAATACCTGTTAGCTGTTCCAGTACTCCATGTGTTTGAGTTAATGGATTTTGCACCGACCCCTTCCAACACCAAAGGGAAAAGCTGAAAACGCTGGAGATGCACCATGTATTATTATCTCAGGTTCTCATCCATCCTGGGAGATGATCATGCTTTAGTGTGCTGCAGTGAGACATGAGTCAGTGATGGAGGTTAGCCCCCTGAAAGCAACACCTCGGGACGATCAAGAGGACCCATGGGAGGGGGATTAGGGGCAAGAGGACTGGGACCCCACGTTAGGGGGTGACAGTTGTGTGCGCCATTGGGGGAGGTGGCAGTTAGCAGAACAGGGGCTGGGGTAAGTGAGGAACCCAGCATTAAGGTTTAGAGGCAACCGCACTGGTCGGGGAACAAGGCTAGTATGTCAATGGCATTATTTTTATGGGTAGAGGGCAAGGCTGGCGGGTTTGCACAAAGCTCCAATCAGAGAGATGCTTATTAGGCAGATCAGTACATTCAATTCTTTAACAGAGAGAAAGAAGGAAAGTGAGGCCCAAAAAAGGCAGAATTGTCATTACATTACATGTCATTTAGCAGATGCTGTTATCCAGAGCGATTTTTGATTACATATTATCCATTTATACAGCCTTATATTTACTGAGGCAATTTTGGGTTAAAGACGTTGCCCAAGGGTACAACAGCAGTGCCTCAGTGGGGAATTGAACCAGTAACATTTGAGTTACAAGCCCTGATGCTTACCACTACGCCACACTGATTTAGTGATACGGTACTGGGTTTGTAACTCCAGTGTTACCAGTCTGATTCCGATGTGGTGCACTGCTTTACTGCTGACCTTGAGCAGTCCACTGGAATTGCTCCAGTAAAAATCCACCTGGAGAGATGCATGATACAATATGTAAGCTAAGCAAGTCCCTGTGGGAAAAGGGTGTCTACTAAGCAAACAATGTGATGTAAAAGTGCCTATTCTCTGCATCCTCCAGCACCTATCAGCCCCCTCTGTCACAAGCTTCCCGGCTGTCTCCCACCTGCGTGCGTCCCAGAGGGTCTGCTGAGAGGAAGAGGAGGTGAGAGCGTCTTTGTTTACTGTCTCTTTCACCTGACAGTAACTGTCTCCCTCCTCCCGGGGCAAGTAAGATAGATGGTTTAATAAAGGAAGAAAAAAAAAGGGATACACACAAACAAAGTCATTGTGCGGTTCGCTCATCAGTGCCTTAAAATCAGTGTTTATGGTGCGTCAGGCAAATTAATGCAGTATTAATTAATGCACAAGCAATTATCTTCCAGGATTTATCTTCTTGTTTACTCGGTATTCCAATTTCATCCTTTCTGATTGCGTTCTTCTTCTGATTAGCTTTATTGAATGTTTTTCCCCCATGCAGATATAGGCTGCCTGTTAATATTCTTTTCACCATCTAACTGAACACTTTTTTTCTATTATTATTACCTGTGTAAATTAGTAACAGCACATAAAAAACAATGTCATAATTTAGCTGCATAAATGGTTACTTTTAATCCGTTAGTTTAGGTGATGACTGACTATGTAGTATTAAAAAGACACACTGGCTCAATTCACTCATGGGACTAGATTATCACAGTGATGTATCTTCATCTCACATGGACTTTCGGAAGGGAATCTACAATCAGTTGTTACCTCGGTAACACCAAATCATTGCTGAACTGTTGACAGCATCAATGGTTGCCCTATGAAATATCTTTCATGCTGTAATTCCCTTCCCCAGGATGGCGCCCAAGTGGACCTCTGATGGGAATTTATGGTCTTTGCAAATGAAATCGTTTTTGGAGAGAAAGCTGAGAATTGGGTATTGTTGTCAAGGCCAGGGCTAAAATTTAATTTGAACGTTCCTTTAAAATGCATTCATTCCGCCTTGAACATTATAGGGGATTTCAATGAATAATGCATTGATACAGAGGATATGCAGTTAGCACTTTCTTTTACAGACAAATCTAATTAACAAACACATTAATGGAACATCATCTGTGGGAGGCAGGTTTCATTCCAATTCACTATCGCCATTAATTCACATTTATGTGCAAATGGAAACACATTTAAATGAAGTCCACGTTCAGGAATTGATTTACATTATATTTTTTTGCAATTTCTTCTTGTAACAGCATGGTAATGGCATTTTAATTAGGGTTTTTATGACTGGCATTAATTCTTATGAAAAAGTCAGATATGTAGGAACAGGTGTCAATATGTTCATGTACCTAAAATGTGCATACTTTTAGCATTTTCAAATATGTAATTTTCATGCAATACACTGTGGCATTATGACTGTACTGGCCAAATCACCACCCATAAAAATGAAGGAGGACAAAGGAGAACATGACAAAAAATAATAAATCTACATAAAATAATACATGAATAAGAAATAATTTATTTTTTATTTAGTCATGTGCACATCAGGAGCCAATACTGACTGAGACATAAACAAACCTGCTGAACTAGCCACACACCTGTTTTTAATCATATGCTAATTAGACAGGTGTTGCTTTTTAGCCAATGGCTGTCCTTCTCCCACACACGCTGCTCACATGCATACAATGAATTTCACAGCTGAAATGAAGCCTATTGGTGGGGATCTGCTATCCCTTCCTTTGTTATGGAGGAATGGAAAACCAGAATCTTCTCCTCACATGTTCCTACACCAACACCAATTAACATGACATGTTACCGACTAAACATTTTCTGAAGGCAGTCATATTTTCCATACAGGGGAAGGTTATTTCTTCAGGCATACATTGTATAATACATTTTTCAATGCATGCAAGAAATTAGTACATATGATGATTATTAATACATGTGACAGTGATTAGTACATATGCTAGTGATTAATGGATATGAAAATGATTCTTTGCTGCACACTGCAGCTTTATTTTATGTCTAATTTATATTCATCATTAGATTTTATTTGAGGCTTATTTACATTCATCATGTGACTGAGAATTTTAAATTCCTGTAAGTTTGTGCCTAACGTTCCGCCATAATCTCCAGCTTCATTCAGTGTACAAATGAGGTGCCGGACCATCACAGCAATTCACCATTCCCACCAGCCCTTAGGCCTGGCCAGAACACTGAGTTAGAAACCCATGTTCCCAGTCATCATTGCCCATAACTGTCAGGGATATGGCTGCTGCTTCCTGGGTTGACCACCTGATGGCCACACAACTTCCTGTGTTCTGTCTCATTCAGTTAGTGTGTTTCACCCGTGTTAATTAGCTATTGTTTACACCTGCGTTCTTTGTTAACTAAGCCCTGCTCTTTGGTCATGTCTGTGGTCAGTCTTGAGTTGTCATGCCTAGTGTGTATGAACTCTTGTACTGTGGCTGTTTTGTTTTTCCTGAGTCTCCAGTAAAGATAACTTTATTTTCTTGAATCTGAACCTCTCATGTCCTGAGTCATCTCTGCATTTGGATTCTCCCTACTCCTTGTTACAACAGCATCATGCCATCCTCCCTTTAACACCATGTTCCTTCCTAAAGTACCATTTGATCCTGCCCATTACATGAAGTCATCCATCCTGTAACACCCCTTAACACCATGTGTTTTTCCTCGTAACACCATCTGATCCTCTCTGAATCGCAATATGATCCTTTCTGTAAAACCGATCCTTTTAGTAACATCCTGTGATCTTCCCTATTAGGTTATGTGGCCATGTGATCCTTCCCGTAACATCATGTGACCCACCCAGCTCTGAGCCTGTTCAGCCGCTCCTCCTGACCCCGTCCTGGCGGGCTGTCTGCAGCTGAAGCTGCGGACTCAGTGCCTCCGCTCTGCACAGAAGCGCCAAGTGGCATCTCAGAGAGAGCGCTGACAGGATGGCCAGCCAGAGACATCTGCAGACCTGCAGCACATCATCATCTGCGGCACAGGAGGGGCTCTTTGTAGTCTGTCCACCCACACACACGCACACACCTGCTGCCTGTCTAGCGACAATGAGACTGAGCAAGGCAATGCACACACGCACACACACGCACACACACGCATGCGCACGCACGCGCACACACACACACACACACAGCTATCATGCCACCCTAGGAGCCCAGGGGATGGGGGTGAGAGAGGGGTAGGGGGTGTACATTGGGGGCGTAGGAGGGCGTGAGGGGTAGGGACAGTCACGTTCAGCGGTGCTTCCTCTTGTTCTGGAAGCACGTCACGACCCCACCATCGACCGACCGCTTCTCCACTAATCAGGTAGGGAGGACGATGCTGCACAGGCAGGAGCTAGGTGATTATTTATTTATTTATTTAGCCATCCAGAGACTTCTTGGGAAAGCGGGAGCCCTTATTAAAAATTGATCTACAAGCTGTTTGAGCCGACACCTCACTGTGGGCCCCGTCGGGGATCCGGTGGGGGGGTGGGGGGAGGGGCATGATTCCGGGGGGTAACACAAATGACGGAACAGCCCCAGTTTCACCTGTGACCAGAATCAAAACGGCCAACGTTGATTTTCCTGCGTAGCTCTTTGCTGTGCTTTAGTATTTGGGAAATAGCCTCCCCGCCATTTTGAATTCTATAAATGAAATATATTGACTCAACCATGTTTTATTTATTGCAACCTTTATTTAGTAAGGAAGGTCAGCTGAGAACAAGAACATTTCTACAGTGAGTGGAGGAAAGACAGGGGGAGGAGGATGCAAGTGCTGGCCTGGCCAATCGTCTGTTGGGGAAATGATCATGTGACGAGGGAAGCCAGAGTGGGAATTTAGCCAGGGCACCTCGATCAACCGCCAACTCTTTGGGTAAGAGTCATGAAACTTTTAATACACATAGGCTCCCCCTACCCCATTGCTGCACCAGAGCATTGGGTTTTCTTTGTTTCAAAGGAAGAGCGCCCCCTACTGGCCTGCTTACACTTCTCCTGGTGCAGGCACGAAGCTTTTACTTAAGATGAATGAGGACTCTCAGGCTGGATAAAGACAGTTAGTGGTGCCATTTGTTTGGTAATGTGCCTTCTTTTCTATTGGGAGCTAACACAGTCATGTATGTTTGTGAAGGAGCCGGTCTGAAGTCTCCATGCTAAGCTACAAACAGAGGGAGATCAACCAAGTGCTGAATTCTGTTTCATAAATCTCAAACCTCCATTCTACATATCCAAACGTGTGCATAGATATATATAAAGAATGTATTATACTTTCACTGATATACTGGACTGTAAATTTAGTTTGCAATTGTTTTAGTGTGCTTAACCATCTGAAGAAGATTGGAGTTCATGCCTTGTGAATTTCACATTGAATATAATCCCCCATAAATTAGTGATGCTCAGCATCTTAGCCTCGATTACATTTTGAATACTAAAGCACACGGTCAAAATCTGATGTAGTATTTAAGAGCATGTATCAAACTTTTATCTAGACACAACTCTTGATAGCACAGTGGGCTGTTGTCTGAACTTATTTAAAGTGATGTACCTAATCCAATTTAATGTGTATATCATGTTAGCAATGTTAGCATCTGGAATTGTTATGAAGTTTCTCAGGAAAAGGAACAATGGGTTGAAAGTGATTTTTACACGGCAGGGAGAGTGTTGAGTTGGATAGCCCAGCACACACAAAGTAAACCTTATAAGAACGATCTGCATTTCAAATGTGCCTCATATTACTCCCAGACAAGCTTTTTCTTCCTGCAATAATTCAGTTGTTGGCGTTGTTTTTTTTTTTGTTTTTGTTCTTGTTGTTGTCTCAGATGTATTACTCTGATTTTAAAAGAATTTTGATGGATGTAATGAATATTGAAATGAGTTTGCTATGCGGGGTGCTTTTAATCACTTATTAAAAGAGCATGTAACACTTTTTAATACTGCGTGTACACGCAGTGATCACACGGCAAGCACAGGGAAGTGATTAAAGTTAAAAACTGTGATAAAAGTTAAACTGCAGTGATACTGTGAGGCTGAATACAGTCTACTCCACTGCTCCTTCCCCAATAATCTGTTAAAACACAACAGCTGAACTATCAAAAAAAGCAAAAATACATTGCATGTATTAGAAAATATAGGGATAATTGCCGTGTTCAGTCTGAAATACTTGTGGCATATTTTGTACACCCGTGATATACATTGTATGATCCCCTTATCCCTGTGTATTTACACTGTGCTTACATGGACACTGCTGTGTACCTACATAGTAATTACAGCGCACTTACAAATTCCCGTTTTCTTGGTAGACGCTCTTATCCAGTGCAACTTACATTGCTCACAATTTTTACACGGTAAAATCAATCTGCACGGCTGGATGTTCATTTCTTGGTTCCTCTTTCCTTGCTCCTTGCCCAAGGCCACAACAGTGAGACCTACGTCTTTCTTCTCCCTTGGCTTTGAATCGTTTCCATTCTCAGCTTCGCTCCCTGTGACATAAAGTCACATGTGTGTGTGCTCATGCCTTTATGTGCAAGTATGTGCCCATGCATGTGTATGTACAGTATATGTACAGTATACATGTCTATATATCTAATATCTGTCTCCTTCTCTCTCTTTCTTTCTCTCTCTCTCTCTATATATATATATATATATATATATATATATATAGAAGAGAGAGATGGAAAGAGAGGAGAGAGAAACAGAGACAGAGAGGAAAAGAAATAAATAGCAAAAAATTGATAAGCAAATCATAATCAGTCTTCAATCATTCATAATCTCTCTCTCTCTCTTTGTCTTCTCGCACGCTTTCTCTTTTTTCTCCACCTGCTGTGGTTCCACTCCATTCACATGTGTAAGGAAATATCGTGAAATGTGGACGAGATGTGGTACCTATAAACAGCAGAGGGTCCATTAACAGGGTGTAGTGAGTGAGTATGAGCAGGAGCAAAGATGGATACACAGTTCGCTGCCAAGGCCTTTAGGGCACAAACACACGTTTTTGCATCGCCGTTGCTCTTAGTGTAGGCTGTAATTTGCCCTTTCAAACATTACAGGGGAGGAGAAACCGAGTGAGCAGGGCGTACCTAATTTTGCCAAGAAAACAAGGTGCGATTTATTGGATCACACGTGATGCTCTTATTTGAGTTGCACTTGAGTTGTTATTTGAGTGTGTGTGTATATGTTTGTGTATGAGGGGGGTGTATAAAGCATCCTGTGTGTGTGTGTCTCTCTGTCAATCTGTCTCTGTCTCTCTCTTCTTTCTCTCTCTCTCTCCCTCTCTCTGTCTCTCTCTCTCTCAAACACACATACGCAGTGTTTGATTTCTGCTTCATACACACTGATGAAAGAACAGCCTCATTAAACCTCAAATTAAAAATAAGATAAAAGTGCGTTGCCGTCGGCTGTTGAGAGCTGCTGAAAGGGATGGTGGGCTAAAGGATGTGGTTTAACACCTTTAGCCAGCTGACAGGCACCAGTCAAAGACAGCGGCAGTAAGCGGGAGAGGGCAAACAGAGCGGAGAGAGACGACAACCTCTGCATTCGGGCCATTGGTGACAGATCAGCATTCTGCCGAGGGGATTGGTGTGAGGGTCTTCAAAATAGAAGGATCACAGCCACCCCCAGAAATGCACAACGAGAAGGCATCCCCAAACGACAAG
Source organism: Megalops atlanticus (assembly GCA_019176425.1). Lineage (NCBI taxonomy): Eukaryota > Metazoa > Chordata > Actinopteri > Elopiformes > Megalopidae > Megalops > Megalops atlanticus. Next base: position 8,785,906 of record CM032876.1, read on the forward strand.
ACAGCAAACAATTACCAGTTTCCAGAAGAATGGGCTTTAGTAATAATTGTGTACAGAGCCACGTCCTACATTACATTACATTATTGTCATTTAGCAGACACTCTTATCCAGAGCAACTGACATAGGTTACAATTTTTACACGTCATCCTATTATACAGGTGGATGTTTACTGAGGTAATTCTGTACCTTGCACAAGGTTACAGCAGCAGTGCCCCAGCAGGAAATCAAACCAGCAACCTTTTGGTTATGAGCCCTGCTCCTTACCACTATGCTACACTGCCGCCCCACAACGTTTATCTCGTTCACGTAGCTAGTTATTCTTCAGGTAGTAGACTTACTAAAGGGGGCTGTTTGATCTCCACACTGTCACCGGCACCACACTGGCCTCTTCCTGATCTCACTCAAATCTCATTTCCACCTTGAGTCTCATTTTTCTCATCCGAATGTGTGCGGATTGGTGTCAGAGAGACATGCTGAATTGAGATTTTTTTTTTAATATATTATTTTTTTCTCTTCCACACTTTTTTTTTGCTTTATTCTTTTTTTTTCAATTTGTGTTTTTGGCTCAGAGGAAATGCTCTCCGAAGCTTATTTAAGCATGAATCGCATTATGCTGCCAATTTTGAAAGAGCTCGTTTTCACAATGGCGAACCCGTGTCTCCAAATTGCACCTCTCGCCTTGTAAAACGAATGGGGGGAGGTTGTGAAACGGTAATAATTTTTAGGCGGCTGAATTAGATTTGCATTGAGTGGAGTGTAGGGTACGGAGAGCATGAGTCGGGGAAAAAAAAAACTGCATGAAAGAATCTGGCTGCATGGCTCATAAATAGCTTACTGAGCCAGTGAATATTCATCAGGTCACTTATGAGATGAATTGTATTTCTGCGCTTATTATCTTTTTCCCCGTTTCCTTCCTTTTTTTTTTGGCAAAGTGAATTGAATAAAAGATGAGGTGTTAAAATGATACCAGTTACCATGTGGCTAAAACTTGATGCTGTTACAACCTAGCTGTCCTCCAGAGAATCCGATGATTGTGATTGGCCGCTTCTGGGTCACGTGATGCTTGCTTTTATCAGCCCCGGCCTACTGGAAAACTGAAATAAATAAATATTGACAGTAATAAAAAAAAAAATTCTGGTGTACTCTCGATGTAACACCCTCCCTCACTAAATCAAGTCCCCCCTCAAATATATTGTGCACATTATAAAAATGGCAGCTGTTTGCCTTTTCCGTTACTGGAGGCACTGGCGTTTTTACACACACTGTATGACATAAATCACTTGGGTCCTCAAGCCCAGCTCTTAGGTACACACTAAATGTTGAGTGTGGATGTTGTTTCATCACCTGCTATATGTGGAAATCTGCTAGGAACGGGAATATACAAGGAGTAAATCTGAATGAGGAGTGAAGTACATGGACTGAATTATGATACCTCCTAATGACGCAATCTACCTGCAGTAGCCGGTTGCCTGAGCTTTTGAAAATGTGGTACAGCACTCTGTTGTAGCCTTCATAGGAGAGCAGCATATATAATATACCTTATAACAGTAGTATAGTACTGTATAAGTACTATGTGTAGTACTTATACAGTAGTATACTTGGCTTTTGTCAGAGTGCACAAGTTAACTTGTGGTACGGCTTGAATAGTGTTACGCTCACACTCACTCGTCTGGGAGTGTTGTTAGCCTGGTCTGACACCGTTGCTTGTTTAAATTGAATGGATACATGTATGTTCTATTGTGATGGAAGTCGCTCTGGATATGTACAAGCTAAATGCATGCAATGTAATGTAATGTACCTTTATGACTACAGCTTTATGAAGATGTAACACCTCTAAGGTGTTACATATGTCCCCTCAGTGTCTATATGCTTCTCTCTATGTACATGGAAATGTTTTTGTGCCACCTTCACATAGCCCCTGTTTGCATGGTTTCAGGTACACTGAAACCGATTCCAGCGGTGCTCTTTAAGGTGATGTAGTGTGAGAGCCTGTTTCTGTCTCATCAGCTTCATGCTTTGCTCTCACAAGCATCTTGAGCTTCAGCTTGTTGTAGCTGTCAGCATTAGGTCATATTCCCTTCATCTCTTTCCACAACTTTTCAAAAAAAGATTTTTTTTTTGTCTGATATCATTAGCTGCAATAATCTTTTCAAGCCTCTCCAATTCGAGATGAGCTGCACAGAAATGTGTTAATCTTAAACAGTTTTGTAATTTTTTTGTGCAGTAAAACAGTAATTGCAATAATCTGTAATATCCTCCCGCCCTGCTGGACAGAGAAAGCAAAATCATTCAGTGACGATTTTACCGCATATGTTGCCTGTTCTCAAAGGAATTGTCATACAAACGTTTGAAAAATGTTACAAAACTGTCATTGATGGACACCTGCTGCAGCTACACACAGGAGCTGCAGTATTCGGGCTCAGAATACATTTTACTACCAGCGTGTGTGCGCACGTTCACGCATTCACCGCGGTAGGCTACCCTCCTGAGTAAGCCGCCTTGCCTCCTTACCAAATACATAATGCAACACAATGTAATTACAGTCAATGCCATGTTATTCAGTGCACACAATTTGCCAGTGGCCTGCTAAGCTAAAGCTGCTCCTTCCATTACATTTTATTCAACACAAATTGTGCATGGGTGCCTGATGACGGGTGAATTTGTTCCAGAAAGAGCTAATCGCGTGCCTGTCCGCAGGGTAATCTTTTCCTTTTTTTCTCCTCTCGTGTTGCTCTCGTCGTAATGGGTCAGGAAGGCAGGGAGTTTTCATTACAGACGGAGCCCGGCGGATCATCATTAACACCTCCACGCCTCACACGTGATGCCCGTACCCGTGAAAGTTAACACCTGCAGGCAGCGGTGGTACCGGCACTCTCGGGGTCACCAACCTCGGTGCAGTGTGATAGGCCGAGCTCGCCCCGGGTGCCTGGGGGTGACCCACCGCCGTGGCAAGGAGAAGATGGAGAAGATATCGCTGCAGGTGTATGAGTATCAGCCCCCTCTAACTCCCAGCCCCCGCTCCGCACGCAGAATCCTAATGCCGGGATACCGCAGTGTGCGGGGAGGGGATTGATATGCATGCCGGTGTCTCCCAGCCTGCAGGTGCCCCCCCGCCCCCACACACACCCCCACCCCCACCCACCACCCTCCCTGGGTTCATTCCTTTGTAGGTTTGTTGGGGGGTGGGAATACTGGAAGGAGAGCAGGTATCACGGTCAATTTGATTCAGTGTAGAACATGAAATGTTGCAGCAGCAGGGAAGACATTTTTTTATTGAGAATTAGATCCAGTGGCATTGATACAAGAAAACTCCATCACATTGCCTAGGGATAATAACATGTATATACTGTACAGTATGTAAAGAAAGCCAGTTTCTTATTTTGAGACTAATATGATCACGATCTAGTCATTTGCAAAATGTTCTTGTGAGATAATAAGAATTACTACTTCTGCAGTCCCTCTGGGTTGTCTGTTGTCCCCACCCTCAATGATTGTATCATACAATTTTCTGTATAATATTTGTTAGGTACAGTATAATAATCCAGCATCTCACAGCCTGACGTCACACATATTTGACATTCTTTTACTGTTTATGTACTTGTTTCATTTCAGCACGATCAAGGTTAAGTGGTTTGCTGAAGATGCACAATGGCACTTGTGTCTGGGGACCTACCATTGCACACACACTGCCTTCTGCACACTGTTTTCAGGAATAGAATTCTTTTTGCAAATAACTGACGTGGCTCTATGAAATGTTATTAAAATGAAAGGATGACATATTTAAAAATTTGAGCAGAAATGCTGAAACTGAACAGGCCAGAATTGAGGTGAAGATAAAGTACATTTTGAAAAATTGCGTCTACTTTTATTCCTCTTACAATCTTATATAAATCTCAATGACGTGATTTTTTTCCTCCTTTTTTCTCCCCGTTCCCTCTTCCCAACCTCTTTAACCAGAAAGCGACAATCATGATGAGAATTGATTGACAAGCTAATGGCTGTGGACACAACCTGTAATATTCTAGAAGCGATCCCCTCCAACAGACACCCACGAGAAGCGCTTGTTCCATTTTTCTCCTTTCACATAGGCATGCGTTTGAACCTGAGATCGCGCGTACGCTGACATTTCAATTTCAGCTCACACCCTCGTTCCCCCCGTCTTCGCTTTAAACTGTTGACTGTTAGGAGTCCCTACATTTGCAGTGATTTGCTTCTTTATTGCATCGATCTGAAAAGTTGATTTTCCAGCCATTCTGGCCCTGATTTCCTCCCAAAGATTGAGTCTGGTTTAGCATTTAGATTGCAGGGATGAATAAAAGGAGGAGGTGGAGAGGGGGACAATGACAAGGAGGGGGGGGATAGAAAGAGAGAGAGAGAGAGAGAGAGAGAGAGAGAGAAAGAGAGGAGAGAGAGAGATAGACAAAGAGAGGGAAGGAAAGAAAGGGAGAGAGAAAAGAAGAGAAAAACACAAAAATAGAGAGAGAGAGAAGGGGAAGGAGAGTGAGAGACAAAGTGTGGATGAAAAGAGAGACAGACAAAGAGAGAGAGAGAAGGACAGAAAGAGAGACGGAGAGAGAAACAGAAACAGAGGGAAAAGGACAAAGAGAAAGGGACAGAGACAGCAATTGGGCAATACAGGAAGTTGATCTGTACACATATGATAGACAGACATTACAAAGAAGGAGATGGAGCAGACAGAAAGAGTAGAGAGAAAGAGAGACTATAGACAAAAGGCTGTTGAGAGATCCAAGTCATCTAGTGTTCTTTCCCATGGAAACAATACCAGAACAGACCCATACTTAGGTGTTTTTGTTTTCATCTGCTAACAGCCCCTCATGTCAGCCTGGATGTCAGTTCCTGTTGTTTAGTGCCTTCTCCTTCCAACTGAAAATGGTTTCCATCACTCCTCTCAATCCTCCCCAGAGCTGGCATTGCCATGAGTAATCTGCCCCCTGCTTGTGTGATGCAATCCATATTTATAGCTCTCCATGGATTTCCATTTCAAGTTCATCTGCGTCTTTGGGCCTGGAACGGCTGGCGAGATGTATCAGGTCAATAAATTGGGGTCAAATAAAATGTGAACCTTTAAAGTTTAATAGATTTTAAAAAAATGAAAGAAAGAAATCAAAGAGCCCCCCCCTTTTTGAAATGCATGGAGTGTAATTCTCGTGAACCTGTTTAATATTGAAGAGCCGGCAACACCTTCGCGAGACGACAGGGATCTCTTTTAAGTGGTCTGGTTTGCCTCGGCCAGCAGGTCAGAGGAGGCAGCACGCCCGGGGGCAGGGGGTAGGGGAGGTGGGGATGGGGGTGAGTGACTCATCCTCTATTCCCCTTCTTCTCATGAAAAAGTAAAGACCGTGTTCTCTGGCCCCGTAAACCGGGATGAGAAACACGAGGAAGAACGCCTGGCAGCTGACAGCCTGCTCTCAGTGGGGCCAGGGAGGGGTGAGAGAGGAGACTGGCCTGTAGGAGCGGGATTCTGAGCCGTGGGAGGTGCCCACTCATGCCTCAGAATCTCTGGGGCATCGTCACTCTGGGGTGAAGGGGTGGGGGGTGGGACACTTGCAGAATTAGAAAAAGATTCTGGAAAGGAAAAATACTGAGATGGCACAATGGAAACGCTGAAAAACAGAAAACCCTTGGACTGGTTCCCCTCTGATTACAATACGACCCTGGACTTTAATGAGGCTGAGGAGTTGGGAAATTCAGAGGAGGAATGGTGGAGGATGAGGTAACATCCAGATTACCCATGATTCTGTTCTCTAAGGCAAAACAGGTCTACAGATGTGTATCTTACTGTGTGCCCTCTGTATGCATATTGAGGGAAACATTCCATTCAGCAGTGTTTAATGTAAGAATTTTTATTTGACAGACAGGAGTGATAGAAAACTGATATCTGTTCCACCTTACCCTGCCTTGTTATCTGATTGCTCGTCGTCAGGTGCATTTAAGATTATCAAGAGACAAAAAAATTGGGAGTTAGCAATGTTCAGAATCTCTGCCTGCCTTTGAAGAGAGGCTTCCCTGTATAATTAAGGAGAAAGAATGCAGGTACTGAGATTTGAGTGGGAGTTTAAAGGAGTAAGGGTCATAATGAATGTTTTCATTGTCCCACACATCCACCCACACAGTTATAACATTTGGATTTATAATTATATTCCATCATGTAGCAGATGCCCTTATCAAGAGCAACATACAAAATCAGTACATTTAACAATACATTCACATTGTTAACACCAAGCAGACACTTGAATGACATACAAGATGAGTATATCTTCTTTGTTGTGCCTTGAAATGATTAACTCTGAAAGAAGGCTGTTTTTGAGATAAGGTTTCGTGAGCACAGTGACAAGGTCAAAGCACTGCAGTACTGGATGTGGTGGTTTTGTTGTGTGCATCAGTGTTGCCGTTGTACTGAGCAAATGGATGAAACCTCACACATCAGTTAAGGTGGCAAGGGAGGAATTTATTTTGCCAATTAAACTGGGGGGGTTGTCAGGAGCTGTCCGACCCCCCACTGACCATCCCCGCTGCATTCCCCCCTACCCAATCCTCCCAGGTATGCACCACAGGCCCAGCAAGCAGTTTGCAAACACAGAGACAGATATTCACTGTGCACAATTCATAAGCTGTACAATAAATACAGGTTGTCTTAGAGCTCCATTTTTTTAGTGCCGTTATTTCTTCTGCAGCAACCTGAACCGCCACCACCTGCAACACCTAGCCATCTGTCCTACCACTCCGAACCCTCCCCCAGGGATCCACACACTCTCCAGGTAAGCTCACCGATGCACACGCTTCATACGGATTACGGGTTTATGTAGGCCTGTGAAATCTACCCACTGATGCAATCTCACTCAGAAAGGCGGAGCGCACCACTCCACTTCACAGCACACACAAATAAAGCTCCTCTAGCCCAAGCTAACCCCCTAAGGGAAGCTCCCACTCATTCATTTGCTGGCTGCAAAACTGAGCGCCGGTGATCACACAGACATGACACACACTACACAAAAAGGAAAAGGAAGGACGGTGTCTCGCCCTAGGAAAATGCTGATCAGGACGAGAACAGCATTAAAATGAAATAAAGCCCTGAAGCTTCCCTGTCCCTCCAACTTCATTCCACTTCCCCCTCTCTCTATCCAGAGACTGGTGAAGCCACCAAGCCCACCGCCACCTCGCTGGCGACACCACGGAGGTGCCAACAGGTAAGGAACCTGAGCTGCCACACCGACACCCCCAACCTGTGGTTTTCATGCCCGTGTAGTCTTCATCGTTGCTCCGCCAGTCTCAGAGATGAAAATTACATTATATTATATTACATTCATTTAGCAGACGCTCTCATCCAGAGTGACTTCCAGTGCAAAAGAACAGAAGTGCATCCATTCAAGTTGAATGCGCAGCGGTGTCAGACCAGGCTATGGAAAAAAAGAAAATGGCAGGTTTCCCCCACGCCGTCGTCCTCTCCTCTTCATCTGCCTGGCAGCGGGCTTCCTCACTCATTCACTCCAGCAAACACGAAAAGATAAACACGCAGACACGCTCTACAACACGTACAGCTTCACTGAACAGAGGGGAAAAAAGTCCATTTCCAGCTGGAGCCTGGCTGTCACTCACTGGCCTGTACGTTCTTCCTGCTTTCCTTTCAGCTGCAGTCTGCTTAAATACCCAGAATTCCCTCATCTCCCTGTCCTGCCACCCAATCCATTGCATATGAAATACAATAAAGTGAGTACCTACCCTCAGCCCACGCCCACCTAATCTTACCTCTGGATAAGAGTGTCTGCTAAATGACAATAAAGTAATGTAATGACCTGAGTGAGTCAGGACCTGGAGTTTAATGTCACACCTGAAGGATGGCATCTCCTACAGCACAGTCTCCTGTTACCTGTTATCACTCAGAGACATAGGCTGATTGCAAGAAAACAAAATTTTCTTTGCCAATGGCTCCAGAAGAGAAAAGCAGGCTTAGTACATGATTGCATACACAAAGCATGGTAACTCAAAACTGAGCAGCAAGCAAGTGAAAAGGTAGGCCTTAAATAACAGACAAAGCATGTGACAACGCTAACTAAACACAGGTGTAACACATTAATTTAATGAGACAGCGAACAAACAGGAAGTGAGGACCTCCGGTGGTAGTCCTGGGAAGCAGCAGCCAAAACCCTGACAGTGTCCCCATCACTGCACTGGGGCATTGAGGTCCCGCTTTGTCCAGAGAGGTGCCTCCCACCATAACTCACCTGCCAGCACCACCTCAAGCAACAGTCGGGTTTACCCATGAGATCTCCCATGCATGGACTCGGCAAACCCAGCCGTAAGCAGCTCTGGGACTTGGCAGAAGAAGGCAACACAGTGGTTATATGGCTGCTGGCTACCAATTAGAATAATTACAAGAATTTCATCCAAGCTCATTTAAACATGACCGGATCCAAGTCTGGGGCTAATTTCAGAGAAATGAGACAGAAAACAGAGAGTGGTATCATGCCTTCCAACAAGACAGCCTTTTTTCCTTGAGAATGCTAACTCAATAGGAAACCTATTTGCTCCACCACTGCACCTCTGCAGCTGATGAATGATTGCTGAGACACAGGGGGAGTGATCAGCACAGCAAGCCCACGGATAGATATTCATTAATCATGGAGTACTGGAGAAACAGGCATAAAATGGTGAGAATAAAAGAAAATGTCTGTTAGGCTTAGAGCTTGGCAGCCATTTTGGAGGACAGGAGTTGCCCATTATGGCAAACTAGGTTCTGCGTGTGTGAAAGATTGCAGAAAAGAAGGAAGGAGAAAAGAAGAAGGAGACAGAGAGAAAGAAAGATGGAGAGAAAGAAGGAGTGAGAGATGAGAGGAAAAGTGAGAGAAAGAGTCAGGGACAGACAGAGAAGGAGAGAGGCAAGGGAGACAGAGAGAGAGAGAGAGAGATAGTGTAAGGGGAAGAAGGAGAAAGTGAGAGATACAGAGAAAGGGAGAGAAAGGGGAAGTGGGAGAAAGCGAGAGACAGAGAGAGGGAGAGAGGGAGAGAGAGAGAGAGGAAGCAGGAGAGACAGAGATGGTACCAGGGACATAGGTGTGGACGTGTCTGGTCTCCCTCAGACATGCCGAAAATGTACCTGACAGACTGGAGAGTAAGCAGTCATGTGGGGGTCAAAGAGTGGTGGATTGCAGGCAAACGGAGACACAGAGGGAGGGAGGGAGGGAGGGGGTGGTGAGACAGGGGGATGGGTGTGGCTTGCTGTCCTTGTCTGTACCCCATCTAGACACGTCAGCGGTGCGATACGTCTGATCGATGGGAAGATAAACAGCGGCGGCGCATGCTGCGCCGGGGAGTTCACGCCGAGTTCAGCACCCCCCCGCTGCCCTCGCCCCCGGGTTATTAACCCTTCGAGGTCAGGATTTCATCCACGTTACATAACATGTTTACAAGCCCAAGCACACATGCTTTCGACGCCGTTTGACAATGACAGGATTGGGCAGCTCTCCCGGGCCATTTCGCACGGTTTATGTGTGTGGGCTGTGAATTTATGGACATCGTGTTCATATTTCCAGCGCGTCAAAACACACCACGCAAACAGGTGGAGATCAGACACGAGCGCACATTTTGCTTGTTAGGCATCACAAAACTGACATCCTGGCTCTAACCCCATGCACGATGGAAATGTAGCTCAGACAGGGGAAGGAATACACAGGCCGACGAACGGTTCATGTAACGCATCGGCGAAGCCCCTATTGTCGAACGGGACAGAGGGGAACGGGGCATCTCGGGAGCTCATTCTGTTTGTCACCGGTGTAATGCCTCAGATCAGTGAGCCTTGGAAAGGCGAGAGAAGCCGTTCATCTCTAAGTCGCGAGAGCACCATCTCCCAATCCGCTGCGCTCCATCTGCAGCTCTCAGCTTCAGAGCGCCCGCCCGGCCAGCACCGCCCCTTTATTTCCCTTTTATCCATGGAAGGATGGATGGAGTCTGCTCGTCCCTGTCAGAGCTTCGCATCGCATTCTCCAACCCAGGATTTGGTTTTTTGAGGGTGTTTGACAGGCATCGCTCTCTGGGTCTCTGGAGACATTTTGACCACCACATTACCTCTGTGTTAAATAATTTAGTCAGCTGTGCTGTCAGGCTTCCCAGTGCAGTCCAGACCCAAAATGTCATGTTGAGCATGACATCATTAATTCTATATATATATATGTTGTCATTACAGAGAAACTTGAGAGAGTCAATGTAATAATGCAGCTGGCTAGAACAGCTTCAGTAGATCTAAGCTCTGTAAATAGTACCACCATGCCTTACATATGTGTTTGCAGGATGGAAGTGTGTTCACCATTAACGGCCCACCTTATGACCATTCTTTTGGCCGCAAGCCATCAAATATGAAGATGTACCCCTCACTTTCAAGACATCTCCCCCATATTCATATTCACACTTTTCAGCCTCTGACATGCATACAAACATGAACACACATACACACACACACACACACACACACACACACACACACACACACACACACACACACACACACACACACATATATATAACGCCTGAGTCAACCTTGTGTTGTCCTGCATGCTTGGCTGCAACTAATATCATTGTCATGGCAACACGAACTGCTCAATATAATCCCGCAAAAAAAAAAGACCACCTCAACCCCCGATGTCCGCCTGGCACCCCAATCTCTGGTTATAAAACCGAAACATTAATTTCATGTTTCTTGTCAAACGTGGATAATCCTTTGCTGTTTAACCGTGACCTCTTCATCCCCCTTCCTCTTTTCAACCACTGGCCTTTTGAAGGCCGCGTGGCAAAAAATGCTGTATATTCACTTTTGGCCATTCCATTTTCAATGATTTAACTTAACTCAAACTCAAACAGCATACAGAGTAAGCCAGCCGGCTGATTTGAAAGCCTGTAATGTGTCTGTTTCAAGGTCTTAAGGCATTTAAGGTTGCTTTATAGATTAATCATTATGTCAGTATTAAAAACAAGACTACATGGCATTTTCAATAGTAGCCCTGCAAGGCCATAGCACTGTATAAAAATAACACAGACAAGTGTGACTCTGGCTGTGAAAACTATGACGTGAAATAATTATTAAAGTCTCAGCTGTGTATCGTAGGTGATATACCTCATAAAAAGAGGGAAACGACACTTCAAAAGCTGCAGGTGTTTGACAGAATAAGCAAAAAAAGTGAGACAGGTGTGCCAGTGGAAAACGCTGATCTCAGATCAGTGGTGTGGAGCGTTGGATTGAGCACAGTGTCACCGCTGGCTCCCACACACCTAATAAAATAATAACGTGATGTGATTGGGAGGGAAAGACTTCGGCCCTTAGGAGAGGGGTAGGGGGTGGGGGATGGGGGGTCGGGCGGATCACAGCTCCGATGGCCTCTTAAGGGACTGTGTATGGCTGTCTGTAGTGGTCTGCCTGTGGCCGACAGATACTGAGTCACCAATCAGCCGACTCTGCCACACCTCCGCCCTCCTGCGGTCGGCTGTCGACTCCTGTGACCTCAGCAGAGGGTGAGGGGGCGGAGTCTTCTCCCTGCTGGATCTGTCAGTCACAGCAGGGTTTCCTTTTTGATCTCTCGACCAGCCAGGAGAGGACGGGTCGACTGCTGTTTGCCTCCTTGAGTCCTGTGTCCTGCAAGAACTGCTTTAAGTTCATGACTTAATGCGCCTTTTTAATGAACAGGGAAGGATGCTCCGTACCACGGCCTGAGTCAAACCCTGGGCACTGCCATGCTGGGTAATTCTGGGTCACTTTGGACACACTTTGGATGCTGAACTCTTCTCCCTCACACGTAACTAGTATTACACAAGATCAATCATGACTGTAACACAATATGTCAATATTACCCCTTTAATGACTGGAGTAGGTTGTCCACAGGGAAATTTAATTCATTAATGGTATTTACAAAGCCAATGTCCTTGGCTGTCAGTGTTAGACAGTTTTCATTCTACCCGCTAATATAAACTTTACCCAGGGGGCGTGATGCTGGAATCACAGTATACTTTTTGAACGTACACTGCACAGCCCTCACTATACGGCAATAACCCCTTTCTAACATTTGTCAATAGCTTGTCAAGGATGCCTTGATAGCCTGTCAGGGATGTAGTAGTTGCTTCCCAGGCTGGCCACCAGATGGCCTCATAACTTCCTGTGTTCTATGTCTCATTTAGTTAATGTCTTTCACCTGTGTTAATTGGTTATTTTTCACACCTGTGTTCTTTGCTATTTAAGCCTTGCCCTTTGTTCATGTCTCTGCTCAGTCTTGAGTTGCCGTGTGTGTGTGTGTGTGTGTGTGTGTGTGTGTGTGTGTGTGTGTGTGTGTGTGTGTGTGTGTGAGTGATGGGAATAACGGCACTTTGAAGGGAGCCGGATGTTATGGCTCTGTTCCTTTCCGAGAGCTCATCGTTCTTATGTTTTTTTTTAGGGGGCGGGGGTTATTGCCAGACCTAATGTCATTGTGTATTTGTCCTTTAGAACGTGAACATGTTTTAGAACATGAAACAATCAGAAAAAACACTCACTCACTCACTCACTCTCATCAAAGCACCTTTTGGTTACAAGTCCTGCTCCTTAACCACTATGCTACACTGAGTGGATTTAGGGCAGGCAGTGAAATTTGGGCGCAACGATAAAAAGAACGGTTCTCAAGTATGGCTCAGATCCCTTCATTCGTACCAAAGAGCCGTTCAAAAAACTCGGATCGGTCGCAAACATAACATCACTAGTGTTAGTGTGTGTGTGTGTGTGTGTGTGTGTGTGTGTGTGTGTGTGTGCATGCGCGCATGCGTGGGTGTGTGTGTGCGCACTGGTGTGTGTACGCACGCAGGTGTCTGTGAACTCTTGTGAACTCCTGTACCAAGCCAGTTTTGTTTCTCCTGAGTCTCCAGCAAAAATCATTATTTTCTTTGAACCAAACCTCTTGTGTCCTGAGTCATCTCTGTATTTGGATTCTCTCTGCTCCTTGCCACATTGCTGTGTTAATCGCATTAAGCAGTACACCGGTTATTTTTATTGAAGGAAGCTTGCTGGAAAGGATCGTACACATTGCACTCTTCAGGAGTTTAGAATATGCAGGAAGCATAACATACGTGTGTAATAAAACACACAAGTGTAATAAAAAACAAATCTGAATAACAATCTCAATTTTAATGAATGGATTGTAAAAATATCATTAATTTTTGATTGATTGACAGCTTTTACATGCTTATATGTTCCATCGCAGCGGAGTCCCGTTATTCACCTGTTTCCTGTCCTCTCTTTTTCTCACATTTCACAGCCACATGTTGCTCTGGTGAGATTGACAGCTCCTGAATGAGACTGCAAATGACCAAGGGGTCTTCCTCAGGGCACACCCCTAGATTAAGATTAAGCGACTGTAAACACCTCTGCACAAAGCAATACGCTTTTATAAAAACTCGATCAGAAAAGGTTTTACCCGTGCTTTCACCTTTACTCTCCCTGTCCACCCTCATGTCAGCTGCATTTAACCGAGGGCACTGTGGCTTGAGCTGAGCACTTTCGGTTCCCGGGCTGTTCTGGTTCCCTCCGTCGTCGTGAGCTTTCGCGCGCAGCGTGGGGGCTTTGCGTTCTGAAAGCCTGGCGCGTCCGTTTGCGGAGCGGCTCACGGCTGACTTTCGCCTGCGCCTGCTTCTTGTGTTTGAGCTTTCGTTCGACAAGCCGCGACGGAAAAGCACGTCTTCACCTGAAATATCACAGCAGTGTCCACCGGTCCCCGCCTTGGTACTTTCCGCCAGGCTGTGAAGGCAGTTTACTGAGGTGTTGATGACGCTGGTTCTGTAAAAAAGGTGGGTGACGGATGTGAGCAGGCGCAGATTGCGTTGCGATGTCTGGGACGGGGGGGAGCAGGGTAAAATATGGACTCGTTAGTGCAATCGTCACACGCTTTGTGATTTGAGGTTCAGGCTGCAATCGTAGTCCATTACCTCACAGTTGGATCTCACTTGTTAAACGAAATGGGATCCTCTGTCTCCGAACCAGTTTAACATTCACGGCGCAAGGCAAAGCGTAATATCTCAACGGTAAGCACCAAAACTTTCACTTCCCTCGAAAAAAATATTTCATCACCGCGTAATTATTTCCACACTTCATTTCTTCCACTGAGGACGCCGAGAAATAAGTCTGAGAAGTAACAGAAGCAAAATATACCCCTGTAATGTTTAAAGCCCCCCCCCCACCACCCACCCAAAAAAAAGAAAGTAAAATGCCGCCAATGTCAGGCCTCTTTATTCACAAGAGTAACTGCCGTGGACACACTTCATTACAGGAGCTATAGGTGAGGTATCACAAATTTGGGTTCTCTTTTCCATATTTTTCTTTTTTTTGGGGGGGGACGACGACACACGGAGGCTTTGTCCTTTTGCTGTAATTGTTTCATTTGGATTACCTCAGCTTCGGTCATCTATTCCCATCCTACGGAGGATTCCTGTCACTTATTTTAAGCATTTTTGGCATTTACACATTCACGAATTTGCATTTTAATTGTCGTTTTTTACAAACATTTGTCACGTTACAGCGCTGCTCGTACATGTAAATGAACAGCTGTCAGAAGTTTCGGCCAGCTGGAATACGAGCTTTTTGTGACTGGTCTTTATCACTAATTATACTTTACAGTTGTAGTAATTATACACATCCATTTCTTCGCCGCTAATAAAACAACTCTCGGTAACTGACGCACCGCCAGCTGCAACTGAAGAGAACTCGAAGCTGTCAGTTTAATCGTCGTGTAGAGACTGCAGGGGCAATGGCACTATAGCTGACATGACAACTTACACCATCTCTCTGACAGTATTGCGCGAGGCTATATAGAGAACAATTTAATGTCCTTTTTAATTGGAGTTGTTAGATTCATTGGCAGGATTGTTTTTTTTCTTTCTTTCCCGGTTGGGGAATGGTAATATAGGTTTACCCATTTCCTCTGAGCTGAAACGGTCTCCATACAGTGTTCTCACTTATACAGTTTTCCTGTTTCAGGTGCAGGTTTCGGTGCTATCAGAAACTGTCTCAGCGTCAGTGCTATGCTCTGGACCCTAACTCAAGAATTTGCCCGTTCCAAACTCGCCACTTTTCAGCACTGGCCCCGCATGGAACGGAACGAGTGACCTTCAACCATGGGAACTACTGAGTCCCATAATTCCCATAAGCGTGAAATATCCTAAGGTTACCCACTAAGATCTCAACACCCTTTTCTTGGAGTGGAGTGTGTTGTAGTGTTATAGAATGATGTTGGGCAATATGTGAATATTATTCTGATGTATTGTGAGCACTGTGTGTACGCTTGGTTCTGATTGGCTATATGTGACCCTTTGAAAGACTATAGATCAGTCACTTTGATTTTGTGATCAGAACTGTCGCAAAGCGGTGGTGTATTTCTCATAAAATTGGCTTCCATATACTCATGTTACACTCTTTACCTTGCACTGGTGTCGGCACTGGGGCACTAAATGCGTGTTTTCACTTATTCATTATGATTAACATATCAGGACGTACAGAAGTGCGTAGCCTTCTATCAATGGCAGAACGGTGCGTTCTGGAACAGGGTCCATTACAGCGTAAAACACGGTGCAGTTTCACCTGTTTTCGTGGCGCAACATTTCAACTCAGTCGGGCGGAGATAAAGATTACTGGGGAGCGAAAATTTACGTTGTTCGAGTCTGCCAGGAGCTGGGTCCGACAGGTACTGTGAGAAAGAGGAAGACATTCTTCTGCTGACATCTACAATTACGGCTGGTTATCCGAGGGAAGGCGCTCGCGTACATTATCGCGGCACGGCCAGACAGGGCGAGCGTGTTCTCCGTTCGGCTGTGGCTATTAGCTCCAGCCCCTAGGAGCTTTCGGACGGCCGTAATCAATGCAGGTTTCCCTTATTGATCCCGGTGAGTGGTAAACAGCGCTGATTTGTTTCGTCCGCCCCGGATACCCGCGCGTTGAGAGCCTCACGAGTTAAAAGGAATCCATTTGTCTCCTCTGCACCTCCCTATTAGCGCCTGAGGTATCCCGTTGCACCGAAGACCTGTGTGGGATCAGTGCTCTAGGTCGTACATCTTTGTTTAGTAGCTTCCGTGTGTGGTGCTGAATTGAACGTAATGCAGAATTCATGAATAAAATGCTGCTTTTTTAAAAACCCGTACAGTGCCTGGGGTGACACCAGACTCCCGGTGCCTAATTATTTATGCACAACACCGTTTGTCTAATTTCAAAAGCAAAAAGGAAGAAATTTTGAAATACACAGTGCCCCCACAACATTGCCTTACTGTGTTATATCAACAAAGTATACTATTCTAATAAACTGTCTAGTAGCAGTATCTGAAGTTTAAGCTTAAGTAGTGTCTGTTATTGTGACATTATTTTATCAAACTTGTAACTTAATGACTCTGAAATGTATCACTGCATGAAGCTTTTTTATGTATTTATTTTTCCCACAAGTGTATTCATTTTCTTTGATATGGTATTTAGCCATACTGTGCATGTAACAACAGCTGGAAATGACATTGTTACACCTGAAGAACCCGCTGCACTGAAACAGTAACATGTTAGTGAATAACTTCACGGTGTTCCTTCTCTTAGTCATTGCAGAATAAATGACTGCAATGCTATCTGCTCTGGCAATTTCCTCAAAGCTGGCGAGAGCCGGTTTCAAAAGCGAATTGAATTTCACACTTGTAGACAGGACGCGCTCGCTGTATCGCTGTCTGCGGCGGGCAGATCATTCCTCACCACAATTGCAACGCACGCGCTCCTAGACATCTGCAGGATTTAACAAAATCCTTTTTTTCCCCTCTTCTTTGCAGTCGTTGCTTCGCTGGAGTTTATGTTTTTTTACACTCTCGAGTCTCAGGTCATGATGACAGAGCCCAAAAAAGAGAGAGTTTATGGAATGCAAATCTCCACTTAAAGCTGGGCTTTATGCGCAATATTGTCTAACGCGCCGAAAGCCCCCCGACTCTCCGTATAATTGGCTCTGTGTGAACCTCAGCGCCGCGCTCGGGCTGCGATCACTCTTTCACCGCCGCCGCGTTTCTCCTTTCTAATTGTAATACATTCACTCCCCACCGACTAGATTTACTGCTGTAGTGCCCTTAATTTAATTGGAAAGAGAAGAGGGGGAGGAAAAAAGAAGGAAACAAGGATATACAAATGGAACCAATCTTTTCCCAGCAGGCAACGCAATTTCCCCCACAACCCCCCCCACCCACACACACACACACACACACACACACACACACACACACATCCTTTCATGAATTATGTATACAGTGATGGAGAGGCCTGAAAATGCTGATTGCAGGAAGGAAGGAAATGCTATCTTCCTCTTCTTCTTCTTCTCCGTATTCTTTTCTTGCTCTTTTTCTTGGTCAGGGCATGTGTGAACACAAACTATTTAAAGCTACTGTAGAAACCAGCATGAGCAACCCTTGAAGACAGGTTAGAAATGATGGTCATTGTAAATAGAGGTGGGTTGGCCAAAGGTGAAAAGCAGAGGTGTGTAGTTCAAAGGAGCCTCATGAACCGGGTTCATAAATGATCTTCACTCAGTCTTTCACATACCGCCCCTGTTGAGGTGGTGGTCAGACCATACATTGTCTCATTAAAAATTTATACTGCATGATCGCCATCCTTCCTTCTCCTTCTCCCTCTTCCTCTTAACGTGCAGAGTTTTTGTTTCTCAGCAATTAGGAGGAGTGTTTGGGAAAGCACACAGCAGTGCTGGCCTTTAATCACCACGATGAAACTGAGCCATTAGAGAGAACCAAAAACCTGCACACAGAGGGCTCTGTCATCACTTTCACAACTCAGCTTTCAAACTTTTTCACTTCCACAAGGCTGTCAGACGACTACCCCCTGAGATAATGCAAAAGTTTGTTTTTCAAAAAAAAAGAGGCTTTAATTGATTGGCAATGTCAAAGTTAAAGCACCTACTTTATGCAACACCTGGTGGATTCAGTTCTTTGAAAATGTTTTAATTTAGGAAAGGGTCAATCTCATTTATTTATTTATACCAGAAAAGAACAGAATGTCATTGCTCACTGATCATTGCTTTAATTTCATTGCCCGTGTGAGAGGCTGAAGTCAATCAAAAAGGCAGAAGCAGAACATCATTCTATCAAAATCACGACCTCCATATCACCAAAGGTCCTGTAAAATAGAGCCCTCACTCTTCGGAGGACGCGATGGGACTCTCATCAGTCTGAGTGAATTCTGCATTGTACGGGGTTCTCTGCGGTTTTTTTACACAACGGCACTTCAGAGGTCAGGGCTCTGCCCTCGCAAAGCATTCACAAATTTCGCTGCGCCCACAATGCGCCTCCTTTCCTTTAATCTCTTCCTTCATTCTCACACCGTTAGGTCGACGGGTCCCTGAGTTCTGAGCTCAGATGTTTCTTACTGAACCTGAAGTTGCCGAGGTGTTTTGGTCAGGAACGATGCATCTGCCCTGACGCTGAGCAGTCCCTGGGGCAGCCAGGGCTGCTTTAGCATTGTGCTGAGTGAAGCAGATGAGGGGGGGGGCAGTATTTGGCATGGCCAGCTACACCGTTTCCCAATTCAAAGGGGTGATTGCAGTGAGCACATAAACATTGAAAAGAAGTTTGAGTGGAGGTTGTGTGGTGTTACCTGCTCCCTTTTGTCCTGCTAGCAGCATGTTGTAAAGATGTCCCTGGGAAAGAAAAAAAACATCAATTTTGAGATGAACAGGTCTTGAAGTAATATGGCAACAAGACAAATGACCAGTAATAGTTTCTTAATTCTGTTGGCAAAGATAGGTGAGTTCTATCTCCAATTCTGTACTATGATGTAAAAGCTCACGTGCAGGGCACAGACACATGCTTATAGACTATTGTGCTACTTCCAATAGGGCCTCTGTTTTAAAGAAAGAGGCATTCTGAAGTGGCCTTAATTGTTGCTTAAGGGGATGTTTAACAGTCAAACACAGCAGCATTGCATGAGAAAATGAGCGTGTTTCCTAGTTCAGTTCTACTTCCTCAGATAACGCAGCCCACAGATGACAACAGATCCTGCATAGGGTTGAATGGTTGTATTTCAGGATGCCTTGGCAGGAACTTTCCACTGAGAATTTTACGATTACAGTGTTAGATTTAACGTTTACCATCAGATGAAGTTAGGTAATGCAACAAAAATATCTCATTGCTGTGTTTGGATGCCACTAGAGCACTTCCCCCTCCAACATAGCTGACATCAGGTGATATTTATATTAAAATAACAGTGCATCAGGAATGGATAAGCTTGTCTGTAAGACTCTGAACCAGGCGAAGACAGGCTCATTCAATGGAGTTGCTCTTACAGTATGCCTGCTGGTGGGAAATACCAAAAGTACAGTCTAGGTGTACTCTTCTGGTATGGGTTGGTTTTTCACCAAGTTTTGCCTCTTTGTTTTGGGTCTTTTTGTGTTTGTGACAGGTGACAGCATCCCACCAATCACAACAGAGGTAGGCAAATGCTGCTCAAACCAATAGGAGGTACTATTGCTTTGTATTGTGACCTCAGGTATGAAAATTGCTGGGCATTATATTTCATTTTTTAAAAGCATAACTGACACAAACAATCTATATAAATAAAACCGGGGGAATGGACAGTGCTGTCCTGGAGAAAAATGTAATCTAAAATCAATAAGATTCAATGTAATGTAAAAATATCAATATAATGTAACCCTGTGAGGAGTTTACAAAGTGAATTACAATTCCCATAATGCTCAACATAGCACGCCTTCATGAGAGAAAAAGATGGTTATTCTAGGTTTTGAAAAAAATTGTGTTCTGGACAGAAGTTGCTTGTGAGTGCTGATCTCCCCAGTTTTTTTGGTTAAGCTTATAGTGGCTAAAGGTATAAACTGAGGTTGGGGAATGTGGTCCTAGATCAGCACTTACATGCAGCTGTGTAGAGTAAAATTACCAGAGATCATAAATGGTGTAAACTGATGCCATTGGGGCAGAAGTTGTTTGTAAGTGCTGATCTCAGACCTTTTTGTTTTGGATGAGGCTTATAATAGTTCTCAGCTCTCAGACCAGTTTTTTGCTTAAGCTTATAATGATTAAAGGTAAGAATTGTGGTCCTAACTCAGCACTCACACGCAACTGTGTAGAGTAAAATTATCAGGGATCACAAATACTGATTCCATTTGTCATTGTTTATGCTGAAGGGGTTGTAAACACTGCAAGATCATGTGGTAAATGGATGGGGTTGGTCGACCCCCCACAGGCGCTTTTCTCCACCTCTGGTCCATGTCATCATTACCGTGATTAGGGTCCCTTTTAGGGCGTCTCAAGTACCCCTAGAGAGAGAGAGAGAGAGAGAAATGGGGAGAGATGTTCAGTTGCTTTGTTCCTGAAAGGCAAATGCACTGCAAGCACAGCCAAAAATAATATGTCAGAGAGCCTGAATTTATCTGCTCCCTCGTGCCTCCAGAGAGGTCTGTGTTTGGCTCTGAGGGATGGCAGAAGGGGAAAACAGACCTGCTTTGCAGAGGAGAGACTGTGATCCCACCAAATTTTACATTCTCACAATGTCTCCCTGAGACATGCAGCCTGCAGTTGTGAGAGAGAGACAAGAGGAATGGGACTGCCTTCCCCTTCCTCTGCATTTTGGATGTGCTTACTGTTGCTTTGTTTACAAAAAATAACAACAATTAATTAAGGTGTGAGGTAATTAACTCGGCTTAATGAAGCGTTTGATGGGCATGTCATGGGAGAAAACCCAGGCGAAATCCATTGACTTTGAAAATGATGCAATGGTGATTAAAATAAGAGCACATTTTTGTTTTATGCGGGCAGAGAAACTTTTAGCGTTTAGCGTTTTGCTTGTGCTGAGAGATCAATTTGCTATTTGTGTCACCATACACAGGACCTAAAAAAACTAACCTGTATCAATCTCTACCATGTGCCCACTGGATTCAATATACATTTGTCGCTACAGTTGTTTCACATTCAAATTCAAGCATTTCTCCTTTTCAATGCAAACACTGAGACACTGAGGTGTGGTTATCCTCGAGCAGAAACTACACCTGTCGGGAAAGCAGTAACACACTTGCATTTAAGTCAATGATATGGACAAATGCTGATTGAAACCATCGGTTACTGTCCCCTCTGCCCCTACTGTTACCTTGAAACGCACGATGTGATTTTGCTGTTCAGTATGATGCTTGCCTGGCTTTGGTTATAGTTCCCACAGTGCCAAATAGATTTGCACAATGCTCCTATTCCTTTTTACAGCACCCATTTCTCATCCTGCATTTCTTGTTTGAGTCTTCATCCATCCATCCATCTGTTCATCTCTCCATGACGCGCCCATCAATCTTGCACTGCGGCCATTGTCTGTGTGCCATGTACACGACTCAGGGGTCAAAAGGCTTCATCTGGAACAAACCTGAATATTCTTTACATCAGAGCGTAGTTTCATAACACATATCTCTTTCCTTTAGTTTTCTGTCATGACTCCATTATAGAGTGGGGGCCATTGGGGGTGGGGGGAGAGTGTGTTGAGTTTAGGTTCAAAAAAGGATATGCATGTTCTTGTTACAGAATCCTTTTTTATGTCAAACTCAACATAAACCCATCCAGCATGCTTGTGCAGCATTCATCTGGAGCGGAAGAATTGCATCATTGTCCTCCCAGGAAGGACCTTGCTCTACGGAGAAAGTGCTGTTGTCAATGGAGGTCTAATTACCCTTCACAGAAACGATTAAGCACATAAACAGAAAGCAAGGCTGCGTAAAAAAAAAAAAATTAACAGTTTGTTAGCAGTGTGTTTTCCTGCTTGGTTAAAACAAATCGTTGGAAAGTTAATTTCAGACAGACGATTAGTAACTGCCTGTGCTCAGCAATTAGGGGGTTCATTTGGGTCAGGGTTTTGAGAGAGCTTTGCTCTAACGTCAGGCTACCACAGAACGAGCTTGTTAGCGCAGAGTCCTATTGTAAAAGCTCCAGTGCATGGCTATTTGCATAGTCTGCTGAAAAGAAGTCGATTATTGCAGGAATGATCGGAGGGAGATTTCCTCTACCTGCGCTTTCAGTCTCCACACAAATAAACCGATGTGTGCAAACACCCAATTACGGTAATTGCGGCAGATGGAGTTCGCGGTGGCCCACTCCGCCGAGCGCGTGTTGATTAGCCTAATTGGGACCAATGGAAACATGGCATCATCTAATGTCGCCTTTTCTGTGGGGCAGCTGGCAAATGAGGCCCTTATTGAGCAACAACAACAACAAAAAAAACCTGAATCAATACCATTGGCTCGCTGCCTCCCTGCTGGAGCCCGATCAGAGAGATCAACCAGAGGCAGCCAGTTAGCAACCTGCACCTGCAACAAAAGGTTAGGAAATGCAACCTAAAAACAACTGCCCCCCCCCCGTCAAAATCCACCCAACCCCCCCGGTAGATGTACCCCCTCCAGCAGATTCAAAACCCGTTCGAACCTCAGCTGGACAGTCAGGGAAGATCATTAACTGACCGAAGATCTGACACTGAGCTTCAAAAAGCCGAATCAGCCTGAGTAAAATTTGTACAAAGCGGCCAAAAGTCTTACATGTACACTAGCCCAGACTGGCTTTTAAGTGCATGCCTCTAGCCTTGCTACTGAGACTCGACAGAGAGAGAGAAAATGATATTTGGGATTTCAGGTTCTTCTTCTACTGGCCTTCAGTGTATATAGTCCTCTGATAGAGTTCTGCTTCATTTCTGCCTGAAGTTGTGAGGGTAGTATGTCTTACTTGGGCGGCAGTGTAGCATAGTGGATACGGAGCAGGACTCACGACAATCGGTTGTCGGTTTGATTCCCTGCTCAGGCACTGCTGTTGTACCCTTGGGCAAGGTACTTAACCCCATACTACCTCAGTAAATATCCAGCTGTATAAATGGATAACATTGTAACTGATGTAAGTCACTCTGGGTAAGACCGTCTGCCAAATGCCAATAATGTCTTACTTGCATTCCTTATTCTTCATCAGTGCAAAAATGTCACAACTCACAATTGCTTGCCTACAGGCAACGAGTTGCCAGTACTTACAAAATAAGTATTGACCCAATGCACACACATACAAACACGCACATGTGCAGACATACACAGTGTCTCATCCAGGTGAGGGAACCAGAGTGACTCACTCAAAAGATGAACCCACATATTTATCACTCTGAATCGGTTTTTACATGAGAGACTGTCAAAAGGATACTGCCATATCCAGAACAAAAGTGTCATTTGTGCAAAAGCGATCTTAGATTATTTCATATGTATGAATGTGTTGAGTATGTATGAATGTGTTGACCATGTTGAGTACAGCGGCTTGACATAGTGGCAAGGAACAGGGCTTGTAACCAAAAGGTTCTTGGTTTGATTCCCTGCTGTTGTTAAAAAAAAACTGAAACATTTTTTTATTAATCTGGCATCACACTGCAGTAAAGTAACATTCAGTCAAAACCACCCTCAGTAATGATACATCGTTGAAATAATCTGGGAAGAGCTTTTTATATTAATTTTTATTACAGATGATGTTCCCTGTAGGTGACTTGGCTGTTTTGGTCGAGTCCAGGCTATGTCACACTTAATGGTGTAATCGTGGGACTCCAACCTGGCAAACAGAGTGACTTACATCCCGAACAGGTTTTACACATCACAAACATGCCACTGTGAGGCACCTTAATCCCGAATAAGTCTCTCAGCACAGATCTGCCTGTCTAGGAGTGGGCTGAAAAAAAAAGACTATAACCTTGCATGAGTAAAGAAAAAAAAGCACCAGGGAAGGAGGGAAGGGAGTGTAAGGCCAGCGAGTAGTTTTGCTTGACGCCTTCTCTGTCCTTGCTGTAGGAAGACTTTTTTTTTCTGTTCCCTCCGTTTTGGAGAAGAACCCAAGCCGTATTTTTAGCTAGGGGTTACGCGCCGCCCCTGTCCCTGGTCCCCGCGACTGTGCAGACATACATTACTGACACCCCGAATGCGTCCCGCAATCCCGCCCCCTGGGCCGTCCCATTTTCCACGCTGTCCTACTTCCTGGTCTGAAATTCTCCAAGGGGGGCGCGGGCGCGGGTGTGTGTGCTGGAGTCAGGGAGCCCGGCTATCTTTAGCGTGGAGGAGCAGCTTCCAGACTTTATTCATCATGTGTGCAAATCAGCGCCAGTTTCTCCACACGGGGCGAGGGAGACTCTATCTCCCCCAAAAAATTAAAAATAATTTTCCTTTTTTGTCTGATATTTGCTTTAGAAATTATAAAGCACAACATGCAGGTAAAAGTCACATCAGTCTACAGTCTAGACCATGTACAGAAGATGAGCACGTGGTAGCTAGTGGGCTGAAGAATGAGAGATAGATACAGCAGATACAGTCATTATGTTCCACAACCTTAGGGTAACTGACTGTCCCCTCCCGATGGGGTCAGTTGTCTTAGCCATGATGCCTGTCTGTGCTGGTCCCCCAGTGGTGGAATGACCTTCCCTCACGGGTTAGGACAGCAGAATCACCGGCCATCTTCTGACACAGTCTGAAGACCCACCTCATCAGATTTCATCTCGGTTCCACCTCAAATCCCACCCCCTAACGCCTGCTACTGGTATTTCCTGCTGCTTATTGTATGCGTTGTATCCCAATGTGTTATGGATACTGTGATCTAGTGACAATATGGTGTATGCTAGTGTATGTACTTAGCTTCCCTTAGTTTCTAGATTTTCTGGTTTCAGGTTAGCACAAGTTAACTTGTGGCAGTGCTTGAATGGTGTTGTGCTCACGCTCACTTGTCGGGGAGTGTTGTTAGCCTAGTCTGACACTTTTTAACTTAAATGGATACACTTCTGTTCTCTTGTGCTGGAAGTCACTTTGGATAAGAGCATCTGCTAAATGAAAGTAATGTAATGTAGGGAGGAACCCCTGTGCATATCCGCTGATCTCTATATTGTAGTGTATGGAAATATTTGGTCTCACATGGACACACACAGCATATCATATGAATATGTCAATAATCATCAGTCACCACAGTGTCTGCCCATCCACATTAAATAGAGATCAGTGGACCGGGGAGCACTGCAAGTAGCTCGTGTTTCTCAACAAGTCCACTCTCTTACTTGGTGCAATTCATTTTTGCAAGAGGTCGAGGGAGCTGGGAACAGTTTCTGAGGCGATAGAGCTCCTTTTCTGGAGTCTCGCCAGCTTCATCTTTCACGTTACTGCCAGTCCTTAGCAGTTTCACTTTGGCCTTATGGTGAAGATGAGCATTTAGACATGTACTGATGTACTGAGCAGGCCATGAGGAGTTTGGACAAAATGGAATTAATTAATTAAATCAATCAAGAAAAAAGTGAGACAGAGACGTTTTTGAAATATTACATTTAATGTAGAATGTGTGTGAGAAATTATGAAATTTTGGAATAGACTGGACAAAATTGTGTGACTACAGAGGGTGGATTCATAATTTTATACCACATATCACTCTCAAACGTGTTAGAATTTGCCATTGCCTACAACTATAATTCAGAATAAGATTGAAAATATGATAATCCATATCTGGATTTCAGTTGGTTGGTTTTTAGTCGTCTTCTTTTATTATTATTATTATTATTCAATCCGATTCTAACACGGAGAGCACAACAAGTGACTTTATTTGGACTGTTCAACTCCAATTGGAAATAGAACAGGAGATGCAATGCTTGCATTTCAGCAGGTTCACATTACTTTTCCGCATATAACCCGATCACATTCCCACAACAGCCCTCTGCTGCTGGGTTACGGCATCTCTTCAACGTTCATTAATTTAGAGAGCAGACACCCCCATCCAGATTGGCTGCAGAGAGCTTAAATTCCACCCATTTGCACAGCTTGATATTTGTGAAAGAATTTCGAGTTCGGCTGGCGCTTCACCCAGGGCTTCTCTGAGCACCTGGTCAATTCCCCTAGCCCCCGCTCTGCACAGCTGCTGAGATTTCGAAGATTTTAAACCAATTAATTCAAAATGTCAGGCCTTCTCAGCCCCTCCCCTGACTGCACCATTGTATTTTAATGCTCAATATCTGTGAGCTGGGGAATATGCATGATGTGTTTGCGGTTTTTCTTTCTTTTTTTTTTTAAAGCAGAAGCCAGTGATTCTTACCTGTGGAGCTGAAACTAATTTAACCTGTTGTTAAAGAGGGCACAAATGGGGGAAATTTTGGATATGGGCTTCAAAAGGGGTGCAAGAGTGTTCCTGTGACTTAAATTGTTTTAGATGTTTTGTAAGCCATGTAAAACTGCGTGGCACTACTTAACACCTTATGGTTAAATAGTGCCAAGCAGTGCTCCTTTTGCTCCTGTCTTTTTTCAAGTATTTAGTTCATACTTTTGTTTATTTCTCTAGAGTGAGAGTTATTCCCAAGTTGTCACCATTGTTGTTTTGAAGTGTGTATTCAAAATATTGATGAGAACAATTGATCTGAACATTAAGAGCAGTAGTCAATCCAATTGCTGTGTTACTTTTTCCTTACCTTTTGTTTAACCTGATATTTGGCTGCTCCCATGTACTGGGGTATGTGGATGCAGAAAGCTGTTACCAGACTGATACTTGTTAGTCTGTTAATTTAAGCGCTGAAGCAAGTTTATAGAGGACTGACCTACAGATCTGTTGGCAATGCAAGAGCCAAGTTCAGTAAGGAACAAGAGGCATTCACATTCAGACTGGGAATATATTGAATATTTCCGTTGTTTACTCATGATTAATTGGGGATTTTAGCTGCAGGAATCCGTGTTTTCCCAGGGAGATTGTCACAGCTTGAGTGCAAACACTGACCAGCTGTCTGCCTGACTGTCTATCTGTCTGTCTGCCTGCCACTATCTTGCTCAATCTCTGTCGTTGACCCCCTGATGGTTCACTCTCACTCCTGTGTCCTGTCTCTCCGCTCTCATTCACAGAGTGTATCCGCGAAGAACATATAAATGAATGACTGACTCCTGAATGTGTCTCATCAGTATAGTGTAGTCTAAACCACTGTGTCACTGGTACTGTGAAAGTACTGGCTCAGTTGCACCACTCATTGTACTACACATTACTTGTTCACCTTTGAAAATATCATTTTGTACTGATATTGTGCAAGTGTTGGGGAAAAGTGGACTTTTTTTTTTAGTTTGTCACTCAAAATTAAGTAAAACATCACCATGACAGTTGCATTGAGTCCGGGATTAAGACTTTATTGCTTTTGAAGGCTTTCAAAACAGATCGCAGCTTAGTTCATGAGCAGAGCAGAGAGAATGAGGGAGAAACAGGTAAATCACAGCAGGTGGACGGAACATCTTTAAAAGCATGCTGTGCCACTTTCACAGGCCCCGTGCATTTGCATGACAACAGGAAGCCGGCGGAGGAGCGCCCACGGATAATACGGCGTATTATGCGGCAGCTTTGATTTTCGTTTTTTTTTTTTTACATTGCGCCAAACTCGCACTTTCATCTTTTATGGGGATTATTAAAGGCAAGGCTTCCATCTGAACTCCTAATCAGCAGACGGGAACGTTTTATCAGAAGTATGATTCCAGCTCTCAGATGCTATTAGCAATAACAAGGACTGCGAAGAGCAGAACTGAACATGGTTCAT
The DNA here is from genome assembly GCA_019176425.1 of Megalops atlanticus. Lineage (NCBI taxonomy): Eukaryota > Metazoa > Chordata > Actinopteri > Elopiformes > Megalopidae > Megalops > Megalops atlanticus. The sequence goes on from CM032876.1 coordinate 8,813,486, forward strand.
CTAGGATTTTTCAAACCGCTTTTTCTCACTGAGTGACAACCTGATCGCTGTCTCTCCAGGCCAAAAACTTATTGGGTGGTTGTATTGCAGTTGGATTGTGTGTGTGTGTGTGTGTGTGTGTGTGTGTGTGTGTGTCTATGTGTGTGTGTGTGTGTGTGTGGGGAGGGACATTTAAAAGATTGTTACCTTGAAATGTGGCTATCACAGATCTTCTTGGAGGTGTAACAATGTAAGAAAGTCAGATCTCCATCTTTCTTCATTGCTGCAATCTTACAGTAACACGACTATAAAGCATTATAAAACATTACTGTGCTGTGCATCACCGTTCCCTCTTTATTTTCCCGTTGCCTGCGTGTTTTGCTCATGTTCAGCATGACAGAAGGTGCTAACACTCATTAGCACAGAGAGCAGGCTGGGTACAATGAATTATCTATTTATCTGTTTATGTAGTTGTACCCTGGGCAGGCTTTCTGCTGTGCAGAGGCAGAACGGGTGCTGCAGTCAGGTTGATTTACGACGTCTCCCCGACTTTGCTTCCAGAGATGAATATCTTCCTGCAGCCTGGCTGTGTCAGCCTTGGACGAGCAGGGTCTGGAGCAACGCGCTCTGAGCGAAACAGATGGAGCGCAGGGACCCCCCCCCCCACCGGAAGAGAGCGACTGAGGCCACCCGCCGATCGCTGTCCACTGCCCACCCCCAGCCCCCGGGCCCGGTTGATCGGTCGCCCGCTCTGGCTCCCCTCACGGCCCCCCACCCCATCCACCCCCGCCCCGCAGAGGTTTCGCGGCGCCTCTCTGTCCCTGTCGTCGTGGTTACCAGGAGAGGAATCCAGACGAGTTCCGAAGCGGTCCTATCAGTCTGCTTATATCAGGATCGTGCACTGACACTGTCATGCCAGCCTAAGCAGGCCCGGACAGAACCTCTCTCTCTCTCCTTGTCGTCTCAAATCACACGGTACCCCCTCAGCACAGCCCCCTGCCCGCCTGTGTCCTCCCTCCTCCCCATTCACACCGCAGGACCCTCGGCAGATAGTCATCTTCAGCACGGCTACAGGAAGAGTTAATGGGTTTCTCTCAAACTGGGAAATGTGTTCGGTTTCCACGGCTGTTTTCGGGAAGAAAAGATTACACGACATTACATTTATTGACTCAGACTCGAGGAGAAAATAGTATTTAGGAAAAAAGAACTCAATACGTGACCCTATTCAGGCCTCAGAAAAAAGGCGTTCCTCTAAAGGCAATCTTACATGCTCGCTCAACAAGCTACTTTACTCTGCGACACATCGACTCCCTGTTCAAATTCAATTTGAGCTGTAAACTGAGTTTATATTTGTGTGTGTGTGTGTGTGTGTGTGAGAGAGAGAGAGAGAGTATTTGTGCAGGTCTGTGTATGTATGTGTTGGGGGTGACTACGTCTGTGTGTGTGGCGTGTGTGTGTGTGTGTGTGTGTGTGTGTGTGTGTGTGTGTGTGTGTTCATGCACCTGTTCTATTGTGTGTGCTTTTAATCTCAGCCAAAAGAGTAGGGTAAGGATCAAAGCTGTACAGACACTTTCCTTGAAGGGAGGTCAACACACACACTGTAAATCCCTAGAATACAAACATAGACTGTCTTGCTGTTATTGGCCTATTTGTTTCATCAGAGGTTTAACTGGTACGCATCAATGAGTTTTTCATGGACAATAAAACACTTTTGTGTGAAGTCGGTCAAGTTCAACTTTTTCCTTGAGTTAAGCCTTGACCTTTGACCCGCTTGTAATGAATGTTACGCTAGCAGGCCAGTGAGGGGCTGATGAATAGCCCTCCTAGGGCCCCAGTGGCCCTCTTCAACGCCATTAATCACCCAGGAATACGGTGGCTTGGCAGGGACAGACAGCGCCCGGGCAGTTGGCCCGCTGCGGTGATGAAGTGGTATGAAAGTTGACAGACACGCTGGAGAGCATATCCCTCAAAGCCTCTCCTCTCTCTCCCCCCTGGGAGAGGAGTTGGGGGCAGAACGAGCGTGGCCACTCCATCACGGAGATGACAGCTGGTCCGGAGTCCTGCAGGAACGCAAACCGATTTCATCTGCCGCGGAGCGTCCGAGGGGGGCGGCGGCGGAGGAGACGGCCGACGTACCGTCTGGAAGGAGCACAAAACTGCCACGCTTGATACATAGACGTCTCTGTTTGCACCCGGGATCCTGGCCAGTAGCACACGGAGAGGGCCAGCAGGATTTTTTTCTTTCAGTACTACTGCACGGTGCATTGTATTAATTTATTTTAAAAAAATATATATTTACTGAGGCAATTCGGGGTTAAGCACCTTGCCCAAGGGTTCAGCAGCAGTGCCAGAACCAGCAACCTTTCAGTTATGAGCCCTATTATTGTCCTAGGACTTATTTAAGCTAAAACAAAAAAAGTCTTAGGAGGTTACAAGCCCTACTCCTTACCACCCTACTGCACTGCAGTATAGTGGTAAGGAGCAGGGCTTGTAACCTCCTAATACTTTTTTTGTTTTAGCTTAAATAAGTCTTAGGACAATAATATATTATTTTTTGTTATATTTGTATATAACAAAAAAATCATACCTATATTACAAAATTCAGTTCAGAATTTCTGACCAAGACCTACTGTAGTGACTGTAGCAGCTCTTCTTACTCATTAGAGGTCCAAGCCCCAAAAATCACAGATTTTGCTTTGCATTGTTGTATTTTCTTGCGTTCTGTTACTTACGCATGTTACTACTGATTACTACTTTGGCATTATTTTTCGGATTTCGCAGAGTTGGTGCTGTTGCCATGGCTTCCCTCAGCAGCAGCAGTAAACGTCAGTGCAGTTGTGGTGGAAGCCTGCGGCCCGTCATGTTCAGGAACCCGACGCGCCAAAGAACCTGCAGATGCAATCAGCTTTGCCCCGTCCCTGAGGTCACTGTATCGGGAGCCGCGGCCCACTCCCGAAACGGCGGAAATGTTTTCCAGAACGGGCCCACCAAATGAAATTCCTGGAACCAAAATCAGAGCGCCGGTGCTGCAAGTGATTTGGGACCTGGAATTGCACTAGCCAAATTGATTTGAACAGAGATAAAGACAAATGACAACTGAAAGGGTTAAAAAAACTGGGGGGGGGAATGACCTCAACCTTGACTGTGATGTGTCACGTGTCAAATTACTCCTGGGCCCCCTCTGATTGGCTGAGGAGAAATCAAGGGCCCTGCAGTTCACAGCTGTTCTCTGGACAGACTGGAGGAACAGATTTTAGGGAACCCTGATTGTACGCTTTAAGGCCAGGAGATGGCCCAAACAGCAGGTGCAACCCTGTGACAGTAAGGCCATCACCAAAGGACAAAAAGGTTGGGCTATTGCAGCTGTTAGGGCTGTTGTGCTGTAATGTTGCTCTCTTAATGTAAATACTCACTGAAAATTCCCATTAGAACAGGAAATCAAGGAGGAAGAGATGGCAATATGAATTATCCTTCTCAAAAGCAGCTATTACATAAGCCAGAGTGCTAATGTATATACATTTACAACACACACACACACAAACAGACACACACGCATATGAACAAATATGTAAAATCCAATATCAATACAAAAAACAATGAAACAAATGTAATCTATTGATCAGCTAGTCTGTTCATCCATTCTCCATAATTTGCCCAAACCTGTGAATCCATTCACAAACCCTCTCTGGCAGGTTGCAGGTTTAAGTAAAAATAATTCCAACACATATTCCTGATATTTTTATTTTCCGTTTCCATTATCTGTCACCTGGAGAGGCAGAGAAAGCACACCAGGCGATGCGGCAGTCTTTCTAACAAGGTGCGCCTGCATCCTCTGGAGTTCCAAAGGCCTGAGGAGTATCTGGGCTGAATTTACACCACGCTCTTAATTGCCTTGTTCGACTAATGAGTCATTTGAGTTGCACCCTTTTCTTTGATAAGGACACAATTAGTAAGATCTATCAAGGAGGAAGGCAGCAGAGTGTTTTAAAATAGTTTTTAACTTTGATTTGAAATGAGATCTTTTTTCTTTTTCAGTAGCGTTTGTGTGTAGTCTTGTTTGTGTGTAGCGCGATGTAGAGTACCCCCCCAACCCCCTCACCCTCCCCCGCAACGGAGGTCAAGAGCTGGACGCGTGTCGAGATGCCGCCTTGGCGTGAGACTCGTTTGCAACATCTGATCTCTATTACCAACTCAACACCCCTCACACTGGGGGCCCTATAATTGCAATCACATTTAAAAAAAAATAAAATAAAGAAAATAGTCAGATCAGATGGGCAGGGGTATGTCCTTTACCTGACCCCCTCCCGTCCCCTGACCCTATCCTCCTCCCCACCCCACAAGGGTTACAAGTGCGTTCAAATCATTTTCAAAAAAGGCCAGCAGAGGAAAAAGTGATCACTTCAACATTTAACAGGCACCACATTATTTCCAACCAGCTGCCTCCGAGAACAATAACGCAAATCCTCTCCGCACACAAAAGACAAAACGAACACATTGAAAGACATGATTGTGGAGCTCCTGAGGAAAAATAAAACCTTTAGTTCAACGCTGTCCCGTCTGATTTTGAGAGAGAAAACGCCCTCTGGTAGTTTTGAGCATTTTTCACTGTAATTGTTCTCCTGTGGATGCCCTAGCCCACCTGCCTGTCCCCCTGCGTCTCATCTCATGCCCCTCAGCTGTGCTGCACCCTAGTTGCACAGCCCCATCTCACCAACACAGAGTGGACCCCCCACTCCTACCCCCAGCCACCTCCACCAGATGCCCCCCACGTTCTCCTGACCTGGGAGGAGTTCACCTCACGCCACTGGCTGACAAAATGGAATCCTCTCTGTTAGACCCCGGGGCTAACCCTAAGCCTAAATTTTGGTGTTCCTTTATTGTAGCCCTCTCTGTCTCTCTCTGTTACTGTGTTTGTGTGTGTTTGTGTGTGCATGTGTGCGTGCGTGTGTATGTGTGTGTGTGAGTGTGTGTGTGCGTGTGTGTGTGTGTGTGTGTGTGTGTGTGTGTGTGTGTGTGTGTGTGTGTGTGTGCACATGTTTGTGTGTGCATGTGTGTGTGTGTGTGGTGTGTGTGTGTGTGTGTGTGTGTGTGTGTGTGTGTGTGTGTGTGTGTGTGTGTGTGTGTATGTGCACGCAGATATGCATTTGGTAAAACTGTGAATTATAGATGATCTCAATTTTATGGCCTTTCTTTGAGGCTGGTTGAGTCCCAGGAGAACGAAGGCTATAAATACATATTGTACCATTACCCGTAGCGTTGAGAATTTAATTTGGTGTAAACTGCGAGTAGGTCACCTTGGGTAAAGGTGAAACCAAAGAGAAGAAAAGTCTCTCAGTGTGAAAAATGCAGGGCAAGTGAAACGCCTTTTTTTCTGACAGTTGAAGGTTATTTCATATTTTTTTTTAAATCACAAAGTGAAAGGTGAAATGATCAACCACAACTGGCTAAATGAAAGACAGAGGAAAGCAAAAATCAGGCCTTCGTTAAAAAGCAATAAATGCTCAAATGTGATTTCATTTCCTAAATGTCTCAGTTATGGTATGCATACAGTGAAAAATGGCTTAGGGGTTAGGGGACAAGACTTGCAACCGCTTGCAGGGCTGAATTTGCCAAACTAGGAAATTATGGGATAATTATGGAATATTGTTCTGTCTTAGATTATATGCTTAAATGTGCATGCAACCAATAACTGACTTATTTTTCAAGGATTACACTCTATTTTTATAAAGATTATTTCATATTTTGCCATGTTAACATGTGGATGAGAGATCTGCATGTGCCTAAAAAACATTGTTTTGGGACATAAAAACTGTCAGAAAGAGAAATCCAACCTACTCTCATTACTTGCGAGAATACTGCCTGAATCAAGCGGTCAGACTGAAATTTCTAAGAAAGAACGGGGGGGAAGAAAATAGTTTGGCTCTTTCTTAACCTTCATCCTCCCTCCAACAGCTCATGATATAACCCAAAAACCAATAGCAGAAAAAAAGCATGTAATACCAAAAAGCCCTCGAGAGGTTCCGTCTGATTGGTCGGTGGCCGTAGCCTTCATGTCATCCCCTCAGCCCCTGCAGAGGATCATGGGATTGCTGTTTCGGCCCTGTGCCCCTCTCTTCCTGCATGTACACAGCGGCAGAGGAACAAGGAGAGGGGAGTCTGGGAGAAGCTGCCGCACAGACAGCCCTTCATAAATGATTAAGCACAGAGGCATATACTGTAGGACTGAGAAAGGCTAGCCCTGTGTTGGGGGGTGGGGGGGTGGAGAGAGAGAGGCAGAGAAAAAGGAAGGGACTGAATCAGACAGAACAGGGTGGAGAGACAACCTAACGTTGTGTGTTTGTGTGTGTGTGTCCTAGATCGCAGGGCCAGAACTCTTTTCATCCAATTCAATTACAACGATTACGCCACTTTTGCGTTTCATTCACTTGCAGTTTGCAGAGACACAGACAAAAGGAGGGATGGGGAAGGATTTGGAGGCCTTCACACCAAAGCCGAGGCAACCCTACCATTCCTACTGCATCTAATACTTCACATCTTACAGATCAGCGTTCCTGTGCTGGCAGCAGCTGTGTGTTTGGATATCACTGATTCCCGTGGTGTTTCAGCTGTAGCTTTGACACCCCTCCGCCCTCCATCTCTGGGTACAGTACATCCACTGCTCCCTGCAGAGTGACCAAGTACCCTCCCTGACCAAGTACCCTGCGCCGAATGGACAATGAGAAGAAATGCATTTCAGGTATTAATGTTAGCCTGGAAATAAAAATGTGGTCTTGCGGAGACCTTATGGGAAGATTTTTCTAAAAGCATCGATCTGTAATTGCCTAGCTGGTAGCCTCAGGGGCACAATGAGGCTGAATGGAAGAGAAAAAAAAATAAAACACAGAGTGATAAAGCGCCTCTCTAATTCAGACTTATAACAGTGGAAATTGGACTTTGGTTTATGAATTTGCCGCTGCACTGATAAGCCACTGCTTTCTCAGGGTTAGCCAGAAGTCTTTGACCCCCATGGTCCAAGACTGTGATAACAGGATTTGGAGAGGACAGAAGCAGGAGGGTAACAGCAACCCCCATTGTGTCCAATAGAGCACAATCCAGAATTAATGTCCAAATTACAGCAACTTCAATTTATCTCTGCAAACTAATTACATCTGAGGGTAACTGCTTTATTTGTCTTTTTGCTTTGGTTGGTGTGAGTAATGCATGTAGTCATCGTTTATTGGGGGAATAAAAAGCAGACCATCTCATCTAAGGTGGAACACCTACTTATTTTCTTGCAAGCTCATAAAAAAAAAAAAAAGCATTTGCTCAAAGATCTGGCCCACTTTTAGGTTTGTTTGTAATCTTTGAAGATAATTGCTTGCTAACAAATAGTCTTTTTTCCAGGTATTGCTATGGAAATAAAAAAATGTTTTCAGACTGTACTAGCTTGGGGATAACATTTACCTTAGCCCTTAATGGAGACAGTACACACAATGTGGAAAATATGCTGGGAGAAGAAATTTACATTTATTCATTTGGCAGACCCTTTTATCCAAAGCGACTTACAAGTGAAATGATTGTGTACTTAGTGTAGATGCCTACAGAAGAGATTTGTATTTAATTTAATGCAACATAATCACAAATGTTAGCATACTTAACACTCACACACCTTTTGTTTTTGATCTAGAGCATGGTGGCCCAGTCTGTTGAGGCCCCGTGTTGTCCCTGAATGCATGTGGACTGCATCTGTACAAGGGCCCCAAACCTCAGTAATGATGAGATAATATGTGGTAATATTATATTATATAATAATATATGTATAGTTTATAGAGGTAATAGTAGCATTCGGAGGAAGAGACATCAATAATGGGTGACTTTCATTGCCCCTCTGCTGATTGTAATCATTTTTCCTTGTTTTTAATTTTAAATATAAATTTTGTTTGTCTTTTTTAATGCTCTTTATTATCTTCCTTACCGTCCACAATTCATGTCTATACCGGATCCGTTGCCATAATCCTGTTAGAATTTGCAATACTGATGTAGTTGGGCCACTGGGGTCAAGGGACCGCAACATAATCACTTTTTTTATTAAAATCAGCTCATATAAAATGCAGACGTCCCTCCGGATCTAGACATGTGTCGAGGCAGTCAAAAAGGCAAATATGACTCCAGGATATTGCCAAAAGCACTAAGGAGGCAGTGATGGGCCTTCTGGCTGTGTTTTACCAAACCAAATCTTTTCATTCACTTCAGTATGAAGATATAGTTCAATGACTCATTGATTCTCTCAGTCCCTCCAGTTCCAAGCTATTAAAATGTTTTAAGCCACCGCAATGCACACTAAATGAATGGCATTCATAAATGGTCTCGGTGGCTTGTCAGCAATGTCTTATTTCATCATACACATGCACATACACTCACTGAGCACTTTATTAGGAACACTGCACTAATACTGGGTAGGGCCTCCCTTTGTTCTCAAAACAGCCTCAATTCTTCGTGGCATGGATTCCACAAGCTGTTGGAAACATACCTTTGAGATTCTGGTCCACGTTGTCATGATTGCATCACGCAATTTCTGCAGATTTGTCAGCTGCACATTCATGCTGCAAATCTCCCGTTCTACCACATCCCAAAGGTTTTCTAATGGATTCAGATCCGGTGACTGGGAAGGCCACTGAAGAAAACTGAACTCATTGTCATGTTCATGAAACCAGTTTGAGACATCTTTTGCTTTGTGACATGGTGCATTATCATGCTGGAAGTAGCCATTAGAAGATAGGTAAATTGTGGCCATGAAGGGATGCACATGGTCAGCAACAATACTCAAATAGGCTGTGGCATTCAAGCGATGGATTGATTGGTGTTAACGGGCCCAAAGTGTGCCAAGAAAACATTCCCCACACCATTACACCACCGCCACCAGCCTGGACTGTTGACACAAGGCAGGTTGGGTCCATGGATTCATGCTGCTGGCGCCAATTTCTGACCCTACCATCTGTGTGCCTCAGCAGAAATCGAGATTCATCAGACCAGGCTACGTTTTTCCAGTCTTCAACTGTCCAGTTTTGGTGAGCCTGTGCCCACTGCAGCCTCAGCTTTCTGTTCTTGGCTGACAGAAGTGGAACCCGATGTGGTCTTCTGCTGTTGTAGCCCATCCGCCTCAAGGTTCGACATGTTGTGCATTCTGAGATGCTTTTCTGCTCACCACAATTGTACAGAGTGGTTATCTGAGTTATTGTAGCCTTTCTGTCAGCTCAAACCAGTCTGGCCATTCTCCGTTGACCTCTCTCATCAACAAGGCGTTTCCGTCCGCAGAACTGCCGCTCACTGGATGTATTTTGTTTTTGGCACCATTCTGAGTAAACTCTAGAGACTGTCATGCGCGAAAATCCCAGGATATCAGCAGTTACAGAAATACTCAAACCAGCCCGTCTGGCACCAACAATCATGCCACGGTCAAAATCACTGAGATCACATTTTTTCCCCATTCTGATGATGTGGACATTAACTGAAGCTCCTGACCTGTATCTGCATGATTTTATGCATTTCACTGCTGCCACACGATTGGCTGATTAGATAATTGCATAAATAAGAAGGTGTACAGGTGTTCCTAATAAAGTGCTCAGTGAGTGTATATGCACTATGCTCTACTGATAAAAACCATATCATTAAAGTTTTGTCCTTATATGAATAACTGAATGCCCAATAGTATAAATATGACCCATAATAATTCTAATATAAAAACAACTGCAATTGACAAAAACACAGGAATCTGAAACATTTGCAGACCACAAATGGAATTAGGAATGCTACTGTAGGTAAAGGTGAAAACTCCTATATAGAAAATGGTTATATAGAAACTGCCTATGAAAGAAGGGAGACAAATTATAACTGCATCACCAGGAGTGTGGTAGAGTTTGTTCAGAGCTCGTAATCTCTCAACCGTACCTTGAGTTTGCTTTGCAAATGGGCTGCATGTTTGCTCTTCTCAAGGGGCCCGGGTGGTTTAGGAATGGATGAGAGAAGATCTCAGAGTTGATCTGGCAGAGCACTGTATTGTCATTAAAGAGTTAAAGCATACATTTCTATTTATCTTCTGTTTCCCACACCAATATAACTAAGGAATAAAAACCGCTCACTTAAAATAGCCAATGCATCTGATTCTTCATTGACTGTAGATATACTGTATTGTAAACCCAGCAAAAGAAGACAAAGATGACATTTTGTTCTGGCAAGTTATTTTATATGGAGCTATTTATAAAGTTATTTATGAATGGAAAACTAACTAACAGAAACTAAAAGAAGACAGCAAAACTTCACGATGGTCCACTGGAACAGTGGAGGCAGACAGAGGGCTGTAACTACAGCATGATAGTCACCTGTACCAGTACCCTACAGCAGATGCCATCTGGTTCCAGACTGCTTACTGTGTTAATATGTGATAACGCTCCACTGATATAATCCAAGTAACTCACAGGCATCTAACAAACTGAAGAGGTGAGTGAGAGTGGTGAGATCAGCAACCCCTGCTGACACACCCATCCCTATCCCCAGCAGAATGAAACCAGTTTGTTCTGCCCTGTTCATCGTCGGCCTATGACATGACTGGGATCAAATCTGGGCCGTGGAGCTCAGCTAGGGCTCGAGGTGAGTGGGTTAATCACTGATGTGTTCAGTACCTGCAACGCCCTGTTTTTTTATGACAAAAATAACTTTATATTTAATGATTACTCACTTATAGTAATTGTTTTTACATAAGAATAATTACTTAATAATTACTTCATTACAAACTGTATGTGTATACATATGTAGACATACAGACACACACAAACATTACATAGATAGATAGTATGTACACCGACAGTCCACACTATAATATGGAAAAGGTTAAAATGTTATTTCAACAAAAACAGTAAACTGTCAAAATATCGTTCTTCATTTCTGACATTTCAAGGAGGCTGCATGCAAAATGAACAGGGAGTGAGATGCAAAAGTGTAGTAAAGGGGTAATTTCCCTGCAGCTCGAACGCAGTTGGTAGAAAGAAGGACTCACTGTAGTGATTTAAGTTCTTTGGCTGAGCCGACCTTTACAGACGGAATTTTTCTCAAGTAGTGCGTAATTGCATCCAATTAGGTTTGTTATTCTGATTTAATAGAAACACAGCAACAGACTCTGGTAAATGAGGATTCTGTTTGGCATGCTTCTCCCTATGCAGTGAGCCTTAATAAAATGCATATGCCGCTAACTGTTTGCATGGGACTGATGGTTTCCTGTTTGTGATGTCGGGAAAAGGGGGGTTGAAGGGGAGGGGTAGGGGTCTCCACATTTCCAGAAGTATGTTTAAGTGTTTCCTCCAGCAGCAAGATGCAGACGTTCCTCGAGCTCCAAATTAAGTGTGTTCACAGCCCACAGTGAAAGATGGAAGATAGGCTACATGGGTCATTAGCCAGCAGGTAATTAACCCGGTTGCTGTGTCATACACTATGTCTGCAATCTGAAATGTCTCCTTGGGAATGAAGAAAAAAAAAAAAAAACATGAAGCAGAATCAGTGCAAATGCTTAAAAAGTATTTGTTTTTATGCATGTTTATTTGTAAATTTCATGAGTTTATAATCATTTAACCAGCATTCTATTTGGTGTTATGTTTTTTGTTGAAACTGAGTTTTTTGAACATGTTAAAACGTATGTAAAATGTAATGCAAAAGACATTATACAAAAAATGTACATTTTTGCACTTTGTCACATAGCAGGGATTCTTACTCAGAGCAACTTACAAAGCAAGGTTCAAAAACAGCATCTAAAACAATGCAATGACGGGATTTGAAAGTGTTTAACTTTCATATCTCAAATGATATTTTATAAAAAACTTAATAAATGATACTGTCTGCAGATAAGGACCTTTAAAAATTGGAAATACCATATTGACTAAGTTTGGTTATTTTTCACAAGGTCAGATATGACTTTCTACACCTCTGAACTAGTTTCAAAGAGTATTGCTCCGTGGTCTTTGTGTTCAGAGCGTTACCTTCCTTTTATCATTTTAAATGTGTCACCCTTCTGAGCGTCGGAGCCGTTTTATCCCATGCGATGCCGAGGGGTGACACACCAGCGCGGCGTAAACGTTTCGAGGTAACTCTATAATGTTCGTCACATGGTAGTCATTAGAGCAATGAGCTCTGGATAATATGTGTGTACTGTGCGGTTGGAAATGTCGCCAGGAGGTGCAGATAATGTAGCCGGCTCCTCGGAAAACAAGCCAAAAACTATTCCGAAAAATAAACGCGGAAAAAGAAGTTAATAAGGCACACCCGAGCACGCAGAGCAGATGGCTGCGAGCGGACAGATTCATAAACGCCCTCCAAACCGCTCTCCCTGTTGCTTCAGTTGTAGTTTTCCCAGATAAGGGGTCCACGTACGTTTGACACTAACGACAATTGACTTGTGCAAACGTTTGGGTTCAGCTGGGAAAAAACGTCACTTTAAACTTCGAAATAATAGCAATTAAGTGGTAAGTTGTAGGGTGGCTTAGCCACCACTGGCTAAGCGTAACTTATCTCTGCCACTAAGACTGATGCAGCCTGCAAAGCAGTGAGTGAGTTGCTGTCGATATGCTGACATATAAAAAAGAGCCGAAACGAGCTCCATTTAAATTAATAACGTATGAACACGTGTGACATGTAAGCAGCACGACACGGGACGCGTGAAGCACGACGTGCGTGTAGAGAACTGCACTGCTATTGTTGTTCCCACAAAGAAAGCCCCGCGCGCCTTTGTTTTAAATGACATGTGACACGTATGACATGTGCCAAGTTCCATGTGTGACGGGACATGTGTGCAGAGTGGTGCAATAGGCTTTCCGACACGTGTCTGGGGTTGGCTGGAACACATGTAACAGTCGATTTATCCAAAGTTTAGGAGAGACTTCAGTCACATCTCAAAGGTGACTTGTTCGACAGGAATTACATTTGTCACTGTCACATCAATTACAGAAAAGAAATACGTCTAAACTAAGAAAAACGTATGCATACATACACGTATGCACGTGCGCACACACACACACACACACACACACACACACACACACACACACACACAGAATATTTGGAATATTCAGAATATCTTCAGAATATATTCAGAATATCTGGAACCATTTAAACATTTCTCTTCTCATAAGAGACACAGAAGATGTGGATTCACTTTAAAAATCCGACCACCAGCGATTAAACACTAAATTGCCTTTGTCCCTCAGACTGTGAGACTGCCATGAAGTCTATCTTCTGACATGCATACATGGCAAGAAGCTGAACAGTTACAGCAACTATTTGAACAGACATGTTCTCTCACATTCAGTGCAAATAATTTAACAGATTGGCTGTAAATGCACAGGTATAATTAGATTTTCATCATGCATGTGTCATAACAGAATAGTTAACCTTTGCCTTCCTTTGCTAGTGTTAACAAACAGCGCTGCACAGTTTATCTCTATTAAATTAGACAGACAGCCTCATCCATTAGGGTTGTAGAATGCTAACAGAATGCAACAGATAAGGTATAGATGGTGACCTGCAGAATGGTGCAGTGTTCTTACAAGGAGCAGGTCTTACAGCCTAGACTTTGCAGGTATAAATTCCCAGATGATGTACCACATTTGTATCACTGCGAAAGTGTTCATTCGTTGTATGTAATCATCGATAATCTACAATAGGCCATTGTGTTTCAGTGAATGAAGGTTCAGACGAGTCAGCATGTCTTTAAATGATGTTTTGCTCATAGCAATGCCGGACTCCGATAGCCCCAATAAAGACAAAGATTTTATCTTGTTTTAGTTAGTTAGCCGTGGCTAATTGTTTGCCTAAGATTCTTTTACTGTAACTCCCATGGGGTTTCAATGAATTCTGCATGACCGCACTGATGCCTATGGATCCACTGCTGGATGAGTTCTCACAGGGCTGCGGTACCTCCTCCCTCCTTTATGCAGTAGCCAGCTCTAATGAGATCACAGTGTACTGTCCCTGCCTCTGCACCGTGAAACATTTATCTCAGGGTTGTGAACCTCCAGTGCAACAGGTGGCACCGAAGATACCTCCCCATACATAATCCAGGAGGAGATATGCAGTTATTTATTTATTTATTTTCCATAGGTTTGTTTTACCTTTGGGGTTTGGTGTAAGAAATTTCTCCCTGCCCTGTAGCTAATAATAGCATGCAGTAATTTGAGTGGTGGAGCTTGACCTTTGTGGAACGTGTGCCTTGTTCGAGAAATGGAAAATTATTGCAATTATTCTGCTGTTTCACATAGGCTCTCACACACCTTTCCCATGTGAATTTTCTGGGACAATTTCTGGGAGGCACTTTGGCACTTCTAACGATCCTACTCTGCAATTTCTGCATAATCATAATGGCTGGTTTTTATCAGTTTTTTTCCCCCCACTTCTTTTCATGTGAAAGGTGGACATTTTCAAGGTGAAGCTGTGACTTTGCATGTTGTCACCAGGCAGAGGTTACATATCGAATTAGCACACCGCCGCACACTTAACCCTACCTAGAGCTGTGTTTGTGTTCTCTTCAATAACCTTTTAATATCAATATGAAAGTCGCTTTCAATGTGAAACTCACTTTCAATTCATAATTAAACTCACACAATACAGTACAGTACAAGTCTGGTTATGAGAAATATTCATATCAGAATCGACCCCAGATAGGAGCATTGAGACAGAATCATTCCAATACCAATGCTGTTTAAATCTGTGCATTTGCAACCAGAGCAAACCGGATACAGCACCTCACTGGCTGTATCCTGTTTGCTTGCATTTGGACCTGTATTCCCAAGTACTTGGCACGAATGCCTACGTGCTGTCAGTGCACACCGCCATCTCTAACCACCACAATGACTCCAGATCAGTTTAAACCAGTTTTCTGCTGTGCTGTTTCCTGTCACCATGTGTTTCTGTCCCCGTCAGTCATTTCCAACGGAACAGTCCAAATTCCCGCGGACCTCTCCCCCAGCAGGTTGTGCTGGGATACATGCTGTGTGTGTCTTCAGAGTATCCCAGTGTACAGACTACAGCTCAGACATGATCCCTGTCTGTATTGGTCCCTCAGTGGTGGAATGAACTCCCCACGGAGGTTAGAACAGGGGAATCGTTGGCCGTCTTCCGACGCAGACTGAGGACCCACCTCTTCAGACGCATCTCAGTCCCAAAATAATCCCCCCCCAACACCTGCTACCTGTAGTATTTGATATTTATATACTTCACTATATACTATATACTACTATACTTCACTTCTGTCAGAGTGCACAAGTTAATTTGTGGTAGGGCTTGAATATTGTTATGCTCACACTCACTGGTCTGGGAGTGTTGTTAGCCTGGTCTCACACTGTTGCTTGTTTAAATTGAATGGATACGCTTATGTTCTGTTGGAATCGATGGAAGTCGCTCTGGAAAAGAGCATCTGCTAAATGCATGTAATGTAAAATGCATGTAATGTAATTTACTGTTGCCCCACACTGACCTGATCTATTAAACCATATGTGAGGGTTGGCTGAAGTGAGTCCACCCAGCACTCACTAATAAAAATGGATGGCCACAAAAACCTTCCTGACATCTCGCCTCCACTTTGTCATGCAACACCTTTGGAACTTCATTCCCCAGCCATGCCAAGGCCAGACCGCATCCCACCAAACCCACTGCACCTCACCTGACCCTCAGGAAATTATTACGCACCTTTTTCCATGACCGCCAACACCGAGAGGGAACAAGGTCAAACCCTAATCTGTGGTCCAGGCCCCATAATGTGGCTGCCGTCGATCCACTCCGTAAGTAATCCCTGAAATCTCATCTATCACCTCCTGTTTGGTCTCTACTTAAATTTCGACAAAATCCGCATTCTGTGTTTTTTCAGAGGGAGCCTCGGATTTGTTGCCAGTATGCGCAGATTGAAGACAGAGGCCCAAGATTTCGTTTGGCAGTGCGTTTGCTGCAAGGGCTCATTTTTCTTGCTGATTGTTCTGAGGCAATATTAATATCCTGAAGCTCTTTCTAATAAATGTCCTCTGCTCCCTTCAGCGTGGTTGAATAGCTTATCTCCTCCGTGGAAAAGCAATATGCTGAGTGGCTCACGTCAGCCTGCCCACCTGCATTGCAGATGATACCAGATGCTATTTGATCGCTGCATCAGTGACAAGCTTCAACAGCAGCTCCTATGAATCGATTTCCTTGCAGCGCTGCATTGGATTATCGGGGGGTTGGGGGGTTGGGGGGGGAGCCGAACGGAACGTCTCTGGGCTCACAGGTGAAGAATACATTTATGTTGACCTACTTTGAATGAAATTTGTTGCATAAATTTCAATGGGGATTGAAGTCTGGGATCAATTGGAACGTTCTGGAAGCAATCTGGGCGTTCTGGAGTCCATTACCGGCCAGCGAGCACATCTCAAGGCTCCCTTGGTGCCTTCGATCACTTTCAAGGTGTTTTTCTGGCTTTCATTTCCATAAAATGCTCAGTTTAAGATGTAAAATATAAGCGCCCACTGGTTTAACAGAGGGACCGAAGACACACATACATAATCACCTGGTCAACCCCCAGATGGTTCTGCATGAATGCCTTTGGTATGTTTTTTTAGTACTTTTAGGACTGGGATAAAATGATGTTTTGGATGAAGAGAGTGTGAACCTCCTTCCACACATGCACGTACAAACACACACACACACACACACATACATGCACAAGACACACACGTACACTTACACACCTAACATCGCCACTAAACACACACATATGCATACATTCACACACACATACACACACACTACTGCTGATATAACTAATGTGCTGTATTTGGGTAGTCAGGACAGCTTCTGCCTCTACCACACAGCTGTAAGTGTGTAAGATAAAAAAAGCACAACAGCAATCACCTCACATCGTGTAGCATGGGCTGAACTCTGCTAACTAATGGCACATATCCAGCCCCTCAGCGCTCAGCTTAAATTCTGTCATCAGTCATGTGACTCAAATATCCATGCTGCATGTTTTTCTTCTTGTGTTTTTTTTTTTTTTTTTTTTGAGTGGGGGTTTGGGGAATGGAGAGAGTGGTGTGTTCTGGAATATGTGTTTGCACTTTCTTCCAAACAGGAAACAAGATGATATATTTAAGATTTGACGCGACCACCGCAGTAACCGATCCACTAAATTGATCTTTCTGTCATGAATCACGGAATCTGCCCCAAATCGAAACCCTTGAGCACCCGTCCCACCATAACCTCTGCAGTATATAAATACACGTGCCTTTATGCATACCTTCTACGCGCCAGAGAATAAATCAGGGAGAGGATGCGCATACGACACTCCGTGTTTTCCACTGGTGTCATTCTCTCTGTGGCATGCCGGCACTTTTCCAATTATATAAGGAGAGAAGTGTGAACGGAGCTCAGAGAGCAGCACTCACTGTGAGAGGCCCAGGGCTGAAGGGAAAATGAACATGATGTGTGTCACACTGCATCAAGCTGCTCAATCCCTCCTCTACAGGCCGAATACATCTCTCCCTGCCTTAGACCCCCATCACCCTCCCCTCGGTCCCCCCCCGTTTCAGATACACACCCGTCCCTCAAGATCCTCCAGAGTCCCAGCTATGGATCCTCTCTCTGCAGGTTGAACTACATCTCTCCCTGCCTTAAACCCCTCCACCCTCTCCTCGCTCCCCCACCCCGCTTCAGATACTCACCTGCCCCTCATGATCCCTTCTGAATCCCAGCTATGGATCTCTCTCTCTCTCTCTCTCTTCTCGGCATCACTGTGGAAACTGATGAATAATTAAAAAATAAATAAATAAATAAATAAATAAAAACAAAGACAGAAGAGGAGGAGGTGGAGGGGAAGATCAGACACAGCCCCTCTGACACCCCCCCCCCCCACCCCCACCCCACTCCCCTGTTACAAACACTGTAAATGTTTTACTTCCTTTTCCTGTTCCCACCTGCCGACTCCGCCACAAATGTTTGGGTGTCAGAAGTTTAGGTTTTAATAATGGAAAAGGCCCATATGAAATATGAATGTCGGTGAGAGACAGACAAAAGGAGGGGGTGGGTTGGGGGTATGGTGGGGGTTTGAAATGTACAGAGGGTGCCTCTCCTCCTCATTCATTACAATTTCATTACCTCCCGCTATCCAGGAAGGAAGATGCCCTCTTCAAAGCATTATTAAACCAGGAGCCATTCACCCCTCAGGTACCCTTTACCCACGGTGTCTTACATAGGTTACACGGTGCACCTTATCCTTTCTTTCACTGGGATATTTTCTAAGGCAGTGCAAGTTCAGCTCCTTGCCCTAAGGGCACAACAGCAGTGTTCTACTCTCCTCTGGATTTGAAGTTCAGTCGTAGGTGAGCCTCTAATTTTTTTTCTCACTCGTGGTTTTCAAGTAAAACAAACAAACAAAAAAAACACAGTTTGAATTGTATGTTAACCCCCACCCCCACCGTTCACCCCAGGAGAGAGGGCATTTTTTTCAGACCACTGTGAAACATCAGAAGGTGAAGGGCTAGAATTTGAGTCTCTAAATTTTAAAGCACTCTTATATAGCACATCAACAGGCCAGCAATTGTCTCACAAATTCATACTGCTGGACTATATGTTAAGCAGCATGAATTTATTCTATTCTACATTATCCTAACAAAAGTCATGGGACATGGGTAAGTATGAATAAAACACTTTATTCATACTTACCCATGTCCCGCCTTTGCCATTAATGACTGCTGCAATGGAAGACTGTCTACTAATTTCTGGTACAAAGCTGGTGGTATTGCAACCCACTCCTGCTTGAAAGCATTGGTAAGCTCCACTACTGAAGAGGTCCGTCTTGGCTTTGTCCTTGGGTTTGCCTTACAGTTCATCCCTAAGAAATTCTGTCAGTTTGAGGTTGAGGGTGTTTACTGGCTGCTGCAATGTTCTGATGTTACTCTCTTCAAACCACGAGTAGTCATACCTGTGTAGTCACCCCCATTTCCTGTAATAAGTGGGGTGCCCCATGATCTTTGGTGAGTGTACAGCTACATGTTTTTTATACATTGCGTCCTATGTTACATTACATTCATTTAGCTGATGCTCTTATCCAGAGCAATGTCCAACACAAGAGAACAGAAGTGGATCTATCCAAGATCAACAGTGTCAGACACTCCCAGACCTGTGAGTGTGAGCACAACACCATTGAAGCACTACCACAAGTTAACTTGTTCTAATCTGAAAATAGACACCCTAGACTTCCTAAGGCAGTGTTTCTCAATCCTGCTCCTGGAGGCCCGCTGTCCTGCACGTTTTCCATCTTTCCCTGCTCTACCTACCTGACTGAATTCATCAGTGGCACTTTTGATTAGCTGAGCACACCTGATTTAATCAAGAGCATGTTAATCACACTAATCAGGTGTGTTTGGAGCAAGGATAGATAGAAGGTATGCAGGACAGTGGGCCTCTGGGAGTAGGATTGAGAAACACTGTCCTAAGGGAAGTCAGCGACACATATTACTATATATCTCAATGTGATTAGACCACAATATCCATAACATGTCGCGATACTACAAGTAAACAAGCAGCAAGCAATACAAGTAATACCAGCAGCAGGTGCTCAGGGGTGGGTATGGATGTATCCTAGCCTACATATGCTGTAGGTGGATGAGGCTTAGGGGAATTTATAGGAGTCTGTGAGTGCCTCTTGCATCAGTGAAAGTTGGTCAGTCCTTTGTCAGCGAATGGTTTGTTCGTATCGATTGCCTCCTGCTGTAGGCACAGAGAGGAGCGTTCCCTCACGGGCTGGTGGAGGTGACCTGCTGGAGGCAGCAGCACAATGGCGGAACAGATCTGACATTTCGGTAATGTGCTCGGGACCCCCCCTCCCTGCCCGGCTGTGACGAGACCAGGGGGCCCCCTGTCCTTTCTTCGGCATTGTCTCGTCCCCCGCTTCCTGGGGACACGGCGGGTGGGTCATGTGGTTCGGCGGGACAGGTGTGACATTTGAGGCGCTAAGCGTATCATAGCGCATCGTTGTAAAAAGAGGGGGCCGGGGGGCAGGAGTCCGGTCCCTTTCTTTAACTCCGGTTCCCTGAGCGGATACGCCTGTCATTCACTCCCTCAGTACCTGTACAGAGCCGGGAGTCGCTTAGATGACCAGAAAGCCTCAGCTACCGCCTCAAACCCCACCGATGGCTTTTTTAAAATTCAGTCTACAGTTTTACAGTTACTGTAAATGATAAATGGTAAGTTCATTTTATTCCTGAAACCTTATACTGTGTGTCACTTTAGACCTGAACAATCACACCCCGCTACCCTCCACTCCATCTCATGACTATTCACAGCTTGAATTGTAATTTATTTGTATAATAAACATATAATATTTGTATACTTTATCATTTGTATAATTTTATTCATGTTCACCTGGTGCCAGACCAGCAGATCTGGTGCCCATACCACCAACACCCCAATGAACATCAGCACAGTGCTAGAACCAGTCTGGGAGAAAAATCCCTCGCCTTGTTTGGAACTTGGGTAAGGGGTCCAGTTGGGTTTAGCCAGAGGTTGAATTTAAGAAATTTTGGTTAGCATCCAGGCTCTGATTGGATGAGGTTTATGAAATACAGTTTGGATGTGAAAGGAGAGCTAATGTTTGCGGAAAGCCTGGGTTGTGGAGCGAAATGACGGTGGCTTTCATTATGAGTCATGGATTGAGTAATCTTTTTTTTTTTTTTTTTTTAAACTTTTTCATATTCCAGCGAGGGCTCTTTTGTGTGACCTGGCCATTTTCATCAGCCTGTTGTTCCGCCTCTGCTCCCTCTCACAGAACCGCGGAGAGAGAGAGAGAGAGAGAGAGAGAGAGAGAGACGCCATTAGCGCCGTGAACTTCAAGCACCTTCATCAAAGCCCTACCACCTGTGTCTTTCTGTCGGTGCGCTCTCATCTTCCTCAGTGCCTCCTAATGACCACAAGGCTCCTCTCCCTCTTTCCTGGTGTGTCCTCTACCTGCACACCGTGTATGAGAGGGACATCTTGTTTCAGATGCCACCTCTCCATTACATTCAGTTGCGTGACCTGGGAATGACTTCTTTAAAGAATGCCTTTAGAAAAAAAAAAAAAAAAGAAAAGCATCTTCAGATGTGCTAACCAGACGGAAAAGCACATTAAGGACATTAATGGAATAAGGCATTAAGTGTAGAAAATATCTTGAAGCAGTCTAGTAGATCTGCTCAGGGGAAGACATGAAAGGAAACTCCTTTGTAAACTGCACAAGCTCAAAGGCTGTGCATACTGAGAGAATTGAGTTTTTTTTAAAAGTCATCACTAAACAAGCCTAAAAATTGGTGCCAGTGTTTGACACACTTTCTTTAATAAAGAGAGTCCTGTTCTCTGGGCTTAAACTAGCACCCAAGTATGTGGTTTCTTGCATAAGCTGTAACGATATATTGAGACATTTACAGATACCATACTTGGAAACTTGTGCATTTCCTTGCTAACACTGCATCTCCTCAATAGGGTCCTGTTTTGCTTTGATGTAGCTGTAGTGTCTGAAAGGCACAAAGGACTGCGTGGTACATGAATGTCACTTTCATACTCACACAAACACACACACAACGTTGTAATGTATAATTTACAGGTGTATGTGATTGTGTGTGTGTGTGTGTGTATATATGAGAGAAAGGGAGAAAGACAGACAGTGGATCTGTATATCACACCAATAGATCATTTTCTTAGTAATTAAACTAAAAAAGGAAAAGTGAAATAGAGAAAGACAGATCAGTATCTTTATGGTACATGTGCACACGTGTGTGTGTGTGTGTGTGTGTGTGTGTGTGTGTGTGTGTGTGTGTGTGTGTGTGTGTGCACGCGCATGTGCTCGTACAGAGGAAGAGAGAGGCCGGCAAGGGGACCGATAATCTCAGATGACCCTCCTATGTCATCGGCTGTAAAACCCTATCTGATACGCCTCCGCGCTCCATCCACTTTGATACATCAGCATTAACAAGCGAGCTTTCAGCCCGGCCTGCTATCACACCCTGCCATCTCCGAGCAGAGGGGCCCTTCGAGCACGCATCCTTTCGGCCCTTCCATTAAAGAGACGCGGCCGCGCTTCACCATTGCTCTGTGCTGATAAGGTCAGCTGTCCGTCTTCAGAGAGATGAAGGGGCGAATAGAACGCATCTATTAAGCCGTCGCATTTGCGCTGGCATCGGACTGCACTATAAGATGCGGTTCTGCAGATAATGAGTGCAGGGGATAGTGGGAGATATGCGCACAATGTCGACCCTGCAGGACTCGCTGGAGCGCTAATGAAGTGTGGGGCCATCTGTTTCATAGGTGTGCGGACACTCTTAGTGTCTGTAGAGATATTTCTCTTGCAGCTTGGATGAGAATGAGAGAGAGAGAGAGAGGGAACGTGATTCGGGGCATGGTAAAGATGACCGTTGACAGATGTTGGGCGTTAGGCTCTCCTGGTCTCAGGTCTGTTTTTACTATGTTGCGCATTTGGCAGAGAGTGTGCAGGAAGCCCAAACGGTTCACGTCTGGCTTCTAAATCACATCTGTTTCTGAGCCATAACTTTTTCAGGCCACATATAAGCCCCTGTTTTCAAATACAAACACACAGACACACACGTGTGCACACACACACACACGCAGACACACATCCTCCCTCAGTCAAACACACATACGCCAAAAAAGAACCAAAAGAAAATTAAAACGATCTGATATGGCAACAAATAAAGAAGCAACAAACCATTGTCAGTCTTCCCAACCAACAATGTTTCCAATTCTCAACACATTAGTCATCAAAACCCATTCTGAATGAAAATACATACCACTATTATTGCCCTGTGGCCGGGATTCAAAGACCTTAATGTGTGTTTTTCTTAAGGGATTTGAATACTTTGGCAAAAGTCTGGGTTGTTGAGAGAGAGAAAGACAGAAAAAGAGAGACAGCTCATTTGCTCATTTTAGTGTGGTTATTCCAAAAAATCGGTCTGCTCTCTGCTATGAGAGCCTCTGATCTTTGCTATCGGAAGGCCCTTGCAGTTACATCAATACACTTTTAAAAATAGAGCTCAGGAGGCTGTTCTGACTCTTCTTTTCAGTAAACATCTGCGTTATCGGACCTCTGTACTGATGCCTGGGGTATCTTGCACCTCACTGCACCAGATGAGATATAATACCTCACTTGAAGGCACGACAGCAGAGAACCAAGTAGGACTGCTACAGATCCAAGATTACTCCCTGCTGTTGCTCCATCTCTGCAGTGGAAGGGGTTGACCAGTTGTCTCCATTTTGGTTTGATTCGATTCGGTCCAGCCCTTGCTGGCATCTCCTCCTGCTGTGAAGCCATTGGGGCCGTTCCCCTAGAGATCTCAAATGTACATTCGGAGAAAACGTGTTGCTAGAACCAGTGTCCCAGAGCCAGCACTGCCAGTGTTCTTGGCCTCTCATATGCCTATGGTGAAGACAGCTTTTACATCCAAGGCTGTCTTCAACCCTGAGTGGCAAGGCCTTCTGAATTGTGTCAGTGAAAGCAGGGTGCCTTCCTTTACATTACATTAAATTATTGTCATTTAGCAGAAGCTCTTACCCAGAGTGACTTACATAGGTTAGTTTTTAAATGTTAGCCATTTATACAACTGGATATTTACTAAGACAATTGTGGGTTAAATACCTTGCCCAAGGGTACAATGGCACTACCCCAGTGGGGACTCGAACTGGCAACCTTTTTTAGACACAAGCCCATTTACCCCCATGGTACACCACCTTCCCTTGTGAAATCCCACAGTCTTGTATTTGCATTTGCCTGTTTATTTTGATAAGAGGAGCACAGTTAACATGAGAGACTCTGCCACTTTTTTCAACAATTACCATCCAGTATCCCTGTCATTTGTATTCAAATCTCTTGAACGTGCTGTACTTAACCAACTGTCTCCCTTTCTCCACAAGCACAACCTCCTGGATCCCCACCAGTCCAGGTTCAGAGCCGGGCACTCAACTGAAACGGCACTCCTGGCGGTGACAGAGGCCCTCCACACAGCTAGAGCCTCCAACCTGTCCTCGGTCCTAATCATCCTTGACCTCTCTGCTGCATTTGACACCGTCAATCACCGCCTGCTCATCGCCAAGCTCTCGGAGATTCTCTGGGACCGCCCTTTCTTGGTTCAGGTCCTACCTGACCGGTAGACCTTCCCAGGTCTACTGGAAAGGCTCCACCTCCACACCCACTCCCCTCACTACAGGCATCCCCCAGGGCTCTGTATTGGGACCCCTCCTTTTCTCAATCTACATTAACTCTCTTGGTTCAATTATTAACTCACATGGTTTCTCCTACCACTGCTATGCCGATGACACACAACTAATCTTCTCTTTTCCTCCCCCCGTCAACGAAAAGATCTTTGCATGCCTGGCTGACATCTCCAAATGGATGGCCTCCAACCACCTCAAGCTGAACCTGGACAAGACCAATCTTCTCTTTATCCCAGCCAAGCTCTCTCCTCTTCAAGAGCTCTCAGTTACTGTTGATGGCACCACAGTAACTTCCTCTACATCTGTGAAGAGCCTGGGTGTCACCCTCGACAACAGGCTGGACTTCAATGACTACATCTCACAGACAACACACTCCTGTCGATTCCCTCTCTTCAACATCAACATCAGGAGGATCCGCCCTTTCCTAACCACCTACTCCACCCAGCTACTTGTCCAGCCTGCACCATTCAGCCGCTGCAGCTCATCCAAAACACAGCTGCTAGGCTGATCTACAACCTCCCGAAGTTCTCCCGCGTCACCCCTTTACTGAGATCCCTCCACTGGCTCCCGGTTGCAGCCAGGATCCGCTTCAAAACCCTGTCCCTCACTTTTTCTGCTGCAAAAAAGTCTGCCCCAACCTAACTCCAGGCCCTCATCCTACCCTAGACACCCGCTCAACAACTTTGCTCTGCTACATCCGGACGCCTCGCTCCTCCCACCAACAGAGCGAGAGGCCCACGCTCCTCTCATTATCGTTTTTCCATCATCGTCCCTCAGTGGTGGAATGAACTCCCCACCCCCCTGAGAACAACTCCTTCAATCCAACCTTGCAGACGTGGGCTGAAGACACACCTCTTCAGACTATACCTGGACTGACACCATTGCCATTTGATCTTGTGAACTCTAAGATTGTGTTGGCTCGTGTTGTATTTTGTATTTTGTAGCATGATGTATTTTGTAGCATGTTGTATTTGTAACACCCCTTTGCCTAGGTAGTATAGCAGCACTTTATTGTCACAGTGACTGTATTTGATGCATGTAACCTCAGATTGGCTGTCTCGCTACACTGACCTTGTGCTCAGCTTCAGCACTATCTGCATTGTTTGATCTGTACACATCTTGCTCTTGGGCCTGTTGTTTGCCCACTATTTGCACTTTTGTACGTCGCTTTGGATAAAAGTGTCTGCCAAATGAATAAATGTAAATGTAAAAATGCCACTCCCACTGTGCCTTTCAGTATGAGCTCAGCCTCATTCTCCAGCAGGTATTTAAACTCCTACAGCCAGGGCGCTGAAATAAACCCTTGACCTTCTACTTCCTCTACAGTGTAAGAAAGGGTTTTGCCTGGTGTCTTCGCTGCACCCATGAAGCAGGGGCCCATTCCCCATCTCCGACACAGCCTCAGGTACATTTATTTTCGGAACTGGAAAAAAATTTATCACAGGCAGAGGGAAATCAATGGGGCTTTGTGTCAGAGGAGCAGAGCCAAAGACGTGGAAACGAGTTTTAGATTTAAGCAGAAAAAAAAGACATGACGAGGAATGTGGCTTTTTTTGTAGCTGATGTTTTTATAATGCCAGATGTGTTTATATTAATACTCTTATTTACGGCCCATTATGAATGAGTATGATTCTTGGACCAGAAGTAGCGGTCTGACTGTGTGTGTGTGTGTTGGTGTGTGTGCGTGTGTGTGTACGTGTGTGTGTGTGTGTGTGTGTGTGTGTGTGTGTGTCTGTGTGTGCATGTGTCTGTGTGTATGTGTCAGTGAGTGTCTGTGTGCTTGTGTGTGTTTGTGTGTCTGTGTGTGCATGTGTCTGTGTGTATGTGTCAGTGAGTGTCTGTGTGCTTGTGTGTGTTTGTGTGTCTGTGTGTGCATGTGTCTGTGTGTATGTGTCAGTGAGTGTCTGTGTGCTTGTGTGTGTTTGTGTGTCTGTGTGTGCATGTGTCTGTGTGTATGTGTCAGTGAGTGTCTGTGTGCTTGTGTGTGTTTGTGTGTCTGTGTGTGCATGTGTCTGTGTGTATGTGTCAGTGAGTGTCTGTGTGCTTGTGTGTGTTTGTGTGTCTGCTTGGCAGAGTGGCCAGAACACTGCCAGCTCCACCAACAGGGAAGACAAAAGGCAGATGGGGAGGAAGTTACTCAGCCAGCCCGCGTGGCAGTGCTTTTGAGCTCTGCTTCTAATGCAGTGCTGAGGTGTCGCATATATCTCAAGCGGCTAGATTCCTTTCTTTCCCCTTCCTCTTTCTTTGCAGTAAAATAATAAAACAAATCTGCCAGTTAGAAAGCGCTGCAAATGATGACAAATATGGGCTTTTGGTTTCAAGGTAATGTTTCATTTGCTACTAGGCCATCAATTTGCTCAACTGCGGCTTTTATACAAACGGCGTGGGGGTGCGATGAGGCGGGGGCGTGGAGATTGATTCTAAAAGGCCTCCTCAGTCACACAGCAGAGTTTGAGGGGAAGCAAAGCATGATGGATGGTCCAGGTAGGCTCCAGTCATCTTGCAAAGAACCTGCTCTGATCTCACAAAATCCCAGCCAAAGCATAGGCACCTGCTCAAATCTTGCTCCTTCCTCTATTCAAAACCCAATCCAGAGCGCAGTCATCTGATCCAGCTGAAGCAGCTTAAGCATTTGGTTTGGTGTCAGCGCTTTTCTTTTTTTTCGGTGGCATTTAAAAATGGTAAGCCCCGATGTGCCACCACCATCTGTGACCTGCGGACAGGTAACATACGCTCTCACCTGCGCTTTGCTTCCTCAGTGGCGACACATCACTCATGTTGGGATCGTCACTTCAGGATGACACCACAGTCTCTTGCCACGCGTTGTTTAAAAATCATTCACCTGGTGGTTTTTAGATTTCCTCACAATCTGCAGATCTTTTTGGACCAGAACAGTCTGTTGAGAAACAGGCCACTGCAGCAGGAGGTCGAAACGCAAATGTTGAGGTAAAGCTCTCCGCTGCCCGCATGATCACACTCACGTGTTTAATGGAAAACACTCATCCCACTTTCTTTTATCTGTTCCATTTTCCCATTACGTCGCCTGACAGCTCAGAATGAATCAAAATTCACAGGGAGCGATCGATAGAATTGACCTCGGAGCTTTTCATAATTGCACGAAAGGTCGGAGGTTAAGTAAGTTAAACCGACTCATTAAGACGCCATTAACACTTAGAGCGGGGCCTCTTTGTGTCTCTTTGCAGGGTTAATTGAGAGGGAGACTTTGTTTCTGTCAGTTAAATTAGCGGTAATGCATTCCCATCTTTATACCACAGATTTATCGTGGGGATATTGAGGAAAAGGAAAGCCAATTGTAGCTCACTTAAACTGTATTGTCTGCCAGTCTCCTGAATGTCCATGATGTCCAGTTGAACCAATATGAGGAATCTCGACAGCTTTTTAAAAATTTTAAATTTTCCAAGTATAGGTTTTGACAGAGGAATTTATCATGATACAGGGACATCTATGTGGGGCAGAGAGGCGGGGATGGACTAGACTAAGTGTGTCTAGACTAAGAAATCATTTATTGACAAATTAACGACTGCAGTCATGACATTCATTGCCACAGTTGTAACCTATCAAAAGCCAGTTTCCAACTCTACCAAAAAGAGACCCACATATATACGTGTGCAGGAAAGAGGTGCAAGGGGCATTTTCTGGCAAACACATGACCTGCCGAATCAGTCCCAACACCCTTCTCTGTACCTGTCAAATCAGAGTCTAGATCTAATTACTTGCTGGCACTGTCTGTGTTCTCCACAGACAGTGCTCAGAGCCATTTTTATCCAATTTTGTTGTCTTCTGTGCTACCAAAATGCAGAGATAAGGCACTAAAGTGTGTCAAATTTTTTGTTTTTTTCCCATTTGGGTGTTGAGATTCAGATGAAATTTCGTTTTCACCGTAAGACTTCACAGAAGCATTTTGTTTCTCCATGATTTCATCACTCCGCCCCCTGGGGGAAATCCCGACTCACTTAAGGGACTCGAACTTGTTATTTCCTGGAAGCTCGGGAGAGATGTTGACATTCAACAAAGCCAGATGCTTTTGATGAAAATGCTAGGGTTGCCAGAATGTCTCCCCCACTCCCTTTCCCTCTCAAGCAAAGCTCCGTTCTGGATTCAGCCGGTGCAGTCAAGGAGTGGCACAGAGCAAGCTTCGGCAAATCAAGGACCCTGCAGGCAAAATGCCAGCCCAACGTGATTGCACTGTGTTAGTCCGTCAATAAATCGGTCAGTCAGTAAGTCCGTTAGTCAGTCCATCAGTTGATTGGTCATTAGATCAGTCTGTCATTTATTGATTTGATCCGTTTGTTTAACAGGGTCAATGAGACAGCCAATCGGTCCATTAGGCAATCAGTGGGTCAGTTAGTGTATCTGTCAGTCAGTCAGTCACTGTATATGCAGGTCAGTCAATCTGTCAGTCAGCTTGGCAGTGATTGGATAAGTATGGTCTCTGTCCCACTGTTGATGCAGAATGCTTTGTATGCGCATGATAAATTATGTCCACCATATCCATTACAGGACAGTGTGTGTATTGCTCTGATGCAATGACATGCTTCAGCTTTTCAGCTGATACTCCAGAGTCATTACCTGGGATCATCTATCTATATACATTTATAACCCATACACTTTCTAATAAATCAGCCATATAGTTTTTTTAAGTTTCTTATGGGTTTTTTTGCTCTCTCTTTCTTTTATTCGTGTTGTTGTATTTGTTGTTTGTTACAGACAGAAAACATTCCAATAAAAAATTGTTCACAAAAAAAATAAATAAATCAGCCATATAAGTATAAGCTGAAGAGCACAAGAGCACGGTCAGCCACCCTGGATAAAAACGACAGTGAGGGAAATGTGCGGTTCACAGTGGTAACAGATATTGAAAATGGGACATGAGGATTAGGTATGGATGGCCACATGTGCTGCTGCCAGGTCAGAGCCTTAAGCCATAAGGCCGAGAAGCCTGGAGGATGTTTGCTGCTGCTGTTTTTAGAGGCACAGGATCTGAGTGGTGCTAAGGGGGGTTGGCATACTACCTGAGCCCCACTCACGGTCCCCCATGTCTGGGTGAGCCTCGGGGATCTGCAGCTTGGCACGTCTGGCCCTGGAAGCCTGGAAGCGAGACCGGCTCAACGGGATCGATGGAGATTTTTTAAGAGGGCAAAAAGCTGGGGAGTCACTTCCACTCCAGACAACCCCCTAACCCCCCCACGCCCCACACAGTCATCATGCCCTTGGGTCAGGATTTGATCCTGGATGAGGACCACCTGACAACACGGACTTGTGAGGAAAAGCTGTCAGTCAATCCCCACCACCCCCCTAGGCTATGAGGTAGGCAGTTTGGAGCAGGTGTTGGAGAGACTGAGGATGTGTCCATGGGGTTGGGAAGGGGGGTTGGGGGGGGGATGGGGGGGTGGGGTTAGGAGGGGTTTAAGGCGTCCACTGAGCTGAAGCTGTCGTCCTAAATTTCACACACTGTCTGCTCTACAGTACACACTTGGGAACATGTGACGCTGTTGCTTGTTCGGTTTACTCAATGAAAGATTAGCCTGTGTAGGAGAGGCTATTTGTTCAAACTACAAATTGTTATTTTGGGATTTAGAATACTGTAGATATGATCCAAATTATTGACTGGTGGACTTTTTATTGTAGATTTAAGGGGTGCAATCTTTATCATAAACTGCTGAAGAGGAGAAAACAACATAAAGAGCATACTCTATGTTCCATATTTGGAACATTATAGATATTCCAGCATGCAAAAATGATATACCTAATTATAGTGTTACATTTTTATTACATATTTTATTACATACATAACTTTTATTACATGTTCTCTTTTCACAAAAAGAATTTCATTTAGAAAAATCCAGAGCCCCCCATTACAGTTTTTTACAACCGTTTTCACACTTAGGTCAAAAACAAATAATTCTAAAATGTTGCAATATGTTTCATTACAGCAATATGCTAAAATTTCTGTTACTGTATAGGCCTACCACAGCACAACAAAAAGCATGCAGATGTTACGTATTCATTTCCAGTGCATTAAGTTTACTGTTTATTGTTTATAGGATCCCCATTAGCCGAGCTATACAGCCCCGCTATTCATCCTGGGGTCCGAAAAGTAAAGAATCATAATAATCAAATTACAGGTTTTTTACAATCGTTTTCACACTTACAGTTTTTTACAACCGTTTTCACACTTAGGTCAATACCATGGCCACTTTTTCAAAACTCTTAACACTGTGTGCTTAACAACCATGCATATGAGCACATCAGTTAATCTTTTGTGCAAAATGCACTACAACCACCAAAACACTTCATAATTCACCCAAAAGTGACTCGTGCTGCCATAACTATAGCAAATGCTCTCTCCCAGCAGACTACTTTGTCACTCAAAATACAATGGACTAAAAAACAGAGACAACTGGAAGCATTGCAAAATGCATATATTATGTGTTGCCATATCCTCTGTTTTTGAATAGATTAGTGCTGCGTTGTAAAAAAGTAAAGTAAAGTTTACAGTATATATTGTAATACCAAACAGATCTGAAATGCTGCAATATGCCTCATGGCAGCTCTATGCTACAATTTCTGAGGTATACTATAGTACAACAAAAAGTCTGCAGATACTTTTCATTTCTAGTACAGTAAGTGAAACAACAACACATGATACTACCACCAGAAGTCTGCTGTAGCCCTAATGCTGATCCATGGTGTACTCTGTATTTTGGGTCAAATTTTTATGATTTTTACATTTACTGCAACACTCTCCCTTGCCTTGAACCTTTAGAAAAAAATCTTTAGTATATCTTATCCACTTATCCACTCCTACAATACCCCACGCCCCATAAATATTTGAAGCCAAGCAGCTATCATGACACCAAGAACAAACTTTTTGATCTGTTGTTTTGCCTGTCACAATACTTTAGATACCACTACTGAGTGTGGTAAATTTACTGTAGTTGCATTCTTGGGTCACTTTCTCTCACTGATAGCCCATGACTTACATATACAGCAATAATAGTGGAAAAATCTCTTCAGCGACAACTACATCTATATTTTGCCTATATACATGCAAATATCAACACAAATATGACCACTTACAAAAGTGGTAACAAGGCTGCAAACAAAAAACTGAATAAACTTTCTGCTAAAATCAGAATAATCTGTCTTATTTCAAGCATATAGTTTAATTTGTCTGTCAAAATGCAGCATATTTCCATCTACAGTGATCTAAATTTCATTAGGTTTTGACCTGAAAGTTAACTGTTTTGAAGACAGTATCTTAATGTCTGCAAAATTTGCTGTAGTTGTAAAGAATTTTGCTGGTGGTGAACATTGACTGAGAGAGGTATTCATGAATTTCGGAAGAAGTGGTGATTGAATGCATTTTGTATCAACGCAATGCAAAAGTGTACACAGTTTAGTTCACATAGTCTACTGATTTGGTGGATGTATTAAGTGTTTTGAAAAAGTGGACATGGTATTGAGACACGTGTGAAAACGATTGTAAAAAACTGTAATAAAGGACTGATGGCAAACGTATACATGGAAGTGGACTGAAAGTGAATATAATTTATATATGACGTGTAATCCAATATTGCAGCGAAAGCCAATGTAGCCAACTGCAATGATGCGTTGTCTGTGTCGTGATTACTATAAAGACATGAAGCCTGTCCTCAAAAGCCCTCAGTGAAATTCCAAACAGAACGGCTTTTCCACTGTGGTAAGGGCTCAGGTAACAGGGGATTCACGTGTGTGTCGTACCATCAGAAATGTAATTTCCTTCAGCTGCTTCTGCAAGGAAACTGCCAGTTACCCAGCATGCACTGCTCTGTATATAATAGAAATACGGCCCAGTCTCCTACAGTCTCTACATTGCCCTTAGCCAGTTACTGAACAGGCATTACATTACATTGCATTCATTTAGCAGGTGCGCTTATCCAGAGCGACTTGCAACGCAAGAGAACAGAAGTGCATCCATTCAAGTTAAATGAGCAACAGACATGATGAGTAACGCATGTGTGTGTGTGCGTGTGTGTGTGTCTGTGTGTGTGTCTGTGTGTCTGTGTGTGTCTGTGTGTGTGTGTGTGTGTCTGTCTGTGCATCTGTGTGTGTGTGTGTGTGTGTGTGTGTGTGTGTGTGTTTGCGTGTGTGTGTGCGTTTGTGTGTGTGTGCGTGTGTGTGTGTGTCTGTGCATCTGTGTGTGTTTGTGTGTGTGTCTGTGTGTGTGTGTGTGTGTTTGTGTGTGTGTGCATCTGTGTGTGCATCTGTGTGTCTGTGTGTGTGTGTGTGTTTGTGTGTGTGTGTGTGTGCCTGTGTTTCTGCATTTGCATGCGTGTGAGGAAGTGCACTGAGGGTGTGTTTTGTTTGTGCTTTAGTTTGTGTTTTTAACATCTGTGCAGACATGAGTGTGTGTGTATGTGCATGCACGCCGTTCCCCTATAGTGTTTATCTTAACACTTGCCAGACTCATGTTTGTTATTTTGATAGCTCTCATCATGTCCAAAAGCAAGCAACAGGCAGAGCGCACTCAACAAGTTTAGAACCAAATGACTTCACTTCAGACAGTGCTGGAGGAAACTGAGGACAGTCGGCTGTTTTTTACTAAAGTCCCCCACTTAAAAGCGCCCCCCCATTCCTGTATTTATTATAAATGGGGGAAAATTGATGGGTCTCTGCCCACTTGATTTGTTGCAGATGTTTCCTGTCTTGCAGCTGCTACACGTGTCCGTGTGTGAGTGTGTGTGTG
Source organism: Megalops atlanticus (assembly GCA_019176425.1). Classification (NCBI taxonomy): domain Eukaryota; kingdom Metazoa; phylum Chordata; class Actinopteri; order Elopiformes; family Megalopidae; genus Megalops; species Megalops atlanticus. Next base: position 8,846,451 of record CM032876.1, read on the forward strand.
TGTGTGTGTGTGTGTGTGTGTGTGTGTGTGTGTGTGTGTGTGTGTGTGTGTGTGTGTGTGTGTGTCTGTGTCTGTGTTTCTGTGTGTGTGTGTCTGTGTGTGTCTGTGTGTGTAAGCAGCATCTATTTGGTTCACTGACTGGTGTGTCCATCACTTGGTGAGAGGGGCTGCCTTGGCTCTCTGACCAAACACAAGTGCCTGTGTGTGGTTCCGCAAGCTGACCGCACAGTGAAGTCATGCGCATTAATCCATGGGAGAGTTTGTTTTAATGGAAAAAAGCGATCTGCTAAACAAAAACATCATCTGAAACCAAATGTATTATTATAAATCCTCATGAAATATTACCCCGAAAGCATGTGTGGTACCATAGACTTCTTGGGTGGCTTTATCTGGCTGTGGGGGTTGAAAGTTTTTGTTTTTTGATTTTTTGTTTAATTTTTCCAATGCTCGTAATGTGTTTGGAAGAAACAAGAACTGAACGTTCATAAAGCGCTCTGTCTCTTTCTAATCCACAAATCTGGAGCGGATCGGATCGATGGCGTTTTTAGCGGATGGGCAGAGGGTTGTTGTTGTTGCAGTTATGGAAATGCACTCTCTCATGGGCTCACCCACGCTCATTAACACGTTGCTGTTGTTTTGCCACTCACAGCTGTTATTTTTCAACAAAGAGACAGCGAGTCAAGATGTCATCGTTTAGTCACTTTCACAAGCAGATTCTGTGCTCACTGCGACCATCACGGAGAGCTGATGCACGTGGTTTCACCGGCGACACGAGGTCTTAGGTGATGACGTTCGGGTTTACATACACACGCTTACACTTGCGTTTATATTCACACTTACACTCAGGTATAGACTCATACGCGAGCTCAGCTAAAATCATCCTGAGAGACCAGCTACTGAAGTGGGCCTGGACCCCACTTCCAGGTGGTGTGTAGAGGTGGGATCTGACCTGAGCTCAGGATCACCTCATCCAGGATAGTCTGTGTTGCCTCCTCTCCCTCTGTTTGGCTCCCTTAAAAGATAACGTGTCTCCTCTGAGAAGTACCACAGTGTCCTTAAGTTGATGGTGTAACTGCTTGAATCGATGCGTGTTGTTGTTACTGCCTAATTTCAAAACCATCATCACTGTCGTCATCATTCTCTTCATCACCATCATCGACTTAAACACTATTTTCATCACCATCACCATCAATTTTGACATCATACTTTGACCTTTCCACATCGCCACCAGCTGCAGCACTGGAGGCCCTGATGCTGGTAAAGGATTCTAGAGGGCGATTGAAACAGCTTTTCCTCTGTCCTGAGGGTATGAAATATATGGTCATCTCTATATTGTGCCAGCAATCATTCATGTAGAGTCACCACACCTTTCGAGATGGACCTGGTGGGGCAGCAGTGTGGCATAGTGGTAAGGAGCAGCAATTACCCTTAGGCAAGGTATTTAAGCCATAAATAAATGCATAAATATAAAGCTGTATCAATTGATAAAATTGTAACTGATGTACTGTAGATCTGGATAAGAGTGCCTGTTAAATGTCAATGATGTAATGTAACTTGATGTAATGGACTCTGTGGTGTCATACCTGCAGGGGTCTTTGTGGGGGTGCTCTGGATACAATACAGTGACCTGTACTGTGATATGAAGTGTAACAGTGGAGAACTGCAGCTGAATGAGGCGAGATTGTGAGACTTGGCACTCCGGGGGGGGGAATGGGTTCGACGTTTCCATGGGCTACAAGAGTAAACAACGGCCGCACTCTGAGACTGTTTCAGGTCACTGACACGATGCAGCCTGATCACCTCCTTCCCGGTTAACACCGCTGTTGCCTCAAGCATTTCTGCACTCCAAACCTCTGCCAAAATTTTTAAGAAAGGAGTGTTTAAATCCTCACAGCCACCTCACTGACCGTTACCCTGAAAGTACCCCGCCGAAGTGTTCTGAGGATCGATTACCACAGTGTTCCCTGCAGACTGATCTATGCTGTGTGACTCACTGTGTGGCCTTTTATTTTAACAGCAAGCACTTTGTTTCCTTTAACTTTACTCCAGTACCAGGAAAAATAATATAAAAGCATATATAGTTATAACTGTAACCACTGTGACAAGATACCACAGGTTTAGACACTGTGTTGCTTGGAGAGGCTTTATGATTTATGGCTGTTGTCATCAGCAGGTTCATATGACATATCACGTGTGCATGTATGAAGACATAAAGAAGTCAGTGAAGCCAAATTTTTATTCAAAGGGGTCTTTTTCATTTCGACTGTGAACCCACCGCCTGTCATGTGCCAAACGCCACCCCCCAAACTTTCTTATTAGGCTTTGAAGTTTTCTGTCTCAGCATAATGCATTCCTTTTAATTAGACATTCTGGCATAATTAAAACAATGGGGGTTGGGGGGGTTTAGCATCATGTCCTAGTCTAATGCCGGGTGTCACCGTTGGGTACCTTTCTTAATTGTGTTGCTCGAGTCTCATTTCAGAAAGCATTAATTCGGCTGAACCGAAAGCTGGCAGGACCCAGATGTTTGGATAATTGGATAATAATCAACAGAGGGGAGTTTTTAAGGGTCGCTCATGCGGAAAAAGAGTGAGTTTTTTAAAGAGATTTATTCAGCACAGACTGTAATTACTTTACCCTTTTAGCCGTTGTTTCTCTTCTTGAAGGTCTCCGCGCCTGCTCTGGTGTCGTAAATCATGTGATTAGTGGTGCTCGCCCGCACAAAAACTTGCTTCACGCAACAGATCACAAAATCTTCCTCCTCCCCCCGACCACCCCCCTTTTCTGCCTTTTTTTGTCCCTGAAACACATTTCGCATCCATGGGCCCTTTCTGCACGCCTCCTGCTCTCATTGGTTCAGATGTTCATGTAAACAGTAGAATACAAAAACAATGACTTTAGGCGCGTATTCATTTCAGACGTTCATGAAAAATGATATTTTCTTTTCCTTTGTACATCTGTGGTCTATTACGACAGAGGGTATTATGCTGAAGTAATTTGTATCTTTGGAATCTTGGAATGCTGTGTATATTTTATTATGTTTATACATATATATATATATATATATATATATATATATATATATATATATATATATATATATACAGACGGGTGAAAAATTAAAGGAAAAATCAAACATAAAGTGTCTTAGTAAGGTGTTGGGCCACCACGAGCCGCCAGAACAGCTTCAATGCGCCTTGGCATAGATTCTACAAGTCTCTGGAACTCTACTGGAGGGATGGAAGACCATTCTTCCAAAAGATATTTCCTCATTTGGTGTCTTGATGATGGTGGTGGAGAGCGCTGTCTAACACATCGGTCCAAAATCTCCCATAGGTGTTCAATTGGGTTGAGATCTGGTGACTACGAAGGCCATAGCATATGATTCACATCATTTTCATACTCATCAAACCATTCAGTGACCCCTCGTGCCCTATGGATGGGGGCATTGTCATCCTGGAAGAGATCACTCCCATCAGGATAGAAATGTTTCATCATAGGATAAAGGTGATCACTCAGAACAACTTTGTATTGATTTGCAGTGACCCTTCCCTCTAAGGGGACAAGTGGACCCAAACCAGGCCAGCAAAATGCCCCCCACAGCATAACAGAGCCACCGGGCCCCCTCACTGTAGAGGTCAAGCATTATGGCCTGTACCGTTCTCTTGGTGTACGCCACACATGCACTCGCCCACTTGTCGAGAATATGGTGAAGGATGACTCATCTGACCATTCACTTTTTTCCACATCTCTGTAGACCAGACTGAAGCTCCTGCCATCCGTGCCCCAACAATGAACCCTCTTTCAAAGTCACTTAGATCTTTTCCTCTTTCCATCTTGATCCAAAATCGAGATCAGCTGGGCCTGCTCAGCATTTTTATACATGCCACAGAGCATGATTGGATGTTAATTGCTTAATTGTACCATGAAGTACATCTGTGTGGAAGCATCTGCATTCGTTATGTTTCCCCACTCATTTATTCATGGTTTTCCTTTAATTTGTCACCCGTCTGTATATATATATATACAGACACAGATTTGTGAAAACTGATGTGAATCTCTGCTTAACCCGCAGAAGACATTCTCCCTGATGCACTGTGACTCTTAACAATGCTAAAGATTCGATCAGATTACATTTCATTAGATTAAATTGCATGCAGCAATACTGATGATAAGACCAGATATTTTTCTCTGATTAGATCACATTTAACAATACTGACAGTCAGAGTAGATAATAACAGATAACTTTATATTACATTAGATTATTGTTCTTCACTGTGAGGTGGTGCCTAGAATGCCATACAGCCCAGAGTAGCAGCCTAAGGAGATGTGTGATACAATAGCATAGTCAAGCAATAGCAAACAGCCAAACATATAACCTTGATTATCCAATATAACATTGGTGCAACCCACAAATATTTTCTGTGGCGATATATTTCATTATGAAATACTGTGTCATCTGTGAGCAGAATTCTGTGACTGTTCAGTTGACACTTAGAGGCAGTGTGCAAATCAGGGTCAGAGGTCAGAGTCAGTGAACCTGAGATGGGGGGGCGGCTGATGGGAGAACGGATGGAGGGGTGGGACCCCCCCATCCCACCCCAAAAATTGGAATTGACCAGGCCGAACAAGGATTAGGCAGGGTTTGAATCGAAATCATATGTGTCTGCACAGCACTGAAATTGGAATTGACTCCATTGAAGGGAGGAGGATCTCAGCTATTGACCCTTTTCACCTCCACCACCACCACCACCACCACCCCCCTTCCCACCCCCTGCACCTGTGGCACACGCATCAAGGGAGGAAAGGGACCTCTAGAGATACCCAGCCAATCAAAGCAGCGCCTCACCACATTACATTACATTTATGTTATTGGCATTTATCAGACCGTCTTATCCAGAGCAACTTACATAGGTTACAGTTTTTCACAATATTGTCCATTTATACAGCTTGATATTTACTGAGGCAATCGTTGCCCAAGGGTACAACAGTTGTGCCCCAGTAGGGAATCAAACCGGCCACCTTTAGGTTACAAATTCTGCTCCTTAACCACTATGCTACACTGCCACCCAAGGTTCTCTTCTCGCCCTCTCCTACTGTAACCTTACATTTAGCCAAACCAGGGTGCCGATGCTTCCATTAGCAAGTGTGTTATCTCTCAGAGCTCAAGCCCGGGACTGGGGTTTGAGACAGTACAAACGGAGAGATGTGAGCCAGCAGGTCCTCCATCCAAGCAACAGGACAGAGATGACGGCTTACGGTTCATATTACATGGACAACAGATGCCCTTATCCAGAACAACTAACATACCTTACAGGTCATCCCTTCATATGAATGAATACTTACTCAAATTCAGGTAAAGTACCTTGCTCAAGGGTACAACGGTAGCGCCCCACCTGGGATTCAAAGCAGTAACCTTTGTGTCACAATCAACCTCACCACTAAAATAAGGAGTGTTGATTTGCAAATTTTCCTTTATTCAGGGCAATTAATATAGCTTGCGTGTTTGCGGTCTATGCGTTTGCACAGATGGGTGTGTTTGCTGAAGGGATTCAACTGTCCTGTAACGTTAAGCCACACTTCCCGCACTGTGCAGTCTCCAGATAAGTGTGCTCTGGGTGAGATTACTGAGGAAACGGGGTCCCCAGGTCCCCACGGTCACGGCCCCTGTGCCCTCTCTGTCCCCACAGCGCAAGAGTTTCCAGCTCAATCAGGCCTGTTGTTTACGTTGCGTGTTGACTCATCCATAATCATGGGTTTTGTGGTTCAGGCAAATCAGGGCCATAATTTTAATCTGTTACTTTTCTGGCTTCCGCTCCGAGCCCTCCAGTTATTTGACTGCTGATTGGATTTGTCAGCTTTTGGACTGCCGCTGAAAAAGTCTGGTGAAACCTTCTCAGCCAATCAACAGATGGCATAAATCTTTCCAGCCAATCACGGATGCCATCAGCCTTTCCTGGCCAATCACAGACACCATAAGTCTTGCCAGCCAATCACAATCCTGTGGAGTAAAATTGCCTCTCTCCCTCTGTCTCAGCTGTTTAACAGCGCTAGGTTTAGTCCTGTTAATAGTAGCTTACAGCTGGTTTTCCAGAGAGTTGTTCCAAATGCTCAGACACACCCTTTTTCCTAGCTGAAGAACAGTGTCTCTTATAATGTAAGATATCCACACACACACATGCTGTGAATTAAGATCCACTGATAATGGCTATACTTCCTTCATGGAAGCTTTCTCCTCTCCTCTTTTTCATCCTCCTCTCCAGATCCATTTCTCCGTGCTGTCTGCAAGAGCACAGGGAAGCAGCAATCCCAGGTCTCATGTGAATCCATGGCAAGCATTCATTTTTCATTCATCAAGTATGCATGTCCTACTGTCGTATCTCTTACCAAGTCTACAGTATACATCGTGTTTATTGTGTGTCTATATACGTATGGTGATACTGTGTATGTAAAGCACTCTATGCAACATGTTGTATTCAAATGAAACTTGATAGATTAAACTCGAAATCCATACGGATGAAAATGGCCTTGTGTTTCCATTTGTTATCGGCCTGAATGGAAAGTGAACCTTTTTTCCCCTCCTGCAGTATGTAGGGCTTGAGGATAACAAATAGCATAGCCTCTGCCCGCAACACGTTGCACCGAAAAACCTGCGTCGCCCAGTGAATAAAGTTTCCAATGAAACGGAAGTGAATATTACAATGCGGGCAGAGGGCCAGGTGTATGAGAGAGTGAGTGAGTCTCTCACTGCAGGACAGCGCCGCTCACGGCCTCTCCGACGCGCTGTTCATGCACAGTCGAGTGAAAACGCTGACCGCCTCTGGCAGGCCGAGCTCTCCGTGACGGGGCAGAAAAGGAAGTGATACGTTCTGATGCTGCTGTCTAAGCAGGGCTGTCAGCTGAACCTCGGGGTGTCGCTCCGCTTTTTGGGGCACGCCTGCACCCCCGCCCCGGCGTTCGGTGAAACCTTCCTCTAACTCTCCAGGGGAAAGGTCAGCGCTAGGTGAGGAGTGACATGAAGAGGTTTGACTCAGAGTGCTGCCACAGATATTCTATTTTACAACCAGACATTTGTTCTCCGCAACCTTCCATCTTCCACACTTACTGACCTGGGAGGTTCTGGTCAGTAACAGTAAGTTCCGGTGCTTTCTGCGTCACTGTAGAAACTATGTTTCTGACCGCGGCCCTCCGAGAATGCTAACCACAAGCCAGAAAATCAGAACACTTACAGCCTCAGCAATATGACAGGCGGAACCCGTCTCACGGTGCTAAACATCTGGTCAGCACACAGAGCGTCTGTGGTGGCCTTACCACCCCTGTGAATATGATGGGCTAAGGCCCAATTCCCCTCTGAATGGATGGTGGCTCACCTTCAAATGTGTGGCTACATTGGTAGCAGTTTGTCAAGGAAGTAAAACAGAGGACCACAGCACAGATGGGAGGATTATTATAACGCTGGTATAACACTTGTTATTACACAATATTCCTTAAGCAAGTTTATATTAAAAAATGCATTGATCAGTGTAATAAAAACATGACCACACACTTAGATGTCTTCTGGTAGATCTGTGTATGAATAGAACTAGAAATGACAATGATTAGTTGAATGCCTATTCATTCTGTTTTAATGCCTATTCATTCGGTTTTGCTGGTCCTGTGATACTCATTTACATTACCTTACTACATCATTTAGCAGATGTTCTTATCCAGAGTGACTTACATATGTACTTACATATGTGACTTACACAAGTGTTACATGTTATACTTTCATACAGCTAGATATTTACTGAAGCAATTCTTGCCCAAGTGCACAGCGGCAGTATCCCAGCTGGAAATCAAACCAGCAACCATTCAGTTATGAGCTCTGCTCCTTAGCACAATGCTACACTGCTGCTACATCATTTCATGCATTTTTTTTTCATGATGGACAGTAAATAAATACGCACAATTATAAAGACACACGCATATATATTACAGAGGAGTCACTCCCATGGCTCGGTTTGAAATTACACATGCAATATTAGTTCCATTTTCATATTTGCATACACTTACTCCCTAAGGTCACAGATAACAACCTCCCCCCCGCATATATACTCAACAAATGCGCACAGCTGCACCGAGCATAAATTCAGTAGCTGAAACCACTCTGGAGTTCAATGCCAAGTTAAAACAATACCTCTCTGTGAAATATTCGGCTCTTCGCGTTTTAAATGAAAACCCGGAGCTTCAGCAGGGATCTGGGAACAGCAAGCTCGTCAACGCAGGGTCTGATTAAAGGAGGCTCGATCTAAGCCGCGCGTGTAATGCCAATTTAAATCACCGCGCTCACCCTTTCAAATTAAATAAGGGGACTTTGATCGCCGGCTAATACGAAAAACCTAAAAGCAGAGAGAGAGAGAGAGAGAGGGCGCTTTGAAAGGCAACATAAATTCTTAACCGAAAAAAGCAAATTCCTTTTTTCCGGGCTGCATTTCAAAGGGAAACCATGAGTTTGACTCAGACGAAAGACAAGAGACCGCAACAAAGGCGGATGTCAGGGTTTGATGTTGCGTGATGAATGAGGGGGGGGACGAGGAACGGGAGGTTTGTAGTCTGCGTTGTTCATTTACACTGGGGTAAAGCAGGGTAAACCACACTCATTCCCCAAGGGCTTGTTCACAAAACTCTCTACCCGTGTACATAATTTCAATTTCTATATACTATCAGTGTCATATTGACTGGTATAGTGTCTGATGCATGCTGAGGGATGTAAATGTATGTGGATGCACACACACACACACACACACACACACACACACACACACACACACGCCACACACACACGCACACACACGCACACACACACACACACACACACACACACACACACACACACGCCACACACACACGCACACACACACACACACACACACACACACACACACACACACACGCCACACACACACACTGATCAATGTTCCGTCTGTGTTGAAGTAGTTGATTGATTAGTCAGCCAAATGGTGACAGATTAAATGACAGATTCATTATGATATTTTTAGGGAACAACTTGAAAACTGCAGTAAATCCATATGGACTGTGAGACAGCCTTATTGAAGGATAATAATATATGTATGAGATATGTCTGAGCTTAGAATGGTGGCATGTGTTGTGCAAATATAAAAAAACATAAAAAGTTGGATGTCTTGGTCTTCTCTCAGTGTTTTTTCTTGTCTCTCCTCTCCTCTCCACTCCTCTCCTTTAAACCAAGAAAAGACAGCAGCTCTAATCAATGGATCAAGTCCAAGGAGAAAAATTGGCTCATCTTCTGGCCTTACGTATCAAGTCAAGGAACTCAGGGGTTATTCTAGATGCAGACTTCTGCTTCAGGCCCCATATTAAAAATGTAACTAAAGTGACTTTTTTTCTATTGAGGAAAAAAGCCAAAGTAACACCAATATTTCTCAGGCTGGGTGCTGAGAGATTAAGGCCTGCATTTGTTTCAAGTACATTAGACCAATGCAATGTTTTTTTGTCTGGTCTTTCAAAACAAACCATTGAATGTCTGCAACATTTCAAAACACAGCAGCAAGAATATTGACATGAACCATGGAGAAAGCTCACACCATCCCTGCCCTAGAATCACAGCACTGCTGGACTGTTTCAAATTGATTTTAAGGTTCTTTTACTTGTTTACCAAGTACTAAATGTGCCAAAATCCATCACTGAAGTTTTAGAAGTAGTATTGTAAAGCTTCACTGAGACTGTCCATCTCTTCACGATTCTAAATCTGAGCTAATTTTTTTTTTTTAAGACGGCTGTAAAATATTAAATGATTTTAAAAAATTAAATTAGAATCGATGCTGATAACATAAGGCATTTATGCCCTGAGGTGTTATTTGTGTCTTGACAAAATGAGTCTGAGTCTGGATTCGTGGGATCTGATTAGCTGAGGCATTTTTAAAAATGAGAAAGTGTCTGGTGAGTAATGTCGGAAGCAGGGACAGGGTCAGACAGATGATGCAGGGTGCAGAGAGGGTGTTGAAGGAGGTTTGTTGGAGGGAGGGGTGAGATTTGGAGGGTGAGAACAAGAGGATTTATAATTCAAGAGAAGCAAGAGACTGTGCCGAATCAAGCAGTCTCTCCAAAGAGGGAGTTTGGTGGTTGTTCCAAGAAAAAAGGAGTCAAAAACTGCTTCCATTGCATGTGATTCACCAGACTGTTCTTCAGCATAAGTCTGAGTGTTCACAGAGGACCATGACTCACTGCATCGGTCTTAGACTTCAGTCTGAGTGTGCACAAGGGGCCTGACTCAATGCATTGCTCAGCACTTGTGATAATTACACAGCCGATGCTATGAATCCCTCAGACTGCTTCCACGCTCTTCCTCCCGTTTGCAAGCACGGTGGCCCGCCGAGCGATGCTCCCTCGACGTGGTGACGTGTCAGACAGACCCCCCACGAGCAGGCCTGGTCAGTAACCATCAACAGAGCTCATCCCAGACTCCACTGCTCCTCTGACCTCAGAGCTCATCCCAGTCTCCACTGCTTCTCTGACCTCAGAGCTCATCCCAAACTGCTTTTCTGACCTCAGAGCTCATCCCAGACTCCACTGTTTCTCTGATCTCAGAGGTCATCCCAGTCTCCACTGCTCCTCTGACCTCAGAGCTCATCCCAGTCTCCACTGCTTCTCTGACCTCAGAGCTCATCCCAAACTGCTTTTCTGACCTCAGAGCTCATCCCATACTCCACTGTTTCTCTGACCTCAGAGCTCATCCCAAACTGCTTCTCTGACCTCAGAGCTCATCCCAGACTCCACTGTTTCTCTGATCTCAGAGGTCATCCCAGTCTCCACTGTTTCTATGATCTCAGAGCTCATCCCAGACTCCACTGTTTCCCTGATCTCAGAGCTCATCCCAGACTCCACTGTTTTCCCTGATTTCAGAGCTCATCCCAGACTCCACTGTTTCCCTGATCTCAGAGCTCATCCCAGCCTCCACTGTTTCTCTGACCTCTGAACTCATCCCAGACTCCACTGCTTCTCTCTGGACCATCCATCCTTTCTCACATACTTTCAGGAGTTTACTCCAACCACCATTTGCAAGTGGCCAGTCCATCTTAGGTTTTTTCTGCTTAGTCTTGCTTGTTTTTATTATCATTAATATTATTCTTTCAGCAGATCTGATTTTAGAGACTGCTATACTCTTTCTTTCTCATTTTTGAAAGGTGAGCCTAAAATGATCACAATTATCGATTGAATTTGTCGATTTAATTCCAGGTATGATGATTTTAAATGATTACTGGACATGTCTACTTTCTTCCATTGTTACAGATTTTTTTGTTTTTACTTTGCTATTATTTTGTTGTAATGTCTGTCTGTGTTTTGGCTCATTGTATAAATGGCACTGTAAGAGTAAAGTTAAATATAATAATATAAATAACATATATTACACATATTTTTGTTTACACATGCATACACACACATACATACAATGTACAGAGCAGGGAGAAATTAACAGTCACAGTCTGGATTGATTGGGCATGACACCCCTCACCTGTGTCTGGGGTGCAAGTGATAGTAATATACCAAAGGGTGTGCCTCTTCAGTGCACTTGTGGTCAGAGTGCCCATCCTGACAGCAGAGGGTTGTAGGTTCAGTGCCCAGTTCAAAGGCGTTTAAAATGGTACCTGCTGGCTGTCATGTGCTCTGAATGCAGCTAGAGATAACCTGGGGTAATGACCTGCTGGAGCCCAGTTCAGCATCAGCCCTAATACAGTGTACAGTGAGACACATTTTTTAAAATATTTCATTATCCAACCTATAACTTAACAGTTAAATTACCATTTCAAAGAAGCATTGCTGCCGTTTTTTTGCCATTTATGAAGACTTCAAGGTAAGAAGCAGCCAAATAAAACATTAAATATGATTTCCCATGCTGTATATTTAAGACAATAGATATAAATGTATAAAAAAATTAAATATTGCTTTCAGCATTCAGCTAATGTCACCTCAAAGACCTCCAAAACGGATCCACTTCACCTCCCAGGCAAACGCTTACACCTGAGTGTGTTGCAGAAAAGGTACAAGCAGCAGGGAGAATAAACTCACCCCATGTGGGCTCTTAATTCCAACTGTCAGGAGACGAGTGTTTGTGAAAGAGGAAAGAGAGAGAGCGTGTGTTTGTGTGTGTGTGTGTGTGTGATGAGGATAATCTCTTTAAAAGTGAAGCCCTCCTGCAGTCTCTGCTCCTCTCCACATCCCTGCACCTGGTGCTGTCTGCTCCCAGGCGGTTTCAGCGCAGCCAGGAGAGGATGGGTCGCATTAAAGCAAATGGAGGAGGAGAAGATGAGAGTATGCTCCAGAGCAGGAACCAGAAGCCATTCTGACACAGCAGGGAGGCAGCCTTCCTGTACCTTTCACACAGAGGCACAGAGCGCACACGCGCATGCACACATACACACACATACACACACAGCGTGTGCGCACACACGCACACAAGCAGGCACGCACACACACACACACACACACACACACACACACACCAAGACAGACATACCCACAGACAGACACACACATACACACACACACGCACACATGCGCATGCACACATACACACACATACACACACAGCGCACACACATACACATACACACACGCACACACACGCACACACGCGCATGCACACACACATACACACACAGCGCACAAACACACACACACACAAACACACACACCAAGACAGACATGCCCACAGACAGACACACACAGACACCGAAGAAAACACACATATATATACACACACACACACATAGCCTCTGGATCCCTTGAGCAAAGCACATAACCAGCAAAGCTAACTGCTCCAATTGGTCATTCATGCATGTCAACATCACATGTGAATCCCCCCTGGATGAGAAGGAAGGATGCTGTGAACTCATCCTTATGAACGCTCTGCCTGGCGGCGACTCGGGAGGCAGCCCGGAGGAGCTGGAGGAGATCGAGGTGACCCGAGTCGAACCCGGGACACCGGCAGCGCACCCCACACCCTAGTGAGACACGTCCCTCCAGCTCAAGAGCAACGCTGCAGACACAATGGAGAGCAGGGTGTTCAGAGGAACGGTCGGGAGCACTCCTTCACCACGGCCGCTGACAGAAGGGAGATGTCTTCTTAAAATGTATATGGATGTCGTTTGATGGGGTTACATAGAGGCAGTCATAACCGCCATGTAAGTGGAACGTGATTGATGGGTCTGTCATCCTTCTAAAGTGTGTGTGTGCATGTGTGCATTCATGCCTGCATGTGTGTGATAGTTTTTCTTCCCTCTTGGTGGAGCTGACAGTGTTCTGGCCAGTGTGTCAAAGACAGAGACACACACACACACTCCCCAGAGACTCCCCGGCCTAATTGTCCCACTCAGTCACTCTGGCATCCCAGCGGTGAGGTTTCAGGTGTCTCCTAATGTGAGCACAGCAGCCATTAAAACAACACAGGAGCCTGTCCTACCGAATCTTCACCTCGCCTTTCAGAGGACACAGCGACCACAGGAAAACAGCTGAATCCCATTGTACAAGACTGCTGAGCTTTGCATCTGATGCACTATACGGATGGACAAGCTTAAATTGGCAAGCTTTACAACCCATACTGAAGATTCATAAAACAATTCAGGGAGCAACTTTCCATTTCTTGTTCCTATTAAATAATATTATATTTGTGCAATATATTTATCTGCTCCCCCTTAGATGCTAAACAGCTTGTGAGCTGTTTTTATTGGGTAGCCTTGCTGTGGTTCGATAAGCCTGAGTATCACCTTCTGCTCTAGTGGCAGGCACTCATAACTAAAAAGCTTAGAAAAGAGCTTTACTGAGATATCAACTCAGCATATTGAGATTTCTTCCTGCCAGGAAAAAAACTTTTTTGTCACTTTGCTATAATACTATGATAAAGAGGAAGGGCAAATAAAATATACATTAAGTTGCAAATGTGAAACAGAAACAAGCATGCTTAAGTGTTGGAACCCTTTGGATATTCAAATACACATACACATAGTACAATAATAAAACATAAAGTACAACAGTAATAGCAATGCATTTTAGTGTTTAACAGTGCAAAGATATATAGACAGCATGTTACTGAATGTGTCATTTAGAGCTCAGTTCAGTCAGTGCAGAGATCAACCTTTTCTCATGCACTATAACCTGGGTAGTTTACAAGTTACCTTAACTTGCAAAAACAGCCATACATAATGTATACCATTACACCTGGCAAGGAGGTTTTTGATTATTTTGATTCAGTTGATGGTTTGATTTCACTCTGCGTCTTGTGCCTTTCCTCCTACTGTTAAAAAATTAATAAAAATAATTTATTCTTGTAGCGCGCATTGACACATGTTCAGATGTGGTCTGGTATTTCCTGTTTCTGCAGTAATTCCCGAGGCCTCACTACATACACTTATGCCCCTCTGCTTTGCGAGTTGCTCAGGACGAGAGCATCTGCCAGATGACTAAATGTAAAAATGAACGTAAAAATGATGTCACTTAGCCTTGCGAGTTCATTTTAATGAGGTGGAGCTGTGTTCAGCGTGTGATCGATGAGCCTCTGGCGTGAAAGAGATCGAGCCATCGCCAGTCATTTCTCCTCTCTCCTCCCTTTCTCTCCCGCCATCCCGGCCTCTCCCCCTCTTCCTCACCTCTTTGCGACAATTGTATATTATTCCCTTTAATTAAACAGCAGTAATTCACTTGGGTAGAGGCAGAGGGAAGGGGGTTAGCAGTTTTTACCGGGCAGAGATTTAGCTTAATGGACTTTGCATAGACTAGAAGCTATGATGGCAGTGCATTAACAAAGGTTAACCAAACTGGGGGGGTCAGTGACCTTTCTCCCTGGGGGTGACAATATCCACCCTGGGGACTATCATTACTGTCAGTTTTCAGGGACATCACAGCCCAAAGGTCGCCGAGTGACATTAGGAGAATATCTCCTACAAGCCGCTATAGCTCTGGCACACTTTCACAAACATACTATTTTAGTGCTGAATCAGGACTTGAAACTTAGGCTCTGAGCCATTTCCCACAAAGCCTTCAATGACTCTACTTTTTCCTCTGCTGTCTGAATCTTGTGGTGAGAATATGAATGATGTATTAACCCCTGACACTGCCACAAAATCCCATTGTAAAATCAATGTGTTTAACAGAGTATTATCACTATAAAGCACTTCTTTGCAGGTCATTTCTACATGAGACTATTTCATTTCCTTTTCTCTCATCTGTAGCTGTGCCGTTAGCCACACTGGCCCTTTAAGAGTTCTGAGACGATTAATGCATCATTTTACGTTGTATGAGGTGGGCGAGGTAAGGGAAAAAAATAAAGAAAAAAAAAAACTCAATCCTTTTGGATCGGGTTGGAGTTTGGAGGAAGGAAGACAGGCACATAGGAAGGTGAAGGCCAGCTGCTATGGCGATGTCTTCCTGTGATGGGGTTTTTTGTTATTAAATGCTCTGCTTCTCCCTCGTACCCACAACATCGTTACCCTGTCCCCCATGGCCTTGGTCCCTCAGCCACGATCCTCGGGAACAGAATTCATCATCAAACAGAAGTGACATTACTGCCTCTGTTCAGTAACCCACCACATGGAGAGTTCCGCCAACCAGTCGTCAGTCGTTTAGCAACACTCAGCAGATGCGTTCTCAAATGACTGTATTGGTCTGACTGTGCATTGCTGGTAGGCACTCTCGTGTCAGGAGCTCGGCCGTGCTGCCACCCAAGCTGAAACTAGTCCATCAATAGCTGGACGGCCACGCTTATTTGCTGGTTGGGAACAGATGCTCTGTTGAATCCTCCCTGGACTTGTGAAGTGTGGTGCACATTGATCAGAGAGAATCCCTACAGCACAGGCCTGTGTCTGTTACTGCAGTGCCATTATCACCAAATGGAAAGGTCTCACAGGGGCTCAGATGGCCATTGCTCTGGTATTGGGGCTGACAAAGACGGATTAGAGTGGCCCCAAGTCGAGACCTCTGCACCATACAGACATTGTGTGCAATATGAAATGTGACTAGCTCTTTCGGACCAGCTCCGTCTCCCTTTTACTGATAGCCAAAGACGCGTAACACGCGTATATAGCACTGAGCACACTCACAGGCATTACGGCACAGAAATACAGACAAACGGACAGGTCCACACACACACACACACACACACACACATATACACATACAGTCACTGACAAGCACATGCATAAAGTAAGACACAAGATACACACACAGCCTCACGTTCACCCTCAGGCATACAGACACTGAAAAATATGTATACACGCGCACACGCACACACACACACGCAGTCACTGACACACATGCACACACATACAAGACATACATACATAAATGGAGAGCTACGCATTCACCCATACATATAAAGACACTGAATTACAAATGCACACACACACACTCACGCATGCAAACGCACACGCACACACATCTGTGTTTTTAAGCTAAAGGCAAGCTCTGTACATCTCCTCAGATCATTGGCAATGAAGCAAACACACAGTAAACACAGTGGCACACCGTGCCAGGCCACTTCTGCGGAAATGACAGAGAGAAGCCAAGCCTTCAGGTGAGAAATTAAAAATATTAGCATATTTATTACAGCGACATGAAGAAGTTGTTCAAAATGCATACACCTTTAACAAGCTCATAGAAACCTGTGATGAGTAAACCAATGGCCACAGGGTACAAAAAGAAGGGGAGGGGGGGAAATAAAGTCACAGAAAGTCATAAAACCTTTACAAGCCAGGGAGGGGGGGGGGGGGGTTGGAAGGGGAAGGGCTCATCATCTTCATTTAAAGCTACTGGCAGCTGTAGGCAAGAGTTATCAATCAAAGAAACACAGCATTAAATTAAATTTCACACACGGCTCTGCATTTTTTTTTACTGGGCGACCAACCTCCTACTTGATTTGTGTTATTTACCTTTTGCGGATTTTCCTTGTTTGGGGTTTGTATCTTCCCCCAGTGGTGACACAGCTTGGTTTGCCGACACGCCCCGCCGCTCTCCAGCTGGCTGCACGAGTCACGGATGAGCTTAACGATTCACACTGTTCCCTTATTTTTAGACCGGTTTGTTTCTGTCCGTTTCTGGTTTTATAATTGTATTATTTTCATTCATCTATATCCTTGTGTTCCTTGTTTGAAAAACACGTTGTTGCACGTGGTGCATAATTTTAGTTACACTAACCAACTAAATAACAAATTAAATGAAGTTTTCTACAATTACAATTTACAATTAGGTATTTCACAGACGCTTTTAAACCAAAGCGACTTACAATTAGTGCATCAATCAGGGGTCATTACTGTTATTATTAAAGACAGAGGCTTTAGCCTGACAGACCCTCTGTTGAGTCTACATCACCCTGTCAGGGCCAAGGTCACCTTTGGCAAAATGGCAACTTTAGCACTGGAATATTGGTCTCTGCAGAACACCTATTCCACCCCAACCTCCCCCTCCTCCACCTTTTTTTGACATTGGTACATCACTGGGCAGTTACCCAGGGTATAAGTAATTCTGGGTAATTCCCCAAGCTGCCAATCACTGCCTATTTCAGTCCGATTGGATTTTTTTTCACCCCCCTCTCTCCCCCTCTCTGTTGTCATTCGTAGTCTCGGCCCGGTGTGGGAATCGATTTTACGTGGGGAAGAGTTAAGAGGCTGATTTACCACACTGATGGGAGAATTAATCTCCCGCATGACTGTCAGGCTCCGGCGATACAAACGCCGGGGCTCAGATCATTTCCCTCGATAGAAAAACGGTACGAAACGGCGCCGCAGAGGTATGCGTAGCTTCAGAGTCCTCTGACAACGAGTGCGACGGTGATGTTCAGCTGTGCCTGAGTAGAACACACAGTGAAAGACCACCATCCCCAGCAGCTTACCTTAGAGTTACTAAACACTGCCTGCCTCAAATCAGACCTAACCGTTTAGATATGGTTAACAGACCTTTTAAGAAAAAAATGGGGAGATGCTTTGGAAGAGTGTCTGAATGTATAATTCATGCCCATTAAATATGAATTTCACACAGGGTTTCATGGTGAAGTGTTTACCCGTGTAACTTAAAGACACACAAGCGTGGCTGAGAAATACCAAGATGAAATATCTCACCACTTCCAGTGCATTGCTGTTTACCATTTCCCAGTTCACAGGGACACTATTAGCATGGCACTGGATTCCTGTGAAGGGATGCATTTCATAAAACAATGTTTACCCGCTTTTGAAAAGCTTGAATAGCTATGATTGTGCCTCTTATTAAATGCATTTTGCATTTTTTGTAATTAATTATTCATCATTGTTGTTGCCGCTTGGAAAAGCATGGGTGTGAATAGACACTTATGCTCCAGTAATTTGGCAATTTAGAGGAGCTCACAAAGAATTAGCCAGCGCTACCAGAGGGGAAGACAAGACGTGCCAAGTTTATAGATTGCAGTGACAGCCTTATCTATACAAATACTCCTGATAGATACACTCATTACTGCTCAAGAAATAAGGTATCATCTGCTTTCTCCGACAAAATGAATAATTAATAGTAATTATCATCATCGTCCATTATCATCAGCTCAAAGTGTCTGCTTAATAGGATATTTTCTTCAATCATTGAATTTTCGTGTATAAATTATGAATCAGTGCCTTTTTGTTTTTGGCGAGGTGGGGGAACCATGGCTACACTTGGCCAAAATATTTTTTGAGTGAGATTTTTTTTTTTTTTTTTTTTTAACTTTGTGCTTCTGGGGACCCCAGCAAAGGCAGGTCACTGTGCAGACACAGGACTCCTAACTAGAACTCCTAACGAGAAAACCCTAATGAGATCGGGGCCGTCGCCGCTGGAAACGGCGTCCGATCCATCACAGTGGAACATGCAGAACCCGCTGTGCACAGGCCCATTTTTTTTTTAACCATGCAAAGCGCATTCACAGCTGTAATTTCGACAGGGTGTGAGAGCACCTCTTTTTCCCCCTAGTCTACACCCAGTCATACCCCTTCGCACCCAGCTCAACATCTCCACACCTCCCAATCCCCACCAAAGAAACAGGAAGCAGCAGGTACATCCCTGACTATGAAGACTGTAAGCAACTGAACGTGTATCAAAGAAACGAAAGATCTGAGTTGTAGAGATGCAAAAAAAAAACCTGTACAGGTGTTTTTCTCTTCTTTCCTTGGGTGATATAGAGCCATTCTGCAATACGTGGAAGATGACATTGTTCTGCGGGTCTGTGGTAAGACTCTGAGCAACGTGTAGTTTGGTTGGGCACACCAGTAAAAACTGCAGCCGCCGTCACCCCTCAGCCAGGATGCAACGTTGTCACAGCGTTCCCGCGGTGTTGTGGCGGCGTCGTCGTGCCACCGTGGTCACGGCAACGCTGTGAGAACGTGGCGCCCGGCCTGGGCTTGTCAATCAAAGACAAAGCTAAGTATCCATGCTACATTCCACACATCAGCAGTTCTCCAACGTCAAAGCCTGATGGGGGGTGGGGAGGATGGGGAGGATGGGGGGTTCTAGCCTTAATTCACAATCAGCTAGATTTTCTCTCCATTCTAAAGAAAAGTACATAATTACAAACATTCTAGAGATTTAAATCAACACTGTACATTTTTACACTATGGTACAACCTTTCTGTTTGTTTCTTTCTTCCGTCTCTTTTCATCTTGAAGCCCGGCATGGGAACCTCTCTTTTGTTATAGGAAGGTACAAGCGCTCATTTTGACCCCCTTGGGGGAAAAAAAACACAGGGCGTGACACTCCAGGTGACAACGAAGAGGGACCCAGTTAGGAAACAAGTCAATCCCTGACCTGCTGAAGTTACGGGACATCCCAATATGCATTATTAAAAATATGCTGTACATTATACATCACACTGTTCTAATGTGCTGGAAGCTGTGAGCTGCAGCCCAAATCCCTCTTCATTGTCTCCAGGTGAGCCTCTCTGTAGAACTGTGAAGTGGACAGACAGCGGAAACACCAGCATAGATAGGATACTGCACATACTGCAAGAGGAGGCCACACTCTTTAAAACAAATATACATTCAATATTGTGCGGCTCAATGACAATGGTCTATGACTAGGACTATTCAAATAAAACTTGCGGTGAACATACACCAGCATACATAGGCACGCAAACACACACACATACACATACACACACTGCTTTAAAACCAGTCTTCACTTCCCAAACGTCCTCGATCTGGTTGATCGCATCTTCGTCCTCGTTGGTTGGTTGTTTAAACACGGGCGTACTGAGACTTCCTCTCCGTGGGAGAGCGAGTGATTGGGTGGACCGGAGGAAGCAGGAGCACTACAGGAAACAAACGTGGCTCAAAAGACACACACACTCACTCACACACCAGGAAGATGCCCCTTGATGAACAGGGTCTCTCTATTAACCATGAGGGGGGTCACAGCTGGAGTTTGCGTGAATTAGAGGCAACCTGCAGGTGTGTCAGTGAAGCTGACTGTGATCAGAGGAGGCCCGGTCTGTGAGCCCGTTTCCTTTGTTCCTTTGCTTCGCGGGAACTGTGTGTCCCGCTCCTTCAACAGAGCAGACGAATAGAGGGAGCCGCCCGACGCACGGGGGAGCGTGTTCAGACGGGCAGGAGTGTTCTGAGGAAGCAGGAGGTGTTTGCAGAATGGATATCAGCCACTCTGTGGCCTGGTGCTTGTTCTGTCACTGGCTGGGGTGAGGGGTTGGGGGGATTGAGGGTTGTGGGGGATACATTCACACACTTGTCTGACCATCCCCTGAACGGGTATCAGTACAGGATGTTTCAGTGAGATTAATACTGCAGCTCTCTATGAGGATCAATATCAACAGGTATCAGTTGACCTTTCAAATTGGGGTGGGGAGCGGGGGTGTGTTTATACCCCCATCGGGGGGCAGGGATGAGAAAGGTTCCCTTGTATCTCACTGGTCTCCACATGACCTGGTCTTGTATAATGGGATGGTGACCACAGACTGAGGATGGAAGTTCATTTCCGCTCGGACAGACTGCCCTCGTAATAAAGACTCCTAAGGAAAGACAGACTTCCTGACTTAGGTAAAGACCCCCCCCCCCTCAAAAAGGTGAAAGAAAAAAAAAGAAAAAACCCCCACAAAACAAAACAACAGAATTAAACGGCGATATTCTGCACGTACTACTACTGCACATAAACCTCCACAAGCAGTGCGATTATAAGCCTTTTCAGTTTTGTTTGTTTGTTTTTGTCAGGTGACCCAATGTAACCCAGTCACTGCTGGCCCCTGGAGCCGCTGTGCGTCTGAGAGCCGGGAGGGGGGGGGCAGGCGGACGGTGGAGGCCGGAGTGCTGGTGAAGAACACACACCCAGAACGGAAGTACGGAGTCTCAGTCTCTTTTGCCTGGCAGGGGGTGGTGGGGGTGGGGCGAGGCTGGGGTGGCTGGGCTGGCTGGGGGAGGGGCGAGTGGGGGGTTATACTTGCACGTGAGTCCCCTGTTGCGTCTGCAAGCTCTGTATGCTGGTGAGGATTTTCTTCTGGTGTCCCGCCAGAGCCACGCCCATTTTCCCAAGATCACTGAGAGAGAGAGGGAGAGAGGGAGAGAGAGAGAGAGAGAGAGAGAGGGAGGGATGGAAAGAGAGAGAGAGAGCGAGCAAGAAAGGGAAAGAGAGAGAGAGAGGGTGAGAGAGAGAGAGAGAGCAAATAAGGGAAAACGCGAGAGAGAGAGCGAGCAAGAAAGGGAAAAGCGAGAGAGAGAGAATCAGCAAGAAAGGGAAGAAGAGAAAGCAAGAGAGAGAGAGAGAGGTTGCACTTAAGGTAAGATACTGTAAGACACTGTCCATTGAGGTGATCATTAAGATTCATTATTAATAGTCCTGAACCTAAGCTGCTTGTTCTGACAGCAGTCACATACACTTGTTCCTCAGATCACACACACATTTGCATGCACTCATGCACACACAGTGATCTTGTTGTTACCCAAACGTGCTGTTTACTGCCTGACTCTGGTCAGCAACACAGCTGTAGGTCACTGCTGCACATAACTAGTACCATAACCTAATCTGGCCACTGCTTTTCAGCAGCTACCGCACTGAGACCTGCATGCTTTGTCAAACCCACTCCTGCCAAAGGGGCCAGAGGTACGCTGTGGCTTTTGGCTGAACCTTTCACTGCGCACCAAAGAGTGGGAACGCAGAAATTATTCATGATCTTCAGCATCCCCTCCAGCAACCACAACAGACTGCTCTTCCTTCACAGAGGCTTCCCCAGCCGTTAGAGGAACCAGATCAGAGCAAACCGGCAAACCTAAACCAAAGATGCAGACAATCTCAACCTCACGAAATCTTACGGGAAAAGGCACTGGGTTTGTATTGTCTCAAGGATGCAGCTTATGTTTTACTCAGTTGAAAGTTTCTTATTTTCCAGACCTTTGCAGGAATGGTAGAGAGGACAGCTTAACAGGAGGACCAAATCCTTGCCTCTGAGCAGCGTTTTGGCTCCCTCTCACCTGACGCTGACATAGAGTACGGAGTCCAGGGTGACGTAGCCCGCGCTGGAGAAGTGCTCTTTGTACTGGCCCATCTTGATGGAGTCCAGCCAATCCTCAACCGTGCTCACACACGGTTCCGGTGTGGGGGGGTCCTCCCTGGAGCGAGAGCAGAGAGCTGTTACTAGACAATTCGGACAGCGATAGCCAAGTACTCCCTGTGAGGAGGGAACCATGGTTACGGTCAGACAATGGCCAAATGCCCCTGTGACGAAGAAGCCATTGTTATGGCCAGACAGTGGTCAAGTCTTCACTGTAAGGAAGGAACCATGATTACGTTCAGACAGTGGTCAAGTCCCCACTGTGATGAAGGAGCCACGGTTACAGTCAGACAGTGGTGGAATCCCCACTATGATGAGGGAACTATGGTTCTGGTCAGACAGTGCTTGAGTCCTCCCTTTTATGTGACAATGGTCAAATGCCCCTGTGTAGAAGGAGCCATGGTTACGATCAGACAGTGGTCGAGTGTCCCCACTACCATGAGGAGGGAACCATGGTTATGGTCAGACAGTGGTTGAGTCCTCCTTGTCATAAGGGAAGCATGATTACAGTCAGACAGTGGTCAAGTCCTTCTTGTGATGAGGGAGCCATGATTATGGTCACACAGTGGTTGAGTGCTCCCTTTAAAGACAGAATCAAGGCTGCAGTCATACAGTAGTCGAGTCTTCCCTGTGATGAGGGATCCACATAGGCTGAGGAACTTGATCTTGTGACCAGAACATTGTGGGTTCAAATCGCAGATGGCATGTGTGTTATTGTACAAAGCTCCAAGCTGAAATGGGCCCAGTGAACTGCCAGCTGAATAAGTGGCTGATATGCAAATGTGCCTCTATGAAGAACATAAATAACTCATAGCAAAGTGACACGAATATTACGTTAATATTTCAACGCCTGATGTCAGTTTTTTTGATGGAGAGAAATGTAACTGCCCATGTTAAGTGGAACTGTAAAAACCCAAATCTTAAATTTTAATAGAGTGTGTCAGACCAATGCAGAGCTTTACTGCACCCTGGATGGTCCTACATAGCCCCACCCACCCACATCTACAGGGTGGGACTACAGGCCAAACCCAACACCCTTCACCCTTGTCCCCAGTTCTGGTCAGAGCAGAGATGGAAATGGGGCACGGAAGCAGCCCACAGCTAGCAGGAAGACAGGCACCACAAAAACCCAGATTCTGTCCCACCCCCCGGGCCTCACCAGACTGAACTGTTGGCCAGCTGCCTCAGGCTGCTGGGGTTCCGGATCAGCTTGTCCAGGGTGGTGACGATCTGGCCGAACTTGGGCCTCTCGCTGCGCCCCTTCTCCCAGCAGTCCAGCATCAGCTGGTGCAGGACCACCGGGCAGTCCATGGGGGCGGGCAGGCGGTACCCCTCGTCTATCGCCTTTATCACCTGCAGGGCGGCGACAGAGGGAGAGGGAGAGAAAGAGAGAGAAAGAACTTAAAGGAAGATAGCACTGCTGAGCAGTTCACTGCACTGTACTCTGAAGCTGGAAGATGTTATCTACCGATGCACTAATAATAACAGCAGTGTAAGATCCAGTGCAGTATAGAGGTGTTGGACTGACTGGATTCCGTCCCTGCAGGCGACAGGCTGGAGACCAGTTAGGGACAACCTTTCCTGCACACCGCCTTTCTCTGAATACGACTGTCTGCTAAATCCACAGAAAGGGAGTGATTGATTCAAATACCTGGCTTAATGTTTGACAAAGAGCATTACAAGCCATTCATTCCTTTCTGCACGCGAAAGAGGCGGATTGTAAATCTATGCTGCAGATGAGCCAGAAGAAACCTTGCTTCATTTTTTTCCCCCCATTCAAGACCAACATCTCCATCAACAATGGGAGGGTTAAAAAAAAGCCCCCGCAGAGTTAGAATTAGCATGCTGCTTTCTGTAGGGGTGGTGCTTTTCGGTCGGCCCCTCGCTCCATTATCCGGGTGTAACCGAGGGGAACAGATGTGCGTTCTCCCTTTATGGTGCGAATATGATCTTAAGATTCCGGTCAGCACGCCCCGATACGAGTGATTATTCTGTCGATAGGGCTGCATGCTAATAAAGTCCTCTCTCTCCCGCGGGCCACTAAACAGATGGCTTTTCGCTTGCTATTTTATGTGCCACCAGTTCACCGTTTCCCATCGTTTCACAAACCCCCACCCCGAGCTGCCGCCGCAAACGCTGGCCACCGGTGTGTCCCCAGGTAACAGAAACCGCAAGAAAAACCCAGGCGCTGAATCGCCTGACTATGAATCCCACGGTTTCTGATCTTTAAAAGCGCCTCGCGGCCCGCGCCTGGAAATGTTTACTCTGGGTTCTCTTCTTTAATCGTTTTTACCTCTGCAAACGTCAGAGCTGCGTCTCTGATTTCCCGGTTTTAATTCCCCGAGCGTTGGTCATGCTTTGGCATGATCCCACTGTTGGGCTGCTGAGGGGGGTGGGGGTGGGGGAGGGGAAGGAGGGGGTGGGCAGATAAAACAGATGACGGTCGAGGGCGGCGATCTGAAGACCCGCTGACGGGTTGCCAGGTCCCGTCTCCTAAGACGGGGGAGCTGGCGGAGGCCGAGCCCTGGGGCCGTGTGATGTTTCAATCATGGCGCAATGGGAGAGCAGCATGAGGTCTGGAGAGGCCATCAGCGCATAGCGAGGAGGAAACAGCCGGGTCCTTCCAGCACGTTCCAGCCAAATATCCTCTCCCGCGCCCTCCCGCTCACGAAACAGCCCTTACACGGTGAAATCTTACCCTGAGATAACACGCAGACTGTTCACCGTTCGCTTCTGTCTCTCTGTCACAGTCTCTGTGTGTTATCAATCCAACCCTTCAGACGTGCGCTGAAGACACACCTCTTCAGACTCTACCTGGACTGACACCTCCCTCTTCGACCTTGTAACTTTGATGTTGAGAATCTGACTCCTGCCTTGTACTTGTTGCTCACTTACCTAGGTAGTATAGCGGTACTCCATTTTTTTTCTGTAATTGTATTTGAGATGCAATCCTAGTTCAGATTAGTTCAGCTCGCGTCACTGACCTTGCGCTCAGCTTCAGCACTATTTGCATTGTATGACCTTTACACATCTTGCTCTTGTGCCTGTTGTTTGCTCACTATTTGCACTTTTGTACGTCGCTTTGGATAAAAGCGTCTGCCAAATGAATAAATGTAAATGTAAATGTAAATGTAAATGTTTTGTGCAACCTGATTCGTCGGTCGGCGGCGGCCAGGCGTACTCACGTCCTGATTGGACATCTCCCAGTAGGGCCTCTCCCCGTAGGATATGACCTCCCACATGACGATGCCGTAGCTCCACACGTCGCTGGCGGAGGTGAACTTCCTGTAGGCGATGGCCTCCGGGGCCGTCCAGCGAATGGGAATCTTTCCCCCCTAAAAAAGAAAAAGAAAAGAAAAAAAAAAAAAAACAGGACACGGTCATGACCTTCATAACACCAGTGATTCGTGCAGCTGAAGGAAAACGTCCTGTCAACGTTGCTGTGACATTGTGACATTGCGGTCCCCCCCCTTGCCAGAGCGCTGGAGCGAGCAGCACTGGGGGGGGGTGTCTCCGTCACGCTTTCATTTTCCACACGCCTGTCCTCAGATCCTTTCATGACCGTCTACAAAGCACGCTACACGCAGAGCACAAGGTTAAGGGACTGCCGCGTATCGGGGGGGGAGGACGCTGTGGGGGCGTGTCAATGGGGTCTACAAAGCGAACCGCGGCAGAGTACGAGGATGAGAGACTCGGTCACACATGCGCTGAGGACACCTCTCTCCCCCAACCCGAAAAAAACCCTTTCACAGAAGCTGTAATCCTCCAGAGGTTCAGGCTCTCACAGGCCTGGGTTCGGTCATCATTTGTCCCCTGACCTTGACAAAGAAATGCATTAAATACGACTTGTTTTTCAATAAAAACACAGCTTATTTCATTAATTTTGGCAATCACTGAACTCGCTGAATTGAATACTGAATTGTTTATGAAGAATGGATGAAATGCTCAATGTGTGAGGGACGAATCCTGGTTAAATAATTCCTCTGCGCCCCCGGTGACACTGGGTGCTATGAGGCCTAGCTCGGTGACATCACTCATTTGCTCCTGGTTGATGATGCGGGAAAAGCACCAGCAGAAGCAGGCCTGTCTGGCAGCTCGACTAGAGTCATCCAGCTGCTGCTCACAGAGGCTCACACCTTGTTGCGCACACGCCAGCTATCCCAGAATGCACATCTCTCCCCTTTCCAGGGGCCGCATTAGCGCAGGCACCTGAGGCAAGACATCTCCCAGACAGGACTGTAATTAGATCTCGCTACGAGCAGAGAGAGGTGGTGCTGAACCTCACCTTGACCTCCTGGGGAGACAGACTGAGAGCCGTGTATACACACACACACACACACACAGACACAAACACTCCAATCTCCACTAACACGCGTGCATACACACACTGACAGGTGTGCTGGTGTAAAGGTGCCTGATTTCCTTTGTCTGTGGGAGTCAGGGCACACATTGGGGCACTCATTCTACCGCAACATCCTGATGTCCTTCAGTGCAGTACTTAAGCCTATAATGAACACACCAGTCATGTCTAACAAGGTCCCGCAAATCCCTCTCAAAGGCAAGTGGAGCCGCACTTGTTATTTTGTGTACACCGCAGACAAGGCCTCACCTCTGAAGTCTGATCTTATTTTTTTAGGGCTGGCAATGTTCAGAATCTCTAACAGGACAAATTAGCTGCCGGAGTAAGGACAAACTGATTTCCGAAATGCCCCGCTGCTCCTCATTTCAGAGCGCGAGCCAGGCGGGACGGGGACGCCCTACCCTGGTGGTGTAGGCCGCCTCGGGGTCGTCCTCCAGCACCCGGGACAGGCCGAAGTCGGACACCTTGCAGACCAGGTTGCTGTTGACCAGGATGTTGCGGGCGGCCAGGTCTCGGTGGATGTAGTTCATCTCGGACAGGTAGCTCATCCCGGCCGCGATCCCGCGCAGCATGCCCACCAGCTGGATGACGGTGAACTGGCCGTCGTGTTTCTGCCGGGGGGGGGGGAGGGGAGGAGGGCGGAGGGTCACTCATCCGCTCAGACATGAGGCTGGCACGAGAAGCAGCCTTTACCCAATCACAGACAGCCACAGACATGAGGCTGGCATGAGAAACAGCTTCTACCCAATCATAGACTACCACAGACATGAGACTGCCCTGAGAAAGAGACTACCACAAACATGACACTGGCCTGAGAAACAGATTACCACAGACATGACAATGGCCTGAGAAACAATACCACAGACATGAGACTGGCCTGACTAATCGCCACCTCTCACTCACAAGACAACCACAGACACGAGACCGACCTGAAAAACAGTCCAATCTCATTCTACTGTTTTAACATCAGAAACAACTTTATGTAACTATTTACTGTTAACTGTGTATGATTTGCCGGTAGTTTTACACGTCCAGTCTACCATGGACTGTAATTCTCTACTTATATGGATTCATTCAATTTAAAAAATTTAAGATGCTTTACTTATGCATATCACCTTCAAAGCAGGTATTCTAGCCTAAACCAACAACATAGGAAGACACTGGTTAACTGGCAAGGAGAAACAGGCATTCTCCGACATAAAGCCTAACAATGTATACTTCTAACATGTTTCTATTTCTTATACATATTTAATAAAAAAACAATGTCATTGAGGCCACAAAGGTAGGCTGTAACATAGAGATATCTTTGAGTTTGTAGGAGAGAGACTGATGCTCTATTTAGCACTCAAAGATATATTGAAATAGCAAATTCATCTCTAATTACAAAAAGTGGAAACATCCTAAATGAACTGATGTACAGTAAGTAGGCTTAACATTTATTCTTCATAGGTTGCATGAGGCTCCAATTAATAGTTAAATTTTATATAGTATAGGGTAAGTATGCTGACTTAACAATGTGAAGAAATTAAAGAAATCAAATTCAGTGCTGACTGATGGCTTTTCAAGTCAAATGAAAGACAACCCACTGTATTATTTTTTTCCAAGACACCGCCTGCAGTTGGCTGGCGAGAGAGTGTTTTGCGTTGTCTGTGGGTGAGATTAAACGGATTTGCCCCCTAATTAAGCATGTGTATTCTGACAGGGAGGACAGTAAAACTGATAGTTTTATTAAATTAGCTTTTTATGTGAGCAGCGAGGGATATTTATGATGTTTCATTCTGTCCTCTGGGAAATTGGAAGATTCAGACAAGGTTATTCCTGCATGTTGTCCATGTTATATTTGTAATTAAAAGGTGTCCACTTAAGAAAATGGTTTTGGTGTAACGATATCTCAGTCTCAATTTATCAAAGACGACAACAGAAGTCAGATCACTGCAAACTGTGCTGGGGGGTGGGGTATCCATGACATTTTGTCGTGTTGTGTTGAGGGTGGTTGAAATTTGCTCAGCAATTTTTATTTCTAATTTTCATCATTTTAGTTTTAACATTTTATTTCAGTTTTGGAAACAATGTCACAAAAGGTGCCATTGATTTTTCCTTCCCTGCTACCGTGGCTTTATTAGACTGACCTGTCCTCCAAGCAAGAACCATCTTTACACCATTATAATAGCCTTTAGCTGCCTGCGTGTAGGCAGTGAATTATTCTGACTCACCTTTAAGAAGGTGTCCAAAGACCCATTCTCCATGTATTCAGTAATTATCATCACTGGTTTACCTGGGAAAAGAGGAAAAAGCAAGTTGTACATTAGAGGTCTAGTAAGCCTCATTCTGTCTGTGCGGTCTAGAATGTATGTAGCATTATGACAGGCCTGGTTTTGAGCCATTTAAGAGTCTTTAATTCAACTTCAAAATTATTCTCTGTGCAAATGAATGAAAAAAGGAAAGAGAAATGAGTGTTTTCTTTTGTTGGGGGGGGGTTAAATACAGTAGACCCCCTTTTCCTTTCCTGCCTCACCCTGGTCACTGGCCTTGTCATTCATCAGCTCATCTGGCTTAACCAAATCTTTCAAAAACCATCAATGAATAATCAGCAATTCAGAAGGACAATTTCCATGCAAAAATACCACTGATACTAAGCTCCTGCACGAGATGTGCTGAGATGAACTGACTCAGAAGAGAGGGTGGTTGGGTGCTTACACCATCTGATGGACGTGCTATTCACCCTCACGATGTCCTGTCAGCTGTGACCACAGAACACGAGTCCTCGCACCTGGGGTTGGGGGGGTTATGATTACAATAACCCCCCCAACCCCCATCCCCGACAGCCCAGAGCTGCAAACGCACAGTGTCAATCACTCCCGCCTCCTGACGGATGAGCATCGCGGTGTTAATCCCCTGATTATCCTCGCCAGCTGACAAAGCGGTCTCTGTCTTCTTCTGGGAAAACAGGGACACCGCTGTCCTCTGTCTGTACCTTTCCCTCCACCACCATCACATTAGATGGACACATCAGAGTTGCCCGTGCAGAGCCCACACCTGACCTACTGTAGCCCAACACTACATCCACCCTATTCTCCATTACATTACACTATATTATAGGGATTTAGGAGACACTCGTATCCAGATCAATTTACATAGGTTACAATTTTATCCATTCATACAACTGGATATTTACTGAGGCAATATGTGAGTTAAGCATCTTGCCCAACAGTACAACAGCAGTACTCCAAGCAGGGAATCGAACCACCAACCCTTGGTTACAAGCCTTGCTCCTTACCACTATGCTACACTGCTGCCCAACTATTGCTGATCCATCCAATCGAGGAGCGAGACAAACCATATCTGTCGTGTCAGTGACTGATTCACACCTCCTTTTTAGCCCAGCTAAGTGGAACCAATCTACACTGCTCTGCCTTATTTACTTGGACAAAAGATAAATCACATTTTCACCAGATACGAATCAGGTTATGCGTACATTGACACGTTACCAGTGGTATGTGCTGTGAGGTACGCCTTATTCTAATGAAAGGCTTCACATCACAGACCCATGAAAATATCACACAATGTGACTGACAAAGTGATTCTGTTTCATTTCGATTTTTTGAAACAATACTGCTGTTGTCAGGGTGCTTGGCTCCTTGGCTCCTTTCTGCATTGAAGGGAATAGGTTAGACATTGCTGCTAATACCAGTCTGACCACCTTAGGGGGAAGTAAACAGGTCAAGATTAGGGAGAAAGATCAGAACCAGTCTTTTAACAAGACAATTTAATAGACAATGCAATGTCTATGAACGGGACATGTCTATACCCATCAGCGTAAGGCACAGTTCCCCCTCAAACAGGGGGAACCACCTGGATTCAATCAACATTTGAAACAATGCATGGTTTCCACAAGAGTTAATCTGATCCCACTTCACAGTCTCCCATACTGAGTAACCCCCTGAGCAAGACATACTGCTATGTAGGCATTGGTGGGGGTGGGGGCGGGGGTACAGCAAGACTCAGGCCAACTGTGTGTGTGTGTGTGTGTGTGTGTGTGTGTGTGTGTGTGTGTGTGTGTGTGTGTGTGTGTGTGTGTGTGGGGGTGGGGGGTTTACACAGAACAGCGCGGAAAACAGTAAAATCACAATAGTTGTGGTTGGCAGTAGCCAGTGGAGGGAGATAGATGGGACACTGAGGTGAAACAGACTGGGGAGATGGTAAACTAAGAGAACAGGACAAGGTGAGGAGGAACACTCTGTGCTGTGAGGCCGCCTCCTCCACCCTCTCCTCAGACACGACCGAACGCTCTCGCCCTCTCCCGCTAACGAGGCCGAGATCACGCCGCCCGCTCTGCGCTCTCTCACTCTCATCCTCGCTTCCACAGGAGATGGAGGGACGGACAGGGAGGCACACAGGTGTTCCAGAAGAGAGGGGGCGGTTGAAGCGAGGGTGGTGGTGGTGGGGGGGTGTTGTTGTGTTTGGAGGAGCGTAACAGCTAAATTTTACACTGACTTTTATGTCTGAGTCCGGGACTCCTAAATAAAGGCTGTGTCAGCGATGATGAATTGGCCTCATTTTCCCCCAATCTAGAGTCAGTAATGCTGGGAAGTGTGTGGGACACAAGAGGGCGGGGGGGCTGGGGTTGGGTAATCACCACGAGCAGGGGAGAGAAGCCAAGCCACCCAGACTTCTGAAGCCTGGGAGAAGGCTGTCATGCATCACCCAAATTAAATCACTATCCCTCGCAGTGATGAATGCCCTTCCCTCACTAAACAACCCTCTTTCAGTGCTTATCCCCCTCCTCATCCTCCCAAAAAAAAAAAAAAAAAAAAATCCAATTCACTTTTACTTTTATGCCCCAGACTAATGTAGCTGTCACTGTGGCCGGAGCGGGTTGGGTAACATACTCAGGAGACTCCTGCATGGTTTGTAATTCTTACATGGGTGTCACCCCTTCCTGCCACCAACCCCCAAGGGAGACAACTCTCAAAATCTCTGAAGTCCAGTCTTGGCACATTTGGGCAGAGTGTGTGAAATCTGCTAGGGCCCATATTCTCAAGGAGGCCCAAGGGCACGCTACAATGATTCCCTCACTAGTTCTGAGGAAGTAGATTCTAAGTAGCCTATTCTGTTCTCCCATTCAGTTCCTCTATACCGCCATGCTGTTGCTACTGGAATAAAACATAGCGAATGTTATGAGCAGAATAAAAGGTGATCAGAACAAGAGGACTTCTAATTTTTTTTAATATTGTGTCAAAATTTTTAAGTTACACTTCATTTTGAAGGAACAGGCAGTGGAACTAGTTACAATGTTTGAATGCTTAACACTTCACGTAACTGTAAAATTACATTTCTTATAATAAGACAGGGGTTTTGAAAATGGCCAAGGGTTTTTTGCAGGCCAAAACCCAGACAATGTGAGTGGAGACCAGCACCACTCAACACCAAGAAAAGGATGTCCTACACTTCGCTTTTGTGTTTGTTAATTTGGTCTACTTAGTTGGGTTTTGCTATTAAACACAGCAATGCAATCTTTCTAAATTAATCATTACACTTATATTATAACTGTAGAAGGACAGATCTTGAGTGA
The DNA here is from genome assembly GCA_019176425.1 of Megalops atlanticus. Taxonomy (NCBI): domain Eukaryota; kingdom Metazoa; phylum Chordata; class Actinopteri; order Elopiformes; family Megalopidae; genus Megalops; species Megalops atlanticus. Next base: position 8,878,935 of record CM032876.1, read on the forward strand.
TATTTGTTTTAATGAGTGGTCAGTGAAGAAAACCTACTTCTCCATAGGATGAACCTTTTCAACTTTGCGGTGAAAAAACAGATGGCAATTTGAAGGTCGATCTTCATTACAAAGCAGGGAATTCGGGTCGCACACTGACCAGTTCCGCATGTTCATGGCTAAATCAACTGAACTTATCGCAGGAGATGAGGCAGCACGGCGACCGCTGATCTTATTCATAAAGGACTCGAGCAGATGTGACATTGGAAAAAGTGGCAGGGCACAGAAGCATAGGGCCTGCTGCAGTTCTTCCTGAATCATTCCACTGAACTTTGCAAGCAAAATTCTTGATAAGACTGCAGTTATTCGTCTTAATGTTGGAACATTTTATCCAGCCCCCCCTCCCCGAAATGTCTTAGTCCCACTGCTGCTGTTTCAGCTGTCTAATGGGAGCTGAAGAACAGTTTCTGCCTGTTTTGTGTCCCGAGAGGTTTGGACAGCTCAGTGATGATGCAATGGTGCTGCCTGCAAATCTGGGACTTCAGAACTTTTGCTCTCCATGGACATAGTCGAAATATTTCCTCGCAAAGGTTTTTGAGGACCCGTGTGCAACCCCCCCAGGAATTCTTGTTCCTGTGTTTCAAGACTACATACCCCTACATTCCAAACTTCCATTCCAAACAGAAAGGAAAAAAACAAAAGAAGAAAAAAGGTGCATTTTGGTGTTGATGTCATATATCACTGTATTTCATCAACAGAACAGAGTAAAGGCAATTTGGCTTAACCCAGGCTCATACAAACAAATGCGACCTGTGGACATTTGCTTCTTTGTTGTTTTCACGGACAATAACCATACAAACATGGGCCCAGTTGGATGGATGGATGTATTAATGGATGAGGCAGCGGTATTGCTTCCTCTTAATGGGGTGGCTTTACAATAAGCAGACAGAGGCACTGGAGGGCATCTCTTTGGACACTGATCTGAGTCTCTTCTCGCTGGGGTTCCAGCCTCAGGCAATCAGCCTCCAGGGCCTGGACGCTGATCTCAGTACAGTGTGATCATTCAAACTGCTCTTAATTAAAAATACTGTGTAGCAGGCCTCCATTTATTGACTGCATTGCACCTCATCCAATCGGGTTTAATGTCTCATGTGACAGACTGTCTCATCAGAGGACACACAGCAGATTCAGAACTGGAACACAACCATATCCCAGTCATCCTAATTCTGTTGAAATGTGAATCTGTGAATAAAAATATACTGAGATACATGACTGTGCTAAGTACATCTTAGCCTGTTCTTACTGTTACAGTGTGTATAAATGGTTTCCTATTTTGAGTCTCGGATCCAATTTCTGTGTTGTCATGTTTTTTTGCACTAAACCTCATGACAAAAGAAAGCTCTGAGAAGGATGAGAAATGCTGCCAGACATGCATTGATGTTATTCAGTACAGTTTTGCAAGACAGCAATCTAAGGATTATTACTGGAATGAGTAGTACAGGAATGCATTGAGTCTCACATGTCTGTTGCTGTAATTTCGAGTTACACTAATTGTAGAGGTCACAATGCCCCAGGATTCATCTCATAGCCCCTCCCCCACGACCCCTCACACCTGAAACACCCCATAAGTACAAAAAAGAGAAAAAATATTATATTAAGTACTGACTGGATCCTATGTCCCTATTCCTTCACATGCACACACACTCACACACACATGTACACGCACACACACACACACACACACACACACACACACACACACACACACACACACACGCGCGCACGCGCACGCACGCACGCACACGCATGCACACACACGCACACACACTCCCCCAGTCCTATTTTCCATGCCGACAGGTTCCTCTGCTTAAAGGATGCAACAAATTACAATTTAATACCTGGAAAATAAATCTCATTTTTGAAGGAAAGGCACCAGGCTGCTTGATAAGTTCATTATGTAAATTAGTCATAAGCTATTTATCCAGGCCCCCAGGTTATCAGACTGACTAATGCCCAAAACCAATACGCTCCAAGGTGTGTGCCGTAATTATTCTTCTCAGCATCAACACTGGCAAGAATGATTAAAACATCCCTATAAAAAAAAGACTGCCACCCTGTCTGTCAATCAGTGATAACTCTGCGAGTCCGCCCGAGGCGACTCGGCCTCTTACATTGAAACCTATTATTACATGTTATGGGTAAAAAGAACTCTGCATAAATCAGCCAAATTAGATTCCGAGCTATGTGGGCATGTCCGAAATAGGCTTTGGAACTAGTGGATATAACACACACATTATTGCCATTTTACCCCTTTGCGGGAAATTACCTGCAACTGAGCGTTTCCGAAAGAATTAATTTTCACCACAATGATTCAGAGATGAAAGGAGATTCTACACATACGTAGGGGCTTTATGGAGCATAGAATTACGCTGTGGCAGTATGTCCCCTAAGGTGAAGAGGCCACTATCTCTGGGACAGCACTCTGCATGTGAAACGTTTTCATCGCCAGAGAGAATAACTGACATCCAAGTTCTCAGTAAAGGGGTGATTCTTGAAGACAGAAAATTAATAAGGCACATGATGGGTTATTCATAACAAGAAATGACCTCTGATGGGTCCTGTTGTAGGCAGAGGTGTCTTCCACACTGCCCGCTTGCCATCACTGTGCAGATGTCTTCCTCCTGTCCATTTCCATTTCTCCAGCATGACTGAATTGCTGTCCAATCACGAGGCAGTTTCTGCTCCATTGCAGCAGAAATCCATCAGCACTCATGGGCCAAGCAAGCCCATCCCGATACTGCTTCCGGACCGGACAAACAACGCTATCCTGTATCCATATTGTTGCTATCCTGTGCCTGCTACCTGCAATGGGTGAACTTGGGGTCGGTGCCCATGTGAGGCTTCACAAACCGCCAAGTGGGGGCAACGGTCACATGACGTCAATGAATGGCTGATCTGAACCAATCAAAGCAAGTAAAAAAAAAAAAAAAAAAAAAAAAAGACAGCTAAAAACCACAGCAGCTTCTCTCATTAAAGAAGGACTCTACCACAAAAGGAAAAAACTTGAGCAGCAAGTGCTTCATCATTTGGATTTGCATTGTTGCATTGCTGCGTTAGGTAAGATTTGAATTTCTCTTTCTATTTAAGTAAAAAATGCAGATTGTGACTTGTCCCCATATTCTGAAGCAAGCAAACAGCCTAAAATCAATTGGAAACACCTATTTCCAAACCAGATGGTGCAGTCTGTAACTCATCATGCCTCTTCTCTCACTAAACATGAGATATTAATGTTTTTTTTCTGCTGAATTAAAGTGCTGAATTAACACAATATGCTCCAGCATCCACTGTGCAATGAAACAAAATAAACGCTGTTCACATGTTTACAGACATAGTTAAGTCTAAATCACCTCACCTGCCAATCACCAGGAAAACATTTCACCACTGTCTTTCAACATAACTTTACCAATGTAACAGGGAAGGGGAGATGTTATCTGTCACAGTTTTTCAGAGACAACAGACCTGACCTGAAATCAAGTTGTCTTTTTTTTCCTGTTTCTGGGAGCCAGTCTGCTGCCTTTGGATACCCTTGGTGTAGAGTGAGTATCGATCTCCTGGATGGAGGCAGACATACATCATAAAACACTCTGGATTTTGGGATTTAACAGGTTCTTCGTCCATCCTGCTCAGCGCTGAGCTCAGAACAACTTCACCTAACCTTTTTTTTTTGCCGAGGCTAATCTCTCCATTTATTGAAAACTAATTCAGAGCTTTAAATGGTTATCGAACAAAAGGATTTGGGCCCCAGGGTAGGCCTAATATCGTTGTAATGACCTACGAAGCGGAGGAGCGAAAGAGAATGTTATCTAACAACGGAGCGAGAAAGACTTCTAAACGGATTTGGGACTAAATGATTTGCCACACGGACTGAGTGCTTAAGCCGTGGATAGGAAATGCTGGAGAAGACGGACCAATATTTCCATCACCATTCAAAAGTCTAACAAACTTTCAGGTTCTATTGTTCTTAGCACAAAGAGAGCCAAATTACAGACTTCAGCACAGCTGTAATACAAAGAACGGCAGCAGACGCAGACAGCTGATAAATGATTATTGTTATCAAAGATTAGATAAGCAGATAATCTGCCAGTTAGCCACACAAAGGAAGATAACAGAGATGATGACAGCTATGCATTTTTTTAGATATGCGCCGTGATAAAGAAGAAAAGCCCATTCTGAGCGCATTCTTTCAGCTCCGTGTAAATTTGCATAACAAAAAGTACCAATCACAGCAGCTCCCGTTTTCCTTTCTGTCATTCTATTAACATAATGCTATCTGAGACCCAGTGCCGCACACACTGCCTGATGCACACACACACGCACACACACACGCACGCACACACACACACATACACATGCACATGTATGCCGTCTCTGGCTGGAGTATTCCCATTACCCTTGAGGGAGGCCATTAACAGCTGGGTCCGTAACGCGGGGCCCAGGGGTTAGTGACCTGCTCTCTGCCCTGCCCTCAATCTCCCCAGCCAACAAAGTGAGCTGTGATCTGTGAAATTACTCTGCCCCTCCTGCAATTACATCTGCTATCATTATACAATGACTACCCCCTCCAACACACACACACACACACACGCTCAAATACACGTATACAGACACGTTCTGTGTTACACACACAACACACACAAACACAGGCATGCACACACACACCTTCATCTACACAGATAATCTCTCCCTCTTACATGCACACATTCACACACACACACACACACACACACACACACACACACACACACACACACACACACACACACACACACCTACCCCCAAACATATACACTCTCATATGCAAAAGATCATTTCTCTCTCATACAGACTCACTCACACACACTCCTATGCAAATACACACACACACACACACACACACACTCAGACACACACACTAATCCATAGCGTGGCCATCTCCCATATGGAACCCCTTTATTCTGGGGGCGCTGGGTATGGCTGAGCGACCCGTGGGCAGGGGTGCAGGTCACGGATCACTGCCGGCTCCGGTCGGGTTCTGCCCCGGCTGTCAGCGCAGCCCCTCTTCCTCTCCGATGCCCCGCAGAGCAAATTACGCCCCGAAAATGCCACTACTGCTGCGCTCATTCCCGCATCTGAGCCTCTGTGTGTACATTTTAAAAATTGAATCTATCTATCGTAATGAATGCAATTAAACCCGATATTTGCACAGAGTACATTAAAATACCACTTTCCGCGGGAAGCGAATTTAATAACGGGATCCAGGAAATTATGCAACATTTGCCTGTTTAATGTGAAGGGAATCTCGCGGTTCTCTGGTAAGAGTAATATAAACTCTGTTTAAACAAAACTGAACAAAAGGCCAGAATTAGCATTTCATATTAGCGAGAGAGAGAGGGGGAAAAGGAAATGTTGAGGGAATGAATGTTTTGTTAATATGCGCAATGCTGAATATTCATGAGTCTAAATACACATCCAATTAACTGTTTGGATTATTAATATTCATCGGGTCATAAATATGCATGGTCCTTTTGTTAAGGAATATTGCTACGCTGATCAGGCTGTCACTTTGCTCATTGGCGATGACGTTTCGCGGACGAGGGTATCATGTCTCCGTGTGAAGGACTCTGTTGCACGCTCTTCATTTGAAAGGACCCTTTGAAGAGGCCGTGTTTCCCGGCAAGAGTTCGCCTGGCCCCTGTTTGCCTCAGCTGTAGGGAGGAAACCTGTCTGAAGGAACCGGGAGTCAGAGAATATCTAGGTCAGACAGCCGGCTGTGACACATTTAAACAACTCCCACCTTCTCTGCGTTACTTCGCTTCAGTGGGAACCGAGAGGAAGAGGCACACAGAATTAAATCCGTAATCGGAGAGTGTGTACATATTTCCTCAGGTTTATCTCACATCTGCTGTTCAGCCTTTGTGGAAATGTGCCTGTGGAATTCTGAAATAAAGGAACATTGCACAAAAGGGGTCCAAATGTACCAAAAAACATTGAAGGTTCAAAGAGTAAAGCAGCTCTAGGTATAGTGCAGTACACTGAGGGAACTATAGGTAGAACAGCCCCAGGGATAGTGCACTACACTAAGGGAACTATGGGCAGAGCAGATTTAAATACAGTGAATTACAATGAGGGGACTTAGAGTAGGGTTGTACAGTATGGTGTACCAGACTGAGAGAGCTATAGGTAGTCTAACGCACTCCAGCATAGGCTAGTTTAGTGAACCAGAACGAGGGGGCTAAGGACAGTCTAGTGTACTCTAGTGTAGTGTAGTGAACCAGAAAGGGGGAGCTCAAGGTAGTCAAGTGTACTCTAGTGTAGTATAGACCCAGGCTGAGGGGTTAAAAGAAGTCAAGTGTTCTCTAGTGTAGTGCAGTGCAGTATACTAGAGTTAGGGAGCTAAGCGTAGCCTAGTGTACTCTATTGTAGTTTAGTGTAGTGTACTAGACTGAGGGGGGGGAAGTGTAGTGTGCTTTAATACAGTGAACTCTACATATGACAAAGAAAAGGACCATCAGTGAGCTAATGCAGGCACTGTTCCCCTAGCCTCTGTGGGGTCTACAAGGCCCTGTGTGTCCCCCCCCGCTTGCCGTATACACCACTCCGTGTGTAAACACAAACACAATCAGGTAAGCAAACAACAGACACCATGTGTTGCAGCAGCCCTTATCAGATGGAAACTCCTGTCTGAGCCTTATTAACACAAGACCTCGCTATTGAAAACAAGCAAGGGGAAAACTGGCACTAATCTGCATGTTAATCAGCACTGCTTCAGCAATGGAAACCGGCTGTCTGTGAACACTGCAGCTGATTATACCTATGATCAGTGGAATTCAGCCAAATTTGGTCCATTGTTGGGACAAACAGAGTTTCTAAGGGGTTGTTTGGGGTGCGTGTGTGTGTGTGTGTGTGTGTGTGTGTGATTGTGAACTGGGTACGTGCGCATGTGTGGGTATGCAGGCTATGGGGAGGGGTGGGCACAGCAAGACTTTGGCCAACTGTGTGTGTGTGTGTGTGTGTGTGTGTGTGTGTGTGTGTGTGTGTGTGTGTGTGTGTGAATCCGGGGGATTAAAAACAGCATCTCTGTCCACCCACACAGGCAAGGCAGGCGGGAGGCAGCCGATCACTCACATCTGGTGACCACGCCCTCCAGGCGGATGATGTTGGGGTGGTCAAACTGGCCCATGATGCTGGCCTCGCTCAGGAAGTCCCGCCGCTGCTGCTCAGAGTAGCCCGCCTTCAGGCTCTTGATGGCCACGTAGATCTCGCGCTTGCTGGGGAGCTTCAGACGCCCGCTGCACACCTCCCCAAACTCGCCTGCGGGCGCAAGAGAGGGACAAACAGATGCGGAGAGTTAACCTCCATACCTGCGTGTGTGTGCAATATCATACCTGTAAGAATCCAATCAAATCCCCCTCCAATCATTGGATCTGGCCGGCAGTGTAGCATAGCGGTAAGGAGCAGGGCCCATTACCGAAAGGTTGCTGGTTTGATTCCCCACTGGGCCGCTGCTGCTGTAGCCTTGGGCAAGGTATTTAATCCAGAAAATCCCCAGCTGTATAAATGGGCAACATGTATAAATTGTAACCTATGTAAGTCACTCTGGGTAAGAGCATCTGATAAATGACAATAATGTTAGGTAACTTGGATGACCTGGCAGAGGACCAAGCCCTCTACAATGCTAATGATTAGTTTTATCGGAGCGGTTGAGCGCTTGGTTGAAGCTTGAGGTTAAAGACAGGCATTCAGAACCAGGGAGGAGTAAACCTGTGGTGCATACTGCTAGCTTTGTCTTCCACTGAAGATCCATAAACAAGTCCTGCTGTATGATAACTTATTAAGATAAGCAGGAAATAAGACCAGATGGTGCTCATAGAGGCCTCTTGTAGCAGAGCACAGGGGATCCTGTTGAGATCAACCAACCGATCAATCAATCAATCAGCCAATCCATATTTGAATTAATGAAGAACACTCCACAAAATAATTGTCACAGAGTGCAGCACAAAAGAACAATGCAAAATTGTAACAGCGTGAGATGCCACGGAAAAAAAAAAGAACAATGACTCATTGACAAAGAACAAGTCACACAGTGACAGAAGAAAACAGCATGCATACACTGCTGGCTTGTCCTTATGTGATGCCGTACTATTAAGATTCACAGCAACGGAGGCGCAACAGTATCTAATCGAATATGAAACATTATAGTGAGATGCAATGCCCTGATACGTTCCCTCCTCTCATCTCTGCTCCACTCTGAGAGCTCCCAGGACTTGATGAGTTGCTTTAATGCAGCTGGAAGCAGATCCTTATCAGTCAGTTTGGTTAACAGAATGGAAAGGAACAGAAAAGACTAGAATATAATAGGATTTAACAGAAAGGTACAAACAGGACAGAAGAAAATAGAACAGAATGGGATAGAATAGAATGGAATAGAAAAGAATAGAACAGAACAGAATAGAAAAGAACAGAACGGAACGGAACGGAACAGAATCCTTTTGTTCCAGAAACACACCAGCCCCACACATCAAAGATCCACATACCTGCAAATTCACTAAGGTATTGTACAGTATATGTGTGCTTGTATACGTGTGTCACGCGTATGTCACACAGAAAAACAGAGCATTTCATCAGCCTCAGCTAAAGGCTTTTCAGGGGGTCATTATTAGCAACAGACAGTTGCAGTGAGAGACATGGAGAAGGAGATTAGCTACATGGGGCTGTGGATCCTTAACCTCAGCCACTGTAATAGCGTCCTGAGATGACACAGGCAGCAATCAGCTGAAAGCTCCCTTTCTGAAACATTTCTGATTGAACTTAAAGAGGGGGCCTATTATCGCTGTGACAATTTTTGTTTGTCAGTTTGTTCCCGCTACTGATGTATGTGTGTGTATGCGAGTGTGTGTATGTGTGTTAGCGCGTATGTGAGTGTGAAGGCGCGCATGTATGTTCGAGTGTGCATGTGTGTGCACTGTGTGTGTGTGTTCGTGCGTGTGCATATGTTTGTGTATATTTCTGTACGTATGTGCATGTATGAATGCCGTGTGTGTGTGTGTGTGTGTGTGTGTGTGTGTGTGTGTGTGTGTATGCATGCATATGTTTGTGTGTACTTGTGTGCGTGTGTGTGCATTTGTGTGCGTGCATATGTTTGTGTACATTTCTGCACATGTCTGTGCATGTATGAATGCCTGTGTGTTTGTGTGTGCGCAAGCACATGCATATATTTGTGTGTATTTCTGTACATGTACGAATGCCTGTCTCTGTGTGTGGGTGTGTGTTGTATGCACACGCACCCCCTTGGTTCAGTGGGGTTCTCCCCCTCACCACACAGGGTAACAGAGCCCCGATTCTGAGCTTGGAAAGATCACATGACCCCGGGAACCCAGGTGTGACCCCGCCCACCTGCGCCAATGACTCGCTCGATGCGGATGCTGGAGACGTCGATCTCCTTGGCGAAGTCACGGACGGCCTGATTGGGGTCCTCGTAGGTGTGGGGGTGAATATACGTCCTGCTCCCCGGGAGGTTGACTGCAGCGGGCGGGGACAGAGGAAGACGAGATGAAGACGCTTTCATTAGCGAGGACACGAATCTACCCTCGCAAGACTGCGGCGACATTTTCAACATCATTAGGCACCATCCTACACGAGAGGGCAAACACGCATCAGGCAACGAGAGCTGTTTGCGCTGATCATTAATCACTAGCTACCGCGCACATTAGAGAAACACAGATCTTATTGTGACATTGAAAAGACTAATATGTGTGACAGGCTGTCAGGCAAATGCAGTCATGTGTTTACAGGTGAGCTCATCCAATGCTGCTCCAATTAACCGTACAGATGGCTAATGCATGCGTGCCAAGATTCTATATGTACTGCCTGAGTAATGATCCAGACTGATGTTCGCTCGGCAGCGTCAAGGTGAACTTCGGCACGGTCCAGAGGACGGCGCCTCCTACCTCTTCCGTGCTGAAACTGCATCTTCTCCTCGTCGGGGTCCTGTTTCGCTTTGATGTATCCACAGTGTCTGAAACACACAAGAAACAGCTGCGTGTTGGATAAAGGTCACCCAACGTAAAATATTCATTTTGGGTGCGTGCGTGCATGCGTGCGTGTGCTTGTAAGCATGTGTGAATTTGCATATGTTTGTTTGTGTGTGTGTGTGTTTAAGTTTAGGAAAAGGCTCTTCACAGCCATTAGACACACTCATAAATTTGCATAATGACCCACATGGCACCCATGGACACCTCCTTCTCTGCTGCTCTGTGGACCAGTGAACCACGACCTTAGGTCTCGTAGCCCAGGGGGTCACAGGCTCAGGTTAAATTCTCACGAACTGAAATTCTTAATTTGTGACTACTAAAAGTCAAAGGCAAAAAAAAGGGAAATTTCAAAATATTTCTGTGTCTGCAGGGGAACACTCATGAGGACGTTCCTGACTGGCAACACCGGTCAGTAGTGACTTCTGGGATAGAGCCTGATGCAGAAGCCAGTGTGCCAGCCAGTTTGTAACATATACCAGCACGCTGACATTGCTAGACCTCACAGTAAATTACATCAAGCTTGCGAGCTACTGCCGCAAGACAGACAGATGTGTTTTGATCGCTGAAGGGAAAAAAAAAACGGATGAGAAGGAAAGAATGAAGCTTATATTCTTTTTTTTTTAGATATGGGCAATGCTCATGAACAGTGGGATATCTGACTGCTTCCCCTGACTTCTCAAGGTGAATATGCTTTCAGGGATTTTTGAGGATTTTCGAGGACCGTGGGAACCCTCAGGGCTGTAATACCCAGTCCATCTCTGTAATGTTGAGCAGGAGGCAGAGAGGTGATAGGTGCGCTTTTTTATATCAATTACTCGGCTTGGCAACGGAGGGGATTGAACCCGCAACCCTCCAGTGACACCCAGCCCTTTGAAACGTGATCTCTGAGAGGTTACCCTTTTTTTAACAGACCTGCCCAACCTTCCCTCTCCACCTTCCAGGAGCGCTCCTCCCCCAAACCCCCGAGGCCCGGGAGCTCCACACTCGATAACGCTGAGCACATATCTGATATTACATTTTAAATTTTAATGTTCACTTCAGAACGGCACGGAGATGTAAGCCAAAAATACTGCAGAAAAATCCATTTCCCCCACCTCTCCGGGAACTAATATCCCATATTACCTTTTTTTCTTCCCTCCTCCCCGCTTCCTCTGTAATATCTCCTAACGTAAGCCAGAATTATTAATGTCCAGCACCCTCATCCACGACAGAGAAATGTGAAATGTATAACACGCCCTTTGCTTTTATCATAATCAGAAATGCATTTCGGAGTGGATTTTCTCGTAATTGCGTTGGAGAGACGTCAAATGTATTTCACGAATGTGCATGCACCTGCACTGAACAGTAACCCAGTAAGGCCAAACAAAAACCCCATCAAAAGAATGCAAGACACTGCAGTCACTTCTGCTTGTGGAAAAACAAACACGCACACACGCACGCGCACACACGTGCACACACACACACGCACGCACGCACACATACACACACTCGTCTGGGCAGTGGCAGTTTTTCAGCTGCCCATCTAAAACACGCAGAATCTTAACGACAGTCCCTCGTCCGCCGGTCTCATTTACATTTGATCCTTATTTTATCTGGCTGTTACAAACTGGATCTGATCGCTGCGTAAACACTCCTAATTGGCTGGAATGATGAACCTTTCCACCGGGACGCTTTTCGGTCCCTCTCTGCTGCCTGTCTGAGGTTTGAGCAGTCGGAATGGGGGCACACACACACCAATATTGGACTAAGGGGAGGGAGGTGGTGGAGGGTGGGCCGTTGGAGAGGGGGGAGGGGTCTTGTCTTGAGAAATATTACATTCATTATTTCTCTAATCCTCCTCGTTACCTCCTTTACACAGCTGAAAAGGCAGGCTCCTGATGAGGAGGCAGGCTGGGGAGGAGGTGATGAGAGGGGGGAATCGAACGGCAGATGCTGGGGGAAGGTGTTCCCCGGGGCGTGTCCCCAGAGAGGAGAAGCCCCACCTGTTATTTCGACACCCCACCGCCCCCTCCACCTCAGGCCAATGCATCTGCAATCATCTACCCCCCGCCAGGCCCCAAACTTGTCCTATTAAGCAGAACACACTGCCACAGGGGTGTGTGTGTGTGGGAGGGGGGTATGGGGGCAGGGGGGTTATGGGGGGGTGGGTTGATTAGAGCATGTGGTAATCACGCAGAGTGAATCACACCTCCTGCCGACCCCTGCGCTCTCCCAGGACCCCCCGGGCCCGCGGGCTGGCCCCGCCCCCGCACCTGCTGCCCCAGCTCAACACACGGCGCGCTGATGAAACACTTCCCCCCGTCACTGCGGGAGGGCACGCCAGCTCGGTCGCAAGGGCACATGTGCGCTGGTGAAACCTTTCCCCCCTGTCACTGCAGGAGTGCACGCCAGCTCGGTCGCAAGGGCACAGGCGCGCTGGTGAAACCTTTCCCCCCTGTCACTGCGGGAGGGCACGCCAGCTCTGTCGCAGGGGCACAGGCGCGCTGGTGAAACCCTTCCCCCCTGTCACTTCCAGGAGTTCAGATGGTCGGGGGGGGGGATACAAGCCTCCCCTCTGTCTGCCTCTGAGGTGGAAGGGGGCCGCAGTACAAAATTTAAATAGTAGTTAACTGCACACACAATGTCACTGTTGCTCCTGTGATTTGACATTTCATGATCATGGTTTTGTTATAAAACTTTCCAATGCTAATGTGTTAATTGGTAGAATAAAAAAGAGATGTCAGACGGTATCCACAAAGTAAGTGCAAATTTTATGCCTTTAGTTGAATCACTATTCTATACATTACATTCTATGATATACATGATATACATTGCTATTCTACATAATATATTCATATGTGAGCATACACACACACCACACCACACACACACACACACACATCCTGACAAGGGATGTGGCTAACATAGGGAGGGCAGGTATGGGAGTGGACAGCAGAAAATAAAACATTCTCAATACGTTCCCGCAACTCAACAACAACGTGATCACACCTCCACGATACCAAACAAACGTCAAGAGCTTATTGCACGTTATTCAGGGTCATTATCGGTCACAGCTGAACCCCCACCCTGCGCCCCTCTCAGAATCTCATCATTCATATTCAACCAACAAATTACGCTCCTTCATCTAGGAATCAAACGCGTTGGGTCTCCCTTGCCTTAATGAGCGTGCAGCCCTTGAAAATAAAAAAGAGCACTGCTGAGGGCAAAGTAGCGTTCCCAGCTGAAGGTCAGCAAACGCACTGATGGCAGCACCTGAAAAATAATCGTATCTGATAGTTATTTATGCCGGCGGCGACCTGGCACTGAGAGACTCGGGTTTCAATCACCCCTTAATGGGGGTAGCTACAGTGCGCTTTAAACCAAAGACTGAACCAATCAAAGGACCCTCCTTAGCAAAGCAATGTCATTGGTTCAAATCCGTGAATCTCTGCTAACAGATGAAAGCTTCATGAAGCCACACATTGCCATCATTAAATGGGAGGCTACTTGGCGATAAACCTCCCCCAGGGCAACCTGAAAAGCTCCTATTTTTCTATTTTTTTTTCCCCAAGTTAGCCATTTATTCGGCTGAATATTCACTGAATAAACTCAGGTTAAGTGGCTGTCTCAAGGTTTCAACAGCAGTGCCCTGCCAGCTATTAAACGGCTCCTTTTACACTGGTGCTGTGTCACACCACTGCCAGCCCATGAAATATAGATATATAGAAATCTGTAATCTGGTTATTTGAATGGAAGTCATCACTTCCCATTAAAAAGGTAAAGTCTGACTGTGTTGAGGCGAAGATGGCCTCTCACATCTTTAATGCGGTCCTTCAGAACCAGTAAAGGACCCGTGCTGAAACTCCAATGGCTCATTTAATTTCTCATCTCCCAAGGCTCTAACATTCTCCTGAGAACAGGATGAAATTATGCTCCTCTTACCATTTCTTTTTTCAATATCTGCATATCAGTTTCATTCTTTTAACATGACGGGATGTCCGTTGAGACTTTTAAGCCACAGTACTCTTCCCTTCACACTCTCTCCTTCTCACTCATTTTCTCCATATTTTTCTCCACATCTCTCATTTTCTCCCCTTGCCCACTCTCTTTCTACCTTTTTCATCTTCTTCTCCTCTACTCCCCACCACACACACACACACGGAGACAGACAGACACACACACACAAACACACACACACACACACAAATACTGTACACACACCCCCTCCCCTTCAAACACGTTCTCCATCGCCATCTGAATGTCTGCGCTCTTCACACACAGGGAAAGTTGAGGGCAGCTGTGCTGATGCGGAGTTTTCGTTCTAACCCCTCTCCCCTTCACTTCCTCCCGAAGCGAAGTTTCGCAGCACGTCCTCACGGCACGCGCTCCCAGCATGCCAATGAGCCGGTCCCGGGCTACAGAGAGCTGCGCACCGGGCGAGAGCTGACTCAGACGCCTGTCTCCCGCGCTTTTCCTCTTAAGATCAACCGCAGGAACCCCGCTCTGAAAAGACTTTTACTTCTCCTAACAGTTCAGGACCGACGCCAGCGGAGGATACAAAGGCACATCAAAAGAAAACACAACCTCTCCTTGACGATGAGGTGCAAGCCCCGGATGAAAAATGGCACTGACAAAGCTTCACGCGCTGAAAACCGAGCGCATAAATCTCCTGTTTCACCCTGACTGAATACATTAAATAAATATATAAATAAATAATTTTAAAGCTCATTTTGAAAGCGCGCGTGACACTTTCTCTTCCGTGCCAAAGCTGACAGAAAATTGGTTTAGAGACTGATGTCGGTGGTGTAACCTTGGCCGCCTCTCTGAAGAGTGCCCACAGCCATTGCCGATGATAAACGCCGAACTGAATGCCGCTGCTTCTTTACCCTTAATATAGACTTTATACGACACGGAGTCCCGGCTTTTATTGGACTGATAAAAGCGCCCGGAGCTGGAGGGCTGAAATTGATATACTGGGAGAAGTTCTCGCCCGCGACGGGCGGCGGAGGTGGGGCGCTAAGGGAACTTTTCGCCGCGCGGTGGAGGTCAAACACGCCCAGTCGGGCCCCCCTCTCTGCGTCGCGCTCCGTCTCTGTCATAGCTCGCTGGGAACGTGTCTTTGCCGGCAGCCGTTTACTAATTTCAATTAAGGATAGGAATGAGCGGAGGCCTCCGGAGGCCTCCACCTGACTTTGAGTTTCTCCATCACGACAGTCTTTTAACGCTACTTCCTTTAAGGCCTGAATGTTGGTTAGTTATACTTTAAACAATTTAAAGATGTTTTGACCCATAAAGGCAAGTTTTACTATTTATAATCCCTTCCGAAAGGAGGCCTGACCTGTAAAAAATGCGAACAGTGTGTATTGCCTGTTTGGAAACACTCCACGAGGTAGTTTTATCGCCATAATCTATAATTACCTGTCCTGGAGCCCATGTGTTTTCCAGTTAGCGTTCGACCTTGCCCTCCTGTTCATCAATCAACACGTGACCTTGAATCTGGGCCAAACCATTCAGTAAGCACAAGAAGCAGGCAGGGCTCGAAATAAAATAAGATAAAAAAAATAATAAATCTCATCGTCCAGTGGACAACATTTTACTGGTTTGTTAGTTATTAACCGTCCACTACAAAGAGTCTCTTCAAAATGACACACCAGAATGTCTGTTTTTAAGTCTGTGCGCTGACTGACTTTGATGCATCTCCAAGCCATGCAACAGTCATACTCAGTCTGTATGTCACTGCCTGTGTAAGGCTCTGTGCTGCTTATGTCATTCATGGTCATGACCACTCACTCTTCTGTCAGTTCCTTCTCATTCAGGCAGACTGTGGAGGATTGGGACTGCGCTTGCCAAAGCAGTGAGGCAGTGACATTCAGTCTCGAAACTTCTACTGACCGACTGACAAAATGAAACTGAATCAAATAAAAGATCCAATGGATATATATAATTATGATTTTTTTCATTAATATTAGCCAATTCCAAATGCGTGAATTATGTTACAACAAAGCATGCAACACATTCCACTGATAATCGCAATAAAAATTTCATGTACAAACTATATATAGACAGAATTTACAGATTTTTTTCACCAGTTTGCTTTGCGCAATGTGATGTTGTAACATTATTAACGATTCTGTCCAAAGAGAATCCATGACTTCCCAAGCCAGAAGTAAACGGCACCCGATAAAGAGACATTCCCTCTGGTGTTTTTCCAAAATGTTCAGTGCTAAACCTCTGCCCCTTCACCCAGTGTTACATACCCCATTGTTTCTGTCAAACTGCCAAAGGTTGCTGGCTGCGGTGTGTTTTAAGAATGACTTTTAAGAAATGTTTTGTGAAACTATCCTGTAAAAGGCGCGAGAGGGACAGACAGTGAGGTAGATGAAGCGTATCTGGAAACATCCGTGGCCAGCGCTGCGGGCCGGCTTTTAGACACCCCTGCGAGGACCTCACGTCATAAGCACCTGGCCTCCCTTTTATTAGGAGCTGAAACGCTCTCCTCCTGGGCAGGTGAGGAGGAGTGGGAGGCAATGCCAATACCAGGGCGAAAGGCCACTGAGACAGCCGATACACAGACACGGCACGCAGAACGGTGCCAGACCTGCCCGTTTAACGGCCATGCCACAAGAAGGCACCAGACCCGCCCAATCACACCAACGCATCCCCCTCCAGACTCACCCCCCCAAATTGCAATGCCAAACGGCGGCCCCCACATCGCCCGACATGCACCCCAAACGCACAGCGCCCCTGAGGCACATGTCTGTGCAAATGCAGTGCATGGCACGCTGCTTCTTACACCCTGATCAAACACCCACGCACCCTCACATCCTTCCCAGTGCTGCCCTGCAGCTGTGCGGTGGTCTTCTCTCTGCCGTCAGTCATTGGACGGCCACGCAGGAGGTGTGGTTAAAGAGTTCCCACTGCCCCGAAGCTCAGCCTATGCCCATCTGAGGAAGGGGAGAGGGGGAGTGTGGGAGGGAATGCTGACTGGCACATGCAAATAACAAGCACTCCAAAAATAATGGAAGTCGCTCCAGAACCAGAGGCTCGTTAGCGAAACATGAACTGAGGAAATGGGTAGAGGGCAGAGCAAGAGGGAGAGTGACACTTGGATAGCCTCGCAGTGCGGGCTGTACAGAGGACGCAAACAGGTGACATCCTACAGGTGGATGAGGGCCTCTTCGCCAAACAGAAACAGGTGGCATCGTGCTCAGACTGACAAGACCAAAAAAAAAAAAACAGGCAGATTCAATCAAAACCAAGCTAATCCCGCCTGTGGGGAAAAACAACTCTGATGGATTAATCTGGGGATGGTTCTGTTTTTGTCCCTGATTGAATAGCACTTTCCCCCCTTAAGATTCAATACCAAGCGATTTAAGAAGCCAGAGTGTGACTTACAGCGGAGCTATTAGGGGCGGCGCTGGGGCAGAGGAATGGCTGTTTTATTCCAGCGCTTTAATCAGAAAGAGTGGTTTCTTCAGATTATCATTAATACTCGGTGCCACTCGCACTCTTAGCGCTAATTATTTATCTACTTAGCGGATGCCCTTACACGGGGCAACTTACATTTGTTTTCACTTCTCACACCCTCTGCCCCAGAGCCATTAAAGCAGAGTGCCCTGCTAAAGGACACAGGCCCCTTTTGAAAGTGGTGTGTGCAAAACCCACATGTGAGGCAGCAGTGTCATGTAGTGGTGAGGAGCAGGGCCCGTAACCAAAGGGTTGCTGGTTCGATTCCACGCCGGTACACTGCTGTTGTACCCTTGGGCTAAGGTACTAACAAGGTACTACCACAATCGCCTCAGTAAATATCCAGCTGTATAAATGGATGAAACTGTGAACTATGTAAGTTGATCTGGATACCAGAATTTGCTAAATGACAATAATGTAATATAAATACATATTGCATGCAGATGTGCCTGCATGCATGTGTGTGTGTGTGTGTGTGTGTGTGTGTGTGTGTGTGGGGAAATGAATCAGCATTTGTCCTCAAGTTTGTCAAGCAAAAAAAAAAAAAAAAATCAAGCATTGCTTCTTTTTCAATAGTTTTTTTGTCTTGCAAAATCACTTGTCAAAAAACCAGGTGTGAAAAGCAAAAAAAAAAAAACTGTCAAGGACAAACGCTGGCTGGACGAGGGCCTATTCGCCAAACAGAACCTCAGCCCTGCTTGCCAATCGTTCTGTGCTAGCGGAGGAGAGGTGTGACTCCCACACTTACAGAGGTTTACTGCGGTACAGGTGATTATTAGCTGAGAAGCTGATTACGCTGTGGATTAAATACACAGTCATAAATCCCGGCTTGTTCCCTCGGAGGCGCTGGATAAAAAAAAACAAAAAGGTTGGGTTTTAAGGCCGGATTCATTACGGTAATTGAAATGGCGGGAGAGACAGGGGTGTTGCTGAGATAATGCCGCTCTCTCCCTCGCCGGTTTTATCACCCTGCGATCCAATACGCCGGCCTGCATCCAATTAACAAGAGGCGTTCCCCCGACACCTCCTGGCTCCACGCTATGGTGCCGGCTCCGTGAGGGAATAAAACTGCCACGGCGGGCGAATAGGAGGCAACCGCCCAGGTACTGCGGGCGAACGTGACTGAGGAAGAGGGCGCGGTGTGTCCCTCAGTTGATTAGAGATGCTGGAGCCCTCAGACAGCCTGGAGAGCGGCTCATTAACCGTGGCTGCTCCGATGGGAGACACGAGTGCAGCAGATTACGCACGATGTTCTTGCAACGTTTGGTTGACGTTTTTTGCCTCCGTGTCACACCACTGGGAAAGGAATACTATCTCGCTCGCCAGACCTTGGGTATGAGTGCTTTAAGGGTCTCGTGTGTGCGTGTGTCTGTCTGTGTGAACGTGTGTGTGTGTGTGTGTGTGTGTGTGTGTGTGTGTGTGTGTGTGCACATGTGCATGCACACGCATGTATGTGTCAGTGTGTGTATGTGTGTGCACACATATGTGTCAGTTTGTGTGTGCGTGTGTGTGTGTGTGTGTGTGTGTGTGTGTTGTTTGCAGGATAATGCACCTGCAGGGACTTCAGCCTCCTTTAGCAGCGAGAGTCAGCTGCATCATGTCTAAAGTGCCCATTACTAGACAGCAGAAATGACAGGTAATACCTACACATAATTATGTTAAAAACTAAATTAAACCATTTACATTCCCAGCCCCCACAAAGCCGTGTGCAGCAGATGCACTGTGGTTTAAACAGGCATCTGAGAGGTTCGCACATGCAAAGCCATTACAGACTGAGACCAAATGCACTCGGCACCTGCTTCAGATTTAAATCGCTACATTCATTTCATTACTGCCATTGTGCCACATGGCATTGTGTTCACGTCTATACCAGTCAAGCTGACAATGGCACAGATGGGCAGACGAAGTACCCAGTCTCGAAGACAAGCAGTTACGTTCAGCTGCGTACAACTGCAAAGATCGACCCGCAAGCACGTAACGTTCTACTAACGCTTCCGTAACATTCCTGGCAGCCACCATACACACACATACTGTCTTTTATCCGACGTCTGAGACCCGTTTCGTCTTTGCATGTGACATCTGTCTCTTTATATGTCATTTAATACTAGCCAAACAGCGACTGCCTCGGGGCGACACGATTTGGCCGGCGATTGCTCTCCCATTTGTCGTTACGCTCGGCGTTTGCGCGTGAAGCACCGCGGCGCTAATTCGCGGCGCACGCAGTCTGAATGAGTCATTAGCTGTTAATGCTATCCCACGGCCTTGAAAGCAAAGCACCAAAGTTGACATAAACACCGGCCACCTTCTTGCGGCACGGGACAGGACGATCTCCAAGCAGCCTCTGCGTTTATAAAAATCGAAGCTCGATGACTACACGCTGACACCAGCTGAAAAGCCTTCTCCGGTGGATGGCAGATGCTGTGGTGTCTGTATCATAAAAATATATCCAACAGCACACAGGCACGGGGGTCCATAAGTCCCAGTGTTTTCATGGACCAGTTTTTTCAAGTCTGTTTAATACCTGTGACAATTAATGTATGACAGCCCTGTTTATCGTACCACGTCCATGCCAGAGTCACACAGGTCATGTGATATTTTTTTTTTTTTTTAGGACAGGTGATTGGGTGGGTGTTTACGCACTTTGAATGGACTCCTTCCCTGACCGGGCAGATGTAAGCCAAGCTGGGCACAGAAGGGAGCAGGTGTGGTGGCAGCAGGAGTGAGAAAGAAGACATCAATGACTAGAGTGGAATGCTATTGCATTTTTAAAAAAACTGCCAACTGTTGTGGAATGCGTGTGGAATTCTAGAATACTTGGCATTGTGAGAAAGTAACAGAGCTGGCAAGTTTCCAGAAAAAAGTGGGTAAAATTGCTTCATTAGCGTCTGACCAACTTCTTAGCCTTCTTCTACTCTTTAAGACATGCAAATGATGGGGCCTTAGACTTGCAAATGATGCGTAACTATCCGCCGAAGAAAAGGCACCTGCATTAGCCGCCTCCGTGGCATTCGGCGGCCTTGTTAGGATATTCCGGGGAGATAACCGAGTTTGAACCGAATCGTTAAAGAAGAACCGTCACGTTTTAATTGCTTCCCGGGGAAACGGGGCTGTGAGGGAGGGAGGCACCGGGGTGGGGGGGTTGGGGGGAGGGCCGGAAGAGAATAGGTTCGATGAGCGCAGGCCATCTGCTGACTTTATCGCTCCCCGATCGCTGGGGGGTTCCCTACCTGCGTGGGTGCCAACTCGCCCCCAGACAAAACAGGCAAATTAAAACTGGATATTTTAATATTCAGGAAAAGCAGAGTCTGTCTTTTTGGGCTTCTTAATATGTCCTGTGGAAACATAATGGACAGAGTTAACAATGGGGGTCAGACCCTGGTCTATCCACCTAAGTGTGATGTGAAGCAGCCATCACTTGTATTTCTTCAAAGCTAAATCCAGCAATGATCTCTGAGCCGGTGAAGGGAGCCCCTCAGTGCTCCTTCAGTACAGGGCTGCAGAAGAGCAACACATACTTCCACACAGACCAAACAGCCCACTGCAGTTACACACAGACTGCTTGTTTTTTCCTGTCATCGCACATTCAGGGCTGATGCTCTGAGTGGGAGGCTATTGCAGCAGTGTGGCATAGTGGTTAAGGAGCAGGACTCGTAACCAAAAGGTTGCCAGTTCGATTCCCCGCTGGGGCACTGCTGCTGGTGCTGCAAGGTACTTAACCTAGAATTGCCTCAGTAAATATCCAGCTGTATAAATGGATAACATGCAAAATAAAAAAAAACAGTGATAAGTCACTCTGGATAAGAGCGTCTGCCTAATGCCAATAACGTAATGTAATGTAATGGACATGATCCCCCAATCATGACCACAGGTGTACAGGTGGAGCTCGGTCTCATGCACTGTAGATGCTGCAGGCCAGGGGCTCCTGCACTGAGACGCCGTTAGCCATTGGCACAGCCGTCCGGAATCACACAGTGCACAGCGGGACTGGTGTGAAACAGCAGATGAGGGCGGAGGTGTTGAGGAGGACCCGGGTCTCTGTGCGAGCGCCCTGAAGGCATGCCAGATTTCCCCTCAATTTCTGCTCCTTTTGTCTTCCTCTTGTTCTCTTTCTCTTCTCCAGGCATGACTGGAGAGTAGCTCCACAGGTCTCCTCAGATGGCCCGTAAAGCACAGGCAATGGCAATAACTCACTCACAGTGACAGATACTTTGAAAGCCTTCCCTTACAGGCATGGTATTTAACTTGCTGCCACAAACATGCACACACACAAACACACAGACACACACAGACACAAATATGCAAGCGATAAACCACACAGGGTTACCCACTACTG
Organism: Megalops atlanticus; assembly: GCA_019176425.1. Taxonomy (NCBI): domain Eukaryota; kingdom Metazoa; phylum Chordata; class Actinopteri; order Elopiformes; family Megalopidae; genus Megalops; species Megalops atlanticus. The sequence goes on from CM032876.1 coordinate 8,900,763, forward strand.
TATGCCAGTTGAGAGAACTATTTTCTGGGGAAAATACAGACGCTTCCTTACTCCAGCCTAACATCCTTGCCTCCAGCACCCTGTGCGTTTCAAAAATTCTGTCCAAGTGGATCCCCACACCAGGTTCACCTGGTGCACCTGACTCAGCTACGAAAGTACAGACTCAGGGCAAGGGCAGGCCGAGTTGGCCCCGATCTGTTAAGCTTCCTAACCAATGCTGGGAGATAGAAATGAAGTCTACCTGCCCGTATGGGGCCTGCCAATCTGCACCCTCCTGGGTGTAGGAGCAAAGGTATCTCTCAGCAGTGTGCAGGGAATCATGGGGGTTTTCACTATACACATTTCCTTATGGGAAGCTGCTGTAACCACAGGCAACAAGCAAAGGGACATCCAAAAGCAGCTTTGGATCCGCCCACTGCAGTTTTGTAGCGAGCACAAAACGAAGTACAAGAATGAAGCAAAGAAAGAGTTAATGTTTTAGAAATTAAACAAACAAAAAAAACATGGCTTGCCGTCCTCTCCATGTGTCTCTCTGGCTCCCGGTTTAAAGAGCGCAGTTTCCAATTAACATACGCTGCGCATGCCAAACCCGTTAAGGCGTGCTTTGCACTTCTCCGTTTCGCCATCCTAAATTACATAAATAAAAAGCCGTGGGATCTCACTGTCCACTGAAATTTTGGAATGCTGCAGTCATCTCTCTGTAAAGGGACTAACCGAGCTTGGAAACGCTTTGGGCATGCAAAACAAAAAGTAATGGGCTGCTAAATCCTGCGAAATGCCAAAGGAGTGCGTTCAGTTAAAGAGTTTATGTTTTCCCCTTAATCATAACCAAATCTGGCCAGATACTTGTTTCTGAATCTGCCACGATGAATTACAGAGCAGGGAGGAGAGGTCCGTGTTCGCCGCTCCAAATGGAAAGGAAACAAACAGGCTTTTCATTTTTACTGATGTCTCTCCTGTCTGGATCGCTCAGCTCAGCACGCTGGTTGCGAGGCGCGGTGACCTGGTGGTGGGAGGATCAGATAATACATCCATCTGGATTCGTATCGGGTGTCACTTTACCACCGCGAGCACTTTCAGAGTGAGGGTAAGTGCTTTTTTTCCCATGCCATCTGCATCTCTGATAATGTGAGGCTGGCTAAAATCAGATCTGCACTACGGCACAAAGCGCCGAACAAGCAACGATGTTCATCTGACACGAATCCTCCGCCATCGCCAGACTTCCAGCAATCTGGCAACCGGAGTAACCGCACTGATGACAGAGGTTCAGCCCCACCCTGTCAAGAGCCCCAGTAACCCTCTGGCCCCACAGTGGTGACACCACAATCTCTGGGGGAAATGGCTTCATCAGATAACCAGCAGCTGGTTTAGGTGGAACCACAGGGGAGGAGAAAGGCACAACGCCCCCTATGGGCCACCACAACCTCAGCCCCCTACGCATGGAGAGGGCAGAGCCTGGGTCTGAACCTCCTCAGCTCCCTACACAAGGAGTAACCGGAGTCTTGGTCAGAACCTCTTCAGCTCCCTAAACAAGGAGAGGCCTGGGTCAGAACCTCCTCAGCTCCCTACACAAGGAGAAAGCGGAGTCTGGGTCAGAACCTCCTCAGCCCCCTACATCCGGAGAGGCCGGAGCCTGGGAGATATAGCTACACTACAGATACCCTCCACCTCCAAGAGAGACAGAAAACTGGAAAGAGGGATGGAGAGACAGAGGGAGGGAGAGAGAGAGAGAGAGAGAGAGAGAGAAGGGAAAGAGAGCGAGAGGGAAAGAGAAACAGAAACAGCAGCATAAAGCAAAACTGCATGTCCTCTTGCCCTAAAAACAATATACATCCTGACAGATAGCGTGACTACTGTAAGAAAACCCATAAAAGTATGAAAACACTGACAAAGTATAGAATCAGCGAACCCACCCCTGGGTGTGCTCAAACTGTCAACTCCAAGTAGTACACACAGAGCTACATTTCTTTACCATGAATGGAAAGCATTCTTAAATACAAAAAACAGCATACACATTAAATAAACAACATACACCCCCTTTGCATAAACCTCCAAGATATCCACATTGTCTCCTCGGAGAGGAAAGACAAGATAGCTTGCTCGTGACACCATATATCACTCCCTGACAGAGTCTGAGAGAGTGTGTGAGATACAGAAGCAATACTCCTTCATTTTAGAAATATGCAGATATGCATAGTTCAAGCATAGTGCTGTATATATGTGCATATATATAACATGATGTTACAAGTGCTATAGCAATACAGATGTAATCTTTGTCATGCCAATAAAGCAAATTGAATTGGATTGAACTGAACTGAGGGAGAGAGAGAGAGAGAGAGAGAGAGAGAGAGAGAGAGAGAGAGAGAGGGAGAGGGAGAGAGAGAGAGAGGGAGATACAGAGCTGTGAGAGAGAGAGGGAGAGAGAGAGAGAGAGAGAGAGGGGGAGAGGGAAAGGGAGGGAGAGAGAGAGGGGGGAGAGGGAGAGGGAGGGAGAGAGAAAGGGAGAGGAAGGGAGGGGAGAGACAGAGAGAGGGAGATACAGAGCTGTGGTGTATAATGAGTAGTCAGCAAGCCCTCCTGATTTAACATTCTCTATGATGCATCAAAGTCCAGGCCATAAGTACACTGCACACTGCTCAAATTGCACCTAACAGCTCCCTCTCTGTCTTACTCTCTCACTCACATGCTCTCTCCCTCTCTCTTTCTCTATCTCTCTCTCTCCCCGACACTCACACTGTCCTTCTGCTTCTTTCTTCTTGCATTTTGTAACCTCCCTGTATTCTCCTTCCCTGTTCTCTCCATCCCTCTCCCTTCTGACGAGTCCTCTCTGGCATCCACACTCCTCCTGTCCTCCTTGCTCCCTCTTTCCGTGCTCCCTCCTCTGTTGCACTCTCCATTTCTCCTTACCTCTCAAGTACCGCCTTTGATCTGTTGAGATCACCTCACAAATTTATATTTATAAACACATGGTATTTCTCAAGGTCTTTTCATGTTGCTTTGTGAGATCACGCACGCACACACACACACACACACACAGAAAGCCTTGTCGGCTTTCTTCCTTCCCCTTCACAATCCACTCTGAGACTCACCCCCTCTCTGCCGTAAGCTTTTCTCTTGCCTTTAGCTGAATGTGAAGGTGAGGAACAGCTTTTTCCCCAGGGCTGTAGCCTCTATTCCTCCTCCCCCACACACACACACACACACACACGCACGCACGCACACCTAACCAGCACTGACAAGATATAATAACTGGAATAAATACCTCATCCATCTGTGCAATATTTGTAACTACTGCTGCTGTCTATTACTACCCTTTTTATTTTATTTATTATCCCTGTACTTTAGCTGTCTTTGCATTTATCTCATTTATTTATTGTTTTTATACAGTTTTGTCTTGTGTTTTGTGTTTTTGTGTAACAGTCTCTTGTGTAATTCTCGTGTTTTAGCTGCTTATGAGTGAGTCCCAAACCAAATTTCATTGTAGAACTACAATGACAATAAAGATTCCTTGATTCCTTGAGGATGTGTGATTCATGGAGACGTGCGGCCTGTCCTGTAAAAGCTGGTTAACACCTCGTTCCTGCTCTCCTCTGCTCCTGTAGCTTTTCCACCCCTGCTTCCTACACGCAGTTACAGCTGACGGTGATTCACACTCCAGTGTTAGCAACCCAGCTTGATTATGAAAATGAAGAGGGTATACTGTTCCGTTGTGTACTGTGTGTGTGTGTGTGTGTGTGTGTGTGTACAAGTACGGTTGAGTGTATGGGGGTGTATGTGTGTGTGCGTGGGTGTGCGTGCGCGCATGTGTGTGTATGTATGTATGGATATGTGTGTGTGTGATATGGATGAGTGTGTGTGTGTGTGTATGCGTGTGTGTATGGTTGAGTGTGTGGGGTGTATGTTTGTACAGTATGTGTGTGTGTATGTGAGTATGTGTACAAGTATGGATGAGTGTGTGGGGGTGTATGTGTGTACAATATTTGTGTGTATGTGTATACAGTATTTATATATGTGTGCGTAGAGTATTTGTATTTGTGTGTGTGAGTCTGCATGTATGGATATGTGTGTGTGTGTGTGTGTGTGTGTGTGTGTGTGTGTGTGTGTGTGTGTGTTTCACAGCACACGGTGCTGCTTGGATCCGTGTGTACATGCTAAACGTTGCACTCAGGCAGATAGGCAATCATCTCAGATCAGGATGAACTAGAGCTGCAGCTCAAATTAGATTTTTAGGGATGACTGTAACATTTACAAGGATTGTTTTTAATGCCGCAGTAATAAAAGTCCAGTTTGAATCCGGCCTGCTCAGAAGCACTTGGCAGCAAATATCAGTCACCTCTTGGTAGAGGACTTGATGCACAAGCCAGCAAGCTAGCCAATTTGTAAGCTGTATAAGCACACTGACTTTGCTGGACTGGGCAGTAAATGACATCAAGCTAGTGAAAAGAAAAAGAAATGTATTTTTCTTGCTGTAAAAGACAGAATGAAGGTTTTTTTTTTTTAGATTTTGGCAACCTTCTGACTTTTCAAGGGCAGTGGGATATCTGACCACCTTCCATGACTCTTCCCTGATCTTCCAGGATGAACATTTTCAGGAATTCACTGTCGATGGACACCCTGATTAAGGCACTAAGCATTAAAACCCTTTCTAGATATGAGGACCGGTCAAACTCACCTACAGTACAGCACACTTAAACGCTGCAAACATTAGCGCTCAGATTCTTGGTTTCTGTACATCCAGCTCAATCTCCCTCTTCATAGCAGCCCAAAACCAAACGCCATACATCAAATGATGTCATCACACAGAATGAAAGATGCCCGTAAAATGTTAACCTGAAAAAAGTCTGAAATGACCCGTTCCCCCAAACAGACACACTCGGCATTGCAGGAAACAAGTGGCCTCATCCAAACAGAAAGGTGCATCAGGCACAAGAGCAGAGCAATTCAGCAGGCATTCAACAAGTGCAGTAATCACTTTTTTTGTCATGCGCTGACGCATCCTTGAGGGCACATGGTCATAAATGTGCTCCACATGGCCAGGTTTGCAGCTCCAAGTCTTTTCCAGCCAATTGGCACACTGGCTTTTGTTTACCTCCTTTTCACCGGTGAGTGGGCATGCACCGGCCTATGGCTGGCCGTGTCCCTGGCCACTCAAAAGGCACTTCACAATGAATTCATTTTAAAAGGAGGTATTCTGTCCTATTGAACCTCTGTGGGCCCAACACAACCCGGCATCCACTCGATTTAGACTTACACGCGCAGCTATGTCTGGCTTCGATTTTCTGTCCCGAAAATCTGCTCACAGACTGCCGTGTGAGTGGGGCTGTTGGAGCATGCTGAAAATCAAACCTGATTTTTGGATGAAGGATCTGTGTAATGTTATGTGAGGGAAGAATAAAAACCCTCCATTATTAAATGACAGCACTTGATTAGCCGTCGAAGTAGATGAAAAGGCGACAGATTCATCCCTTCACGTCTCAGTGTTGGGGAGATTGAGAAATGCTATTCACCATTCATTCTCAAGAACCACAGGAACTTACACACACAAACACATACGCATGTGCACTCACAGACACATACACACACACGGTGACATGGCAAATCCAAAGCCCCAATTCCAAACACCTCCCCTCACCAAATAAATAGATAACTGAGGGCAAGACACAAGTCACACACACACACACACACACACACACACCCCTCCAGTCTGTTTGCCTTTCAGAGCTTAATTACGGTGACCTTTCTCTCCTCCCAAAAACTACCCTTGCAGTAGCCCAAACAAGCCTCTCAGGGAGCCTTGCACTGCCTGCTCACCTCAGTAAGGCTGGAACCGGTCAGCTTATGCAGTGGCTCTGTGCCACTGTGCCCTGATCCCCTCAGCAAATAAATAGATAACTGGGCTATCGCGCCTTCAGCCCATTACTCTGGCTCGGGGCACTGCTTTGCAGCCAATTAGGCGCGTCACCAAGCCTCTGCCTTGCACTGCCCCTCAGCCTTCCTCAGGCTGGGAGCGCGCCTCTCAGAACACCAGCCAATGGGCGCGTCACCCTGCTGCCCCGCCCCTCAGCCTTCCTCCTCCTTCCTTCCCAGAATGCAACTGGAGGGACTCCTACCTCCCGCTCACTACGAAGCACGCCACCAGGAGAACGAGCAGCACGATGCCTCCCGCGATGGACACGGCCAGGATGGTGGACTGGTTGGGATCTCCGATGGCCAGCATGTCTGTCGGGAGAGGAAGGAGAACAGCAGTTTAAACAGAGAGAGCATAATGGCAGCATGGAAGCACAGAGTACCAGTCAGTTCACCCTATCCGACAGGTTCAAACGTGACTTTTTTCAGTCTATTGAGGTCATAGGTACATTAAGCCATCCTCTAAGTTATGGGATGGTCGGGCATAATGCCCATCTATACATCACCAAGAGTTCGGCTACAGAGTTTCCTACAAAAATTACCACAGAGTGGTAATGGTTTTGCTAGAAATTTTCTTGAGCAAAGGCAATTTGTCACATGTGACGTGCTCAGCAGGTAAAATGCAGGCAGGAAATATGCCAGTCAATGGTGTATAATGCAGCAGCCTAGGAAGATAAACAGCAAAACATAATTATATTTTCAGACACTTAGCTGTCGGAAGGCATCATTTTTTGAACAAACATCCTGTGTTTTTAGGATAATGAACCAGCAGCTACCAGAACCGTCAATTTCCAGACAAAGACAAGGACAGGATAAACCTGCAAATCCATGCAAATTACAACAATAAATAAGATCCTCCCAGGATCTGATTTAATCTCATAACAAAAACACTGACTTGAAGCGCTAAATATTCTTTTGAAGTCTTCCTTTTAACAGTGATTTGACAACAAGGCCAGGTTTGTTAAAGGAAAGCATTCTTGTCCTCTGAGGCAGTTAATGATGTATCCCTTCCAAAGAAGGCAGCAGTGTCTATGAGCAGGGAAACGCTCTGCTTCACAGCCTTACAGCAGTGGATTTATAGATTTCATGAGCATCTGTTCACAGAGAGAGAGACAGAGGGGCGTGAAAGCGAGAGAGAGGGAGTGTGAGAGAGAGGAGAGTGAAAGGGTGGAAGAGAGAGAGAGGATGACAGAGACAGGAAAATTAGGGAAGGGGGGAAAAGAGGAGAAAAGCAAGGGATGAGAGGAGGGAGAGAAAGACAGGGGCATGAGAGCAAGAGAGAGGATGTGCGAGAGAGGAGAGGGGAAGAGCAAAGGAGAAAGAGGATGAGGGGAGAGTGGAGCCAGCAGAGAGAGGAGAAGGAGGAAAAGCAAGAAGAGGAGAAAAGGGAGGGATGAGAGAAGAGAGAGACAGAGGGGGCGTGATGGCAAGAGAGAGGATGTGCAAGAGAGGAGAGCGGAAAGAGGATGAGGAGAGAGTGGAGCAAGCAGAGGCAGGAGGAGGAGGGAAAGGAAGAAGAGGAGTAAAGCGATGGATAAGAGAAGAGAGAGGGGGAAAGAGTTTAGAGGGGCACAGCGAAGGGGAGGGCGGCACACACCTTCATGGCTGGTCTCCAGCTCGATCTCCCCACCGTAGTTCCCGTAGCCGCCATCGGTGCGAGCTCGAACCCGGAACACATAAGTGGTCCCTGGCTTCAGCCCGTCCACAGTCATAACATTCGACTTGGTCTTCAGGACCGTGTAGTTCTGATCTCTCTGGTTCTGATGGGAGACAAACCCAACACAAGAGCGATAAACCCCAAAAAGAACGCGTCTGAGGTGATGCACTCTCTCTTCAAACGGTCTGTTACTTTCCTTCGCGAATTATGCACGTCTAACCCAGCCCAACACATTGCTGAAATGTGTTCCTGTTTGTATGTTAATTTGGAGGGGGAAAAAAGAGGAGTTTTTGAGTAATTTTGAGGCTTACAGTCAACATCAAGTTCCCGGTGAGGGAGCTGATGCATCGCACTCTAAAGCAATTCCGCAACAGAATGATGACGATCAGCTGAATTAATCATGAACATCATTTCAAAGGCAAGCCAACAACACTTCAGAAAATGTTAATTTCCGTGAATGGACAACAGGCTTCAGAGTCCACGGGGGGAGAGAATCCCAGTCGAACGCTAACGCCAAACATTTTTTTCCTTTGATTTTCATGTTTGTTAAACAGCTGCTCTCCAATGCTTTCGCGTACAACAAACAAATCATTAAACTCAAGCCCCTAAAGGTAATTGGATTTTTTTGTACAGTTGCTGCCAACAAACAAAGCGATGAAAACTGGCTCGTATCGTCGACACGAATACCATTTAGAAAACTCCTGTCATGTAGAATAACGGTAGCAATAACAGAAATCACAGTAATAAAATGTTTCATTCATGAACATATTACCGCCTGGATCGTGGCGAGTTCAGCAGAAGTTCATGGCGGAGTAATCAGATTAACCCGCCGACTGAAAGCCGAAGCGTCGGCATGAATCAGCGAAAGGCGTTAAAAGATGATGTCATTTTGATGGCAAAATAAAAGCCTCCGCTGAAAAAAACCTCCCAGAACCCCGCCGCCATTGCTGCAACATGACGGCTTCTCTCTGAGCCCCTAGCTGTCATTTACACTCCATTTACTAAATAACAAAATGTAGGAAAACACGAATAATATACAGAAACGATACGGCAGAAAATAATTATGGGCAGCACGGCTGGGCAGTGGTGCGTTCAGAGTTAATCGCTACCCTGATGAAGACATGAAGTCAAAACGATTCCTTCATAAGACTCAATGTAAAATGTAAAGTGGCATATCATTTGGGAGCTGCTTTCCATAATTATCGTCTCTTTTGCATTATCAAAAAAGCCTTATTTCATTTGAGAAACATATCCAGAGTTGGGCAATTTTTCACACAGGCTGTTGCAGAGAGGTGAATTCGCGCCTTTATTGCTAGCAGGCTTGGACAACTGCAGCGCGCGACTCTCTGGTCTGCCTAAACAAACCGTTTAGAGACTGAAATTGCTACAGAACACTGCAGCCAGAGTATCAACCAGAACTAAAGGAAGGGTACACATCACCCGTATATTTTCTTCCACACACTGATTGCCTTGTGTGTTTTAAAATCGACTTTAAGGTCATTTTACTGGTTCTTCCAAGCAAGTGGCTCACTATCTCAGTTCAAAACAGATCGGTTAAATGACTACCAGCGAAGACCCAATCTTAGATCGTCCAAAAATAATTTGCTCTGTGTTCCACAAGTAAATCAAGAGAGTAGTGGAGAGGCAAGGTTTTTTTTGAAACAAGGCACTGTCAACATATAATTTTAAAAGCAAACTGAAAACACATTTTTGAAAAATTGTTTTTGGATGACATGTCCTTATTTTGATCTGCTTTTATTCATCTTTTGCGGTTATTTGATCTTATCTTTATTATATCTTAATATTTCCTAATGTTTTGTTTTTAAAATATGTCATTTTTAAACATGATTTGCATTATTATATTATTTCTATCTTGTTTTATTACTCTGTAAAATGCTCTGTTAGGCACTTTGGGTTGCCAAATGTTTTATGAAATGTAGTTTAAGTAATTTTTATGGTGATTAGTATCACTACAGTTTGTTGCCTAGGTTGTGACAAATGTAGCAGAAACATTTTGAGCAGTAAATGAATAAATACATTGCAACATTTAGATTAAAAATACATAGAAACATCTATCTATGGAAAACACAGACTTTTATAAGAAAAAAAATGCCATTTGGGATTTTACTCATATGAAATGACATTTAAACAGTGTAGCAAAGGGAAGTTTGGAAACCCTGTTTGGAACACAGCTGTTGCTGCTGTCCAGGTAGGAAATCAAGTTCTCATCCAAGTGGCTTCTCCTGTGGCACAGCTCTTAGTAACACGGAGTATCAAATCCATCAAAGCACTTTGACTTCCAAAAGGCAAGGGCTCCAGTTGGTTCAAATTAGTCAATGACTGATGAAGCACCTGGCTCAAACAGCTCAACCTTCAATTTAGTGCTCCCTGGAGAAGCATTTGTTCTTCACATGAATTGCTCTTGATTTTGCACTGACTCATGGGACAGAAAAGCTTACTGGTATTTTGGCAAGGTATTGTTTTATTGTAACTGAGGTGACCTGTCTTTGCATTAAAGCCAAATAATAGGTTTTTTTTTTTAATTTACATATAAAAATATCTATATTTTTCCCAGCCATCTGGCCATTCGAGCTTTTTCAAAGAAATTCAGCAATGGATGTATGAAGACTCTAGAACATTGCCTTTACTTTGGCATTGTGACATCATCACTGTGAGACAGTGTCTTTGGTTTGTTCATGAGGACCACTTTAGGTCAGTAAATTCCTATGGTTAAGCCTGCCAACCCCTCTAAGATTCCCCACAGCTAGCATTCAGTGCCAAAGCGCTTTCACCAGGCTGGGAAATTTTCCTCTCGGTCCACCCTCCACATGTTCAGGGAAGGTTTACAGCATTTCGTTTTGTGGGGGATGTCCCTCCACCCCTGTCTGCCCACACCCCCCCTGCTGAGGGAGTCAGAGGAGGGAACGTGCTGACTGTGCTTCAGCGTTAGCGCCAGGTTCTGCCAACATCAAACGGCGGAATCTCACAGCGGCTGCCCTTGCCAGAGTCCCCATCTGCCTGCTAAACCTCCCAGCCCAGATCACCGCTCCCGGCCCCCGCACCCGTCACCCCGCCCTGCTCCTGCCCCCGCCTGCCCTCCCTCCAGCTGCAGCGGGGGTGAGGGGCGCTCGCGGGATGAGGAAACGCCCCACAAAGTTTAACCCAGTAAGCGCGTGATACTTTCAGTGTTCCCATGCGTAACGTTGTACGATCGTTTGCCTGGTTTCCACATATATCAGTGTAACAATGAGGTAAGTTCACGATCAAGCTTGTGAGGTATTGAAGAACAGCAGGTAAAGAAATCCGGCAGTTAAACCATAGGAGGAAAAGGACATCACCATCATAACTTATGTGCCCCGATGACAATCGAGACCAAGCGATAATATCATATGAATGGGTTAATAGCCTGGCAAAGGAGACATTCCCAAAGGCACAATGAGAGTCTGAACCTCAATTACATCCACTCAGGCTGACAGCCCGTGAGTAATCAGGACTGCCTTTAACGAGGGTCACAGGTCACCATGTAGGCAGTCGGCGGGCAGGGGCGCGGGGCGTGTTTGATCGACTGACCTTCTCGTAGTAGATGACCTCGTACTCCACAATGGCCCCGTTGGCCCTCTCGGGGCCCTGCCACGCCAGCGTGATGCTGTCCTTACTCTTCCTCTCTTTCAGGATCACGCTCACTGCAGAGACAGAGAAAGACAAGAAGGGAGGGAGAGAGAGACAGAAAGAGAGAGAGCATGGGGAGGAAAACAGAGAGAGAGGGAGACAGGATGGGAGAGAGGGAGAGGGACGGAGAGAGGGAAAGAGACAGTGGGAGAGGGGAGAGAGAGACAGAGACAGGGGAGAGTTGACCCTAGGGTTGGGACATCAGAGAGGGACCAAGAGGGAGAGAAAAGGTTAGGATGGGAGAGGAACAGAACAACTCTAGAGAGGCAGGGAGGCAAAAAGATATCCCAGGGAAGGAGAGAGCGAGAAAAAAGGGAGAGAGGGAAAGAGAGACAGAGATGGATCAGAGGATCAGCTGCAGAGAATGGGGAAGGAGAGAGAAAGCGGATGGGGAGAAAAACAGAAAAAGGAATAGAAACAGGGAAGGGGAGAGAGGGTTGGGATGGGGAGAGAAAAAGAAAAAGGAAGAGAGACAGGGAGGGCTAGATGGGGATGGAGGCAGAGAAAGGGAAAGAGCGGAATGGGGGGAGAGAGGGGAAAGAGAAACTCCATTTTCAAAGAAAGATAAAGACAGTGAAAGTGAGAGGGGGTAAGAGAAGAGAATTGGAAACAAAGGGTTCCCAGAAAGATATCTCAGAAATGAAAAGAAAGACAGCAGAGGAAGAGAGAGGAAGGGGAATGGAAAGAGAAATACAGAGAAAGGGAACATAGAAAGGAGACAGAGAATGAGAATCAGTGGAGAGCAAGAGAAAATGTGAAAGGGTGAAGAAGGAGAGAGCTCTTGAGCAGAGGGAGAGAGACCCATCCCTGATTGAAATTGATCACAGCTGATGAGACACCTGGCAATTAATCACCACCCCTAATTAAAGAGCATGGATCACGGTCTCAATCTAAAGAGCTTTTAGATGAGATGGAGGAGCTGTATTACAGTTCAATTGCACTGCCTTTTCCAGGTGGGGGTGGGGAGAAACAAACACAGAGCTGATCCTCAGTCTCCTCTTCTCCCACACACCTGGGATTACCCTGGGAGATGCATGGGCCTTTTCCCCCAGTTTGGTCTCACTCCCATTCCCATGTCTTTTTATGCTGTCGGTGGCATGTTAACCAATCATCCACTCCACATGTGCTTGGTAGGTGCCCATATCCAGGGACAGTGAGGGGCAGCTACTGAGCTGGCATCTTCCCCATGAACCATTCAAAAAAAAAACAATTACCAGCAGAAAAAATGGTCAGCATCACTGCCATTGGGTTAACATTATGCCCCTGCATGTTAAACCTTTGGTTTGACTGGATAAACACACACACACAGACATGGTGGTGACAGGCTCTACTGAAGTAGTGGCTATGTTTCAGTTCCCAGTTAATGCGCAGTGTCATTGTCTTGGGCTAGGCCCACTTAATCTGTGGATAACCCCCCAGGATTTATTAAAGCCACTCTGGACAAGAGAGGCTGTAATCCTATGTCCAGTCCCTGGTGGCATTCACAGCCTTGACCACCATGGCCCCACCCTGCACAGGAGCGGGGGGAAAAAACCCACAAAGTGGCAAAGGATAATTCACAGGACACACAGCAAAACAGCAATGCCAATACCTCCTCGAACCGTGGGTAAAGGTCACCTCGGAGCGCACAGAGGGGACCCTGTTGCTCCAGTGCCTCAGTGACAGCAGGGATGTAAAGACTAGCCTTCGAGGAGGAACCTGACAGACGCCTGACAAAATGTTTGACATTCACTGGACCTTGAGTAAATGCACACATCTGCTAACAACAGAAACAGCGACTCTGTGGCATGACTCACAATGTGCATTAAGAAAGCAAAAAAAAAAAACAGCAAACCTTGCTTTTGTCTCGAAGAGATGGTGGGCATGCTTCCTGTCTCACATTAAAGTCAAATCATTTGTCTGAACTGTAAAAGTGACTCACAGAACAAAGGAATAATACAGAATGCTTTCAGAAAAAACCCCTTCCTGTTTTTTTAATCACAGACCATTTGCATCAAGACTAGATCAAATCTCCCAGAAGTTTTCAACTTCTGTTTAAACAGGTTTAACACAAGAAAACATCACACCTGCTTTGTTATTTGACTAAGGGTTTCAGTCAAACAGACTCAGTCAGTGAAGCCCATTCAAAAACTTATGTACTGAGGCTATATTTTAGAGAATACATTTTCTCTTTAGCTCAATGTATTGTAAAATTTATGTATGATTGACATTTTGGAGCCCTTGAAACAAATGCCTGATTTGTATTTATATATTTTAATCACATTTCCAAAAATTCTTGACCATTAAAAACATATTTCCATGCATATCACAATGCATTTCCATCGAGTCTGAATCTTTAGTTCCAGGTTTTGGAACTCCCAGTTTGTGCCACCATGTCAGGACCAGGTTCAACAGACATCGGGTGCATTCTGGGAAAGCCGGGGACTCCCCGCTGCAGGTGAGCCTCACCTGTCTGGCTGGTGGTGATGTTGACGGAGATGAGCTGGCGGGGGCTGGGGCTGAGGTCGGACACGCCATTCACCGCCTCGACGCTGAAGGTGTAGTTGGTGTGGGGCAGCAGGTCGGTGACCTGCACCTTGGTGAGGGACAGGCCGAACTGCCGCGGGGTGAAGTGGAGCCCGCCGCCGCAGGGGCCGCACTTCCTGCCGTCCCCGGAGCACTTCCTGCAGTGGACGCTGTAGGTGACATCCCCCCGGCCCCCCGTGTCGCGGGGCGGGCTCCACTCCAGCGTCACCGATGTCTCGTTGATGGTGGAGATGGGGCTCTCGGGGGCCGATGGGGGTC
>CM032876.1:8917279-8934779 GCA_019176425.1 Megalops atlanticus
ATCCATCCAAGTTATATAAGCAACAGTGACAGACCAGGTTAACTGGCTTTTTAGACAGGGAAAGGACAGGAGAGGGAATAACATTATATGTTTTCAGATAATCCAGCCAGGACTCCTGCTAAGGCCAATATCACACTAATGCCACGGTGCAGTAGTTAGCATGTAGCATTCAACACCTAATGTGGACAAACATGCCAGGAGCCATAGCAACCTGCAACTCAGTACTGCCTGACGGCTGTTAACTACGTGCAACATGTTTTGGTTCTCGGCTGGGACACCTCTAGGGAAAAAACACAGATTGTTGTTTCTGGAGGTGGTGTTGATGCACCGGTAGGGGACCTTACAGGGAACCAATGCCCCGGAGCAGTGACGGAGATACTGTGCTGGAGGAGGTTCATTTCAGATGATATGTTAAGCCGAGGTCCTGACACTGTGGTCATTACAGGTCCCAGGGCACTCATTGCAAAGAGTAAAGGGCTCCCTGGTGTCCTGTCTACATTCCCACTCAGACTCATTCAATCTGGTCATCTAATAATCCCCCAAGTTAATTGACTAAATGATGCCCTCCCCCAAGTGGTCATTGTAATAGAGAACTGGTTCTCAATTGACCCTACCTGGTAAAATGAAATAAATGTTTGTCAAAACACTGCTATGTGTGATACCATGCAACTGCAGCAGACAATAACTTTATTTAATAGAATAAAATTACCTTCAAAAGTGTGTGAGCTATTTCTTTATTAATTGGTGTTGGTAAACAGAAAAATTAAACTGGCGAGAAAAAGAAATAATAGAGAAAAAGAAACTTTCCACCAATAACACTACTGTTTTGCTTCCATTCAAGCTTCCATCCGGCTAGCCTCCTCCAGTTGTGAATTCAAGTTTTATTGTTAAAGATTAACTGGATATTCTTCAACATTTTAAATGGGTACAACAAATAATGAACAAAAATTTACTATCTGCATTTGCCAGATTTAAATGCTTACAGTTCTTCATAGCCTTCATTCATAAAGCTGAATTCAGGACAAAATATGGTAGTCATGCACCTGGGAATTTAACCTCACACTCATTCAACCCCACACACACATGCACTAGCGCATACACACCATCATAAACAATCATACCCACACATATGAGATGAATACCGGCCACAAACTGGTCAGAATTCAAAATAAGGAGGTTTGGGCCCAGCCTGCCATTAAACTGACATTGACATTGAAGAGACGAACACAAAGGAAAGGCTTTTTCTGAGGAGAAATGTTTTCACACAGCCCTCAACAGCTTGTCTACAAGGGCGAAATACGGCCCAGAGGAGCATCTCGGGGCACCAAAGTCTAAAAACATCTCTGTTTGCGAGAGGGGGCCGAGGGTAAGTGTGTTTGAGTGCAGCGGGAGACACACTCCCCTGCATTAGGGAGCGTCTCTGGGGGACTCCCGGCCAGACACCCAGCCTCGCCGCGCACTAAAAGCAAACCATTTATTTAGCAAACAAGTTTGATATATGTCACTTCTCATCAGGCATGGCATCCCGGCTTTGAGCTCCTCTGACTCAGCGGGCAGAAGTTTTCGGGAGACTCAAGGACCGGAGTTAAACTTTAAGCCTTGCGCACGAAAATAAACAAAAGGCAGAAGGAAAAGAATGGAATCAAGATGAAGTCAATGTCAGCTGGAAATGAGACTGAAAGTTTGGTTGTTTTCGTCTTTTGATCATTAGTAATTTGCTACTAAACGTCGAGGAGGCCATGGCCTTGGTTCAATCAGCTTTAATCTCTCTCTCAATCAAATTAAGGTTTAAATTAAACAAGCGTTGCTTTTTCTCAGTGCAATTTTCTTCCACTAGTTTTTGGTGATGGCTGACCTTGCCGTGTGTTTGTGAGGAAAATAAGTAACATCTGCATTTAGTTTTTAGTCCAAGTTAAAGGCAAGTGTTAATTGAACTCAGGCCTTTGTGTCGCCAATATACACCGATCTACATTCCTGAATCTGGTCTGTCAGTCTGTTTCTGGAAGTTTCTGAGAGGGCTTTGAGCCTCCCTCTGAAGCCTCTCCTGCTCCAATAAGCCATATTTACAGCACAACAATATAGCCAGCGATGTATGCATGAATAATGTATAGATATATATCCAGCTATTTTCAGCTCTATCCTGCTGCAGATGGATCCTCCAGAGAGATGACCGTGTGCTGGAGGAGAGCTCGGAGCGCAGGAGAAACACACAGACTTCCAGAGCTCATTATTTTAAAAGTACAAACATAACCGCATAACCCGCACACTGAAATGGATTTAAGCAACATTTTACTCCCTTGGATCACTTCTGGTGAAAAAAAAATATATACATAATCACCACACTGTGACTGTAACTAATGATGTTCCAAGGTTAACATTGCAAGTTTAACATATGTGGCCACTAGCCGCTGTTAATGACAGGTGCATATTAACTGCGGTCTTAATGGTGGCTGCAATGAGTTATGCTGTCCGCTAAGTTATGGGACTGCGGTGAGGCCACATACGATACGCAGCACTGACCACACAACATGGCCATGCATGCTAGCACCAATACAGCCGGCTAGATAGAAAATCAGGTTGACAATGGATTATGTTTGCTTGCTAGTTAACTTGATAATAACATGTAAAAAGGAAAAAAAAAAAACAGACTGCACCTCTGCCCTGATATGCAAATCTTCACCATTCATAGACCTGATGTCGACATTCATAGGGTATCATGACCAAACATTGTCATTGGCAAACAATATTGCCATTATTCTGCACTGTTATACTTCATCAGGTTGTATGAATAGTATCATTCTCACCAATAACAAACAGAACCAAAAACACTTTCAGCTTCCAAAACACCAAGTTACTCACATGAAAATACGTGCAACTGTAAATAGTATGAATAAATGAGTGTACACAGGAGACTGCAGAACTGCAAGTAGTTACTCTGTATAAGCCAGTAGAAATACTTGTAAAAATAGGGCATTCAAAGTATTGATATAAAAATTAAGCCAAACAAAATAAGCAGTATCCCCCAGCAACCCTCCTCAATGTTTTCAGCATTTTTTGAGTAACTTGGTCTTGTGTTTTTTTACCATACAGTATGTTTAAGTAACTTGGCATTTTTGTGTGCTTGTGTATTTGTGCACGTGTATGTGTGTGAGTGTGAGTGTGTGTGTGTGTGTGTGTGTGTGTGTGGGTGGGTTTGTGTGTATGTGTGTGTGAGCGTGTGTGAGAGCATTTGTGTGTCCGCGTGCATGCGCGTGTGTGTTTGTGTGTGCGCATGTGTATGTGTGTGTGTGTTAATTGAGACTACCTTACATTTTTATTTGGTACTATGTTACTGCCTTGATGCAGCTCTATACTGTTAGAAAGATGAGCCCATCACATTGTTATCTGTAGGGAATAGAAGGAATAAAAGTGCTACAGAGACCTCACTCTGTCTCCACATGCTGTGGGAGCTCACAGGTCACAGGGCGTCCATTAGAACACCTAACCTGGCACCGAGTCTGGGGAGAGACACCGCCTCGTTAATGCAGTGAAGATGATCCGCCTGTGTTTAACCACAGAATAAAAAGACCATTCACTGACGGTCACTGTGTCCTTGTCTTTCTCTCTGTCTCTCGCTCCTCCTCACTTCCTCTCTTCTTCCGTCTCCTTGCTCTCTCGCTCATTCCCCTCTTTTCTCACCTTCTCTCTCTTTCTTTTTCCCTTTCTCTCTCTCCATCTTGTTTCCTCTTCTCCTTTTTGCCTTTCTGTCTCTCTCCCTCCCCTTCTCTCTCTCTGCGTCTCTCTCTAACTCTCCCTCTCCCTCTCTCCTACTCTCTCTCTCTAACTCTCCCTCTTTCTCCATCTCTCTAACTCTCCCTCTCTCTTTACCTCTCCCTTTCTCTCTCTCCCTCTCTCCATCTCTTTCCTTCCCTCTCTCTCCCTCTCGCTCTCCCTCTCTCCTCTCTTTCTCCCTCTATCTCTAACTCTCCCTCCTCCTCTGTCTCTACCTCTCCCTTTCCCTCTCTCTCCCTCTCTCTCTCCCCCCTCCCTCTTTCTTTCCTTCTCTCGATCTCTCTCCCTCCCTCTCTCTCTCCCTGTGTCTCTCTACCTCTCCCTTTCCCTCTCTCTCTAACTCTCCCCCTCTCTCACTCTCTCCCCTTTCCAGTCTCTCTTATTGCCCCTGTTTCTGTTCTTTCTGGTAAATGACCCATTTTCCCCAGACCCCTGTGGAATAAGCCCCCATATTGGAGCGTTCACCTGTCGACACCAGAGAGCTACTTCAGCTCCACCAGCGCAGAGCACAGTGGTAGCTGGAGGAAAGGGTTTGAAATGAATGCACCGCAGGCTGGCTTTATTTCACAAAACTCAGACAACACGAGTCCTGTGTTCTTTCCACAGGCCACCCCAAACATTGTTGAATCAACAAAAAGTCAACAGAATTGGTTAGAAAGAGTTCTGCTGGATTTAATATTTTATTGTTCCTTAGCTTGCCGTTAAAGTGTTTGATCAGCACACAAGTACAGTCCTGCCTGTGGCATGAACAACTGAGATTAAGTACCTCATTCTAAGTGGACAACAGAGTAGTACCTTAAGGGTGTGCAAACCAAAGCCATTGGGTTATATCTTTTAGCTTTGATCCTTTAGCCATGACTATACATCACTACATTGCATACACACTACACACACACACACACACACAAACACATGCACACTGCACAGACACACACACCCACAAACACACAAACGCATGCACACTGCACAGACACAGATACACACACACACATGCACACACACACACACAGTTCCTCTAATCAGCACAATGAGCACATTAGCTAATCACATTTACTTCAGGTGGTCATCTGACAGCGAGCATCAGAAACGCTCTTGGATTGACTGACCGATAGATCCAGGGATCTAATGATTGACAGATTAACACAGAGATGAATGCCCTCGCCCAACTCTAAGCACATCACTATGTGTCTGAAGGTCACGGGTTTAATCAAGGCTCCAATGCCTCTATCTGACCCAGCAGGGTCTTAAATCACAAGCAAAGCATTCAGCGTGGGCTTCGTCCATCCCATTACATTACATTACATTCATTTAACAGACTCTCTTATCTAGAGTCTCTCTTATCAAGTGCATCCATCCAAGTTAAACAAGCAACAGTGTCAGACCAGGCTAACACCACCCCCAGACCGGTGAGTGTGAGCACAACACCATTCAAGCCCTGCCACAAGTTAACTAGCGTTAACCTGAAACTAGACAGAATAAAACTAAGGGAGGCCCAGTACAAACACTACCATACATGGCATGTCACCAAATCAAAGTCGTTTAGATCACTAGATCACTAGGCGCTGCTCACCTGTACAGCACACAGCACTGGGTACACAGCTCAGAGTACACAGCACAGAGTACACAGCTCAGAGTACACAGCAGAGTACACAGCACAGAGTACACAGCTCAGAGTACACAGCAGAGAGTACACAGCACAGAGTACACAGCACAGAGTACACAGCTCAGAGTACACAGCTCAGAGTACACAGCAGAGAGTACACAGCTCAGAGTACACAGCTCAGAGTACACAGCTCAGAGTACACAGCACTGGGTACACAGCTCAGAGTACACAGCAGAGAGTACACAGCACTGGGTACACAGCTCAGAGTACACAGCTCAGAGTACACAGCAGAGAGTACACAGCTCAGAGTACACAGCACAGAGTACACAGCTCAGAGTACACAGCAGAGAGTACACAGCACAGAGTACACAGCTCAGAGTACACAGCAGAGAGTGTCATTGGCCCTGTCAGCACAGCACTTAACCTGTGCTACACCCTGGGGAAGAGGCGGAATGCCCCATCATTCTCACATTCCACCATGACATCACTGATCCATTACTTGGATGGGTATTCAATGGCTTATTCATTGTGGCACAGTGGTTAGGAACAGGGCTTGAGCCTCTAAGCTTGCTGGTTCAATTCCCTGGTGGGGCACTGTTGTTCTGTCCTTGAGCGAGGTACTTAACCCCATTTTTCTCAACAAACATCCAGCAGTATGAAGGGATGGTATCTAAACTGCATAAGCTTTGTTTGCATTACATTGTTTGCTTAGAAGATGCTCTGGATGAGACAGTCTCCTCAGTGAATAATGTAAGGCAATGTCCAGCATATGTACTGTCTCATCCACGATAATAAAAGAGTGTCTAAGAATACCTGCACACGGTAAGAGATAATCTTGTTGTTGTTAATATATTTGTTTATCTCAGTGTGAGTGAATGCATATCTCAGAGTTCTACACCCTGCTCCATACAGTACTGCTGTATCTGCATCCAGTCTGGTCTCTTCACCCATACACCTCCAGAAACATGAAGAGTCGCCACAAACTACAGACATAATTCTGCCTGTGGAGAAGGACTGGCGAACAGAAGGCCTTTTTCTCAGACAATCAACAGAGGCTAATAAAGAAGCAACAGAAAAACTGATAAATATCAATCAATGGTTGCGCCAGTCCTTCATTCTCACCTGAGGGCAGGTGTGTCAGGTCACACACTCCGAATCTTGCTGATTCTTTTTTCCACACTCTGCACACCTTCAACAAACCCTCTGCATGATCTGCCAAGCCATGCTAATTAAACTCACTGTCAGTGAGCAGCCTAATAGAGTAATAGTGGATCTCTATTACCAAGACCAGCATTCCAAGACCGAGGGGGCTTATCCTACACACACACACACACACACACACACACACACACACACACACACACACACACACACACACACACACACACACACACACACACACACACACACACACACACACACACACACACACACACACACACACACTGTCAAGTGGAAGATTTGGGGGGTGAGTGGGTGCAAAACCAGTCCAAACTTTTTGTGTTTCCAAAAAACCTCCCAGCATAGCTGAATAAGAAAAAAATAATAGTGTGGTTTTACTTGGGGGGCCGTCGCTGACGAGCGGACACGAGGCGGAACATTTGAGGAGTCGTCTGGCAAAGCGAAACGGGCGCTGTTTTCTATTGCTGCTGAGGCAGAGTGGCAGAATGAGTCTGCTCTTTTCAGAGGAAGCGTTGATGCCCCCAAATAAAAAAGCATGTCTGTGCAGGGGGGCAGGGGAGGCGGCGGGGGTTCAGGCAGTGCGACACTTGAAGCATCTAATTGCATGCTGAAAGATCCTTTGCACGGTGCGGGGGGCACCGGGCTTGCAGGCCGCCGCCAAGTTTTTTGCCCGCCGTCGGAGTTGCCTAGCTGCTCCCGTCTGGCCACTCTCCACTGCCCCCCCCTTCCTTCCTCTGCGTTCCAAAACTGCCAGCACACACGGCTCCCCATACCCCCCCCCACAGCCAATCCGATCCCTGGCTGAGCCAGCTTTGCGTTCTCAGTCGCGGCGGGGTCTGGTGCCGGCGCTGACAGTGGAGATGACTGAGCAAGCAGCTATTCAGCCCAAAACCCTCTGCCAGCCTAAACCGTGCTGATCTGAGCACCTGCCCTCAGTATAATATGATACAGTACATATATTACATTACATTACATGCATTTTGAAGACACTCTTATCCAGAGCAACTTCCATCACAATAGAACATAAGTGTATCTGTAAATTTCAACGAGAAACAGTGTCAGACCAGGCTCACAACACTCCCAGACCGGTGAGTGTGAGCATAACACTATTCAAGCCCTACCACAAGTTAACTTGTGCAACCTGACAGAAACCTGACAGAGGTATACTACGATACAGCAGTCCCTCGAAGATAGATTCAAAATACATCACATATAAAAGGTATCTACAGGATAATCCTCAGTGCATGGTGGTGCGCCCACTCCATTATCAGACTCGCACACAATGCATACACAACTTAACATCCCTAGCCCTTTCCTGCATTGTTGATGGAGAGAATGGACGGCCCGAGCAGTTACATCCACCCGGTGCAAACACTCAGGCCCTGCTGCTGCAAGCGGATCGATCCGCCCAGCCGACGGCTCAGCTCCGGGGGGACGGACGCTGCGTCTTGATCTGCGTTTGTTGCTCATTTCGTGGGGGTCAGTAAAAACCCCCGTGCTGATCCCGGCACCGCCCGAGCGCAGCTCGCATTCCGCGGCGGTCCTAAATCCGCCCCCACCCCTCAAAATCCACACCAGACGGGTCTCAGGGAATCAGCCTCCGGCGGAACGGAGCCGCGCCTGTGCCAGGGCCGCCGCCACGGCAACGGGCGAAGGCTCCATCTGCGGGAGCCAGCTCCCGGGGAGGGCGAGAGGGAGGAAGAGGACAGCAAAACACGTGGAGAAGGCCTGCGTCTCTACGGATGGAGTTCGGCGAGACTCGTCTATAAATAGAGGGGGACGCTGTAAAAAAAGAATTTCTTTTTGCAAAGGAGATTTGTAGAAAAAAGAGAAAGTGTTCGCTGAAAGGTTTATTTTGACCCAAAGTAGTCCCACCCGTCTTGATGGCACAGGCACCAGAATCATAAAGCCATGTGAGTGTAGCCAACATTACATAAAAGCTCTCAAACAGAACATCAGCCTCAAAGAGGTTATTACTCTTTTTAAAACTTTCAGCAACACGGACTGCTTTGGCAACCAGGACCAACACAGCATCAGACAGGAGAAGTGGTGAGAGCCCTGCAGTCTGATCCAGAAGCTTATTAGCTTGAATCCCAAGCAGAACAGCCCCTCTGCTGTATCTCTGGCCAAGGTACTTTACCTTGAGTACTTGCAACAGTAGAAATCCGTCTCCAGGTTTAATATTCTGTAATATCGAGCAAATGAATAATCTACATGAACTCATATCTCTACGGCTGGAGCAGAGGCCAGCTCCATACCTAGGCATGACTAATCAATGGCCTTTCTCTTTTGAGGAGAGTGGTGTCAGGCACAGAGAATCAATCACGCTGAATAATTCCCAGCCCCACCAAAGGGGTAACCAAAGAGAGTTTCCCCACAGAGAATGTGCATCGATTCGAGGGGAGTTAATCAAAAGAGAAAGAATATAATAGCTAAAAACGCATCTCAGATAGCTTCAGGAGGTCTGTCTTATTAAATATTAATACGCCTCTGACTGGAGTCCTTTGTTTATGGCGATCAATAGCTTTTAGATTTAATATCACAGGACTGGCAATGCCGCACAGGGAGGGGGAATCACAACAGCCCGAAAGGTGGAAAAATGTCACCTGATCAATCGATCACAGAGTTTGCAGACCCGTGCACTGGAGTCTTTTCTACTTAAACTGAGAGTTCAAGTTTCACGTCCAGGTTTGTGAAAAGGTCACATCCCATCCAGGACCTTGGCTTCCTTCAGAGGCATGCAGGAGAAAAAAGAGAAAACAAGGCCCCACTTCCCTGTCACTCTACCAAAGGGTGGATAGTACCACTCTCAGGTGGCCTCAAGCTCCAGTAGTATCAGCGAAATCACTCACTCAGATCTGAAGCAAAACCAGCCATTCCTCCAGCTCGTCTTCCAATCTTCTGTTAAAAATCAAACCTCTAGCCCTAGGCATAATCACCCCAGCTCAGCTCCTTAAACGGACATTAAAAGCTTGGGTAAAGAGCATAACTCAAGCAATGAAGCTCCACATTGAACCTTTGATACAACAGTCAGGGTTTTTTTTGACTATTTGTTTGTTTTTTTCTTTCAATGTCATTCCCCGACTTCTGCTGTTCTGTTCACTTGTTATGGGAGGGAGAAAGAACGCTGTCACCAGCTCACAGCAATCGTACGGAATTTATTCAACTTCGAGCTACTCCGTGTTTCATAAATAATTCAGTAAGAAGAACTACATTAAATAAACAATATTGCGGAGAATTTCAATCCTTACACAGAAAGCACTTGGAAGAGAAATGGCTGACAGAGAGAGAGTTGAAAAGCACTGACAGAGACCTGACATTTAAAAGAACATTTTACATATTGCTTATGTGGTCTCAGGGCTCCACTCACTCAAATGTTAATTGCTGTAATCGTGTTTGTTCATGAGAGGATTCAAATCTTTCGGTCCTTTCCTTTGCAGTGTCACATATCAAGGTTTGATGAAGACATTTGAAACTGACTTGGAGTCTCCCGCTTGATTATTTTTTTTTCCCTCTAACCAGCAGGTAAAACATGCATTAGCTAAGCAAACACATCTACACTTGTTTACTCCTCCTCTATCATGTATGTAATATCATGATATGGACGGAATTGGCTTGGACACAGAATTAGAGTGGTTTTGATTGGTTTAAAGTTGTCAGCTCCATCCATCACAGACAAAAAAACTTGATTTGAATTTGAACAAAGATTGTGATCTGATTGAACGGACTCCACAATTCAGTTGAGTAGATCCATTCTAATAATTCTGTATCTTTGGGGTTTGTCTCCTTAGGCAGGTGAAGTGGTTTCTTTCTCATAGGTATTCCCACAGGTGTTCAAACAGATATTCCCTTTATTGACCAGATAATCAGTTCTGTGAGTTTCACGTTGTCGGGTATATCTCTTCCATTACAGGTTACACATTTTTTATAAGCATTTAAGCAGACACTTTTCTATCCGTTTATACAGCTAGATTTTTTACTGAGGCAATTCTGAGTTAAGCTGTCCAACAGCAGTGCCAGCAACCTTTCAGTTACGAGTCCTGCTCCTTACCACTACGCTACAGTGCCGCCCTGTTTTCTGATTTACCTTTTTGCTATGAACAGTCTGAAAGCAGAACATTAACAGCTAGCATAGCAGTTCAGACAGCACCAGAACCTCCCTGTTACAAGCGAGAACACCCTAGACAAGGGAAGTACAGAGGAAAGAAGGAAAGCAGGAGCCACATATCTGGTCATAACATAGAGTATCTGTTATATTCCATTTTGGCACCTGACAGGCAGCTGTCAAACACTAAGGTCTCCTGGGGGGCGAGGAGCATACAGGTGGGTTCGACAGGTGGATGTGAATTCACTCTCCACACTCCACCACGCTCGTTTCTCTCTGAAACACACTCTCTGACGCCCTCCCACAAACAAGGATTGTTACAGAACAAAATGTCCAGGAGCGGTTCAGAAGAGGTAGGGAGAGGGTGCGGGGGGGTTGGGGCTCTGCTGTGTGGGGAAGGATGCGTTTCCACAGCTACGTGAAAAAAAAAAGAAAAAAATAAAAAAGCTGAGGCCACTCATTCACCCGAGAGAGGGCCACATAATGGTCTCCATGGTAACATAATTCCAAAATGGAACCCCCTTTTGTCAGACGTGAATCTCTTCCTGAATGGCAAATTTCCATTGGGATTACAAACCACTTGTTCTGCTTGCTAACTTAAAGATTGATATATCAAGCCCCCAACCCCCAGTACAGCTAGGCTTCTATGATTGGATTTGACCGTCTTTAAAAGCACGAATCGGTTTGGGAAAGAGGGGGGTGGGGCGGGGGGATTACCATCAAACACACTTTCAGGCGGCTAACTGATTGTTGCACCTGCGGGATGCTAACCACTAAAGACTACAAGCTACTAATGGGTCATATATGCCATTATAGCGAGCAATCCATCTCCATCACAGGAATCAGTCAATACCGTCTGCGCCTGTCATTTATTTGCGGACGATTTTCCACATGGGACGATGCCCTGCGCAGTTACACGTATGCGGTTTGCTTTGTTCATCAATAACTGCATAAAAATGGCTTTAAAAAAAAAAACCACACTGTTTTGCCGGAGATTCGGTGTGTGAGCGTGGCGCGGCCAGGGGCGGGTTCCGAGACCACCGTGACAGGCTTCTCACCGCCGCCTCGTGCCTCGCGGTTATGTAACCGGAGGGGCGCCGTCCGCGCGCGAGACTCTCAGCTCACGCTGGAGAGAAACGTGAACGGGGAGAGACACCTCACCGGGGGACGGGTCAAACCCCTCCAAACCCACCCCCTCCCCAAAACAGTTCCGGCAAACACCTGTCACTCCTTCCTCTCGGCTGAGAAAAATCGCTCAGCCGGAAAAAGAGTGAGAGCAATTACCTGCACGCTTATCCACACTTCGCGTTTCCAGGAACAGAGGAGGACAAAGGAAAACGGAATACAAATATGAACAAATTATAGGAATTTCACAAATATTTGTGTATAATTCAGCTGGAACACCAAAAGAAAACAATCCTGTTGAAAACAGCAGTATGACATCAAACTCCTGCTCCTTCAGGACTGGCACTGATTGTGGTTCTTCAGGTAGCCCTCCCCTCCCCAAAAATCTCACCTTATTTGGAGACTTCTCCCACAATGCCCTGAATAATTTGCCACCTACTCATACATAATAAAAAAATTATTTATATATTTATTCCTTTTCAAAGACCCACTGCCTACGATCATTCATTTATGATAACCACTGCCAGTCACCCTGGATATCGAGCTCTGCGGAGCAGGTGAAAAACTCTAATTCAGTATAATTTTCCTCAGTGTTTCATAGCATGGTGTGAGCTTTGAGTGGGATGTGAAACCATGTTGACCCGGCCAAGAATCATCAGATGGTTTGCGTGGCCCGTGGGTGGCTGCCAGGGGTGACTGCTATGGGCAGCTTCCTTTGAGGTAGAGGATCCTCTGGAGCGGGTGTTGTAGAATGCCCCGTCTTTTCTGGGGCTTTTGCCAGCCTACCCCCCCCCACACACACACACACACACACACACACACACACGCACAGTGCTGATGAATTACAAATTACAATAACAACAACCCAAACACCTTTCACCGAAGCTCTGTGTGTGCGTTTGTGTGTGTGTGTGTGTGTGTGTGTGCTTGTGTGTGTGTGTGTGTATGTGTGGGTGTGTGAACGCGTCTCAACGAACCACCTCACGTTTACTTGGTAAAAACTTCAAACAATCCAGAGAGGCTCTCCACAAGGGACCCTTCAGATTTCTTACCCAGATTTCCTACTTTACTTCAGTCTCTCTGTAAAAGTTTGACGGTGTGCCAGCCAAGTTAACTACAAGCCTAACTCTAGCGCCTTTCCTTAGATTTGCCATCATTTACCTTGCAGTGAAAGCTTAACATGTGCCTGAGGTTCGGGAACGCTGAGAACTGGAGAGACCAAAAGCTGCACTGACTACCCTTTCACCTAATGACACCCCCCCCACATCAGCATTTAAATCCTAATAGCCAGTGAACTGCAACAAATCCCCCCAAAAAGCACCTCTCAGAGAGCTGATTTTCATCCAATCCGGATGAGCCGGGAGACCCGGGAGAGCAGGGCGGCGGGCACCAGGATGAAGAATCATGGGAGTTCATCAGAGAATATGGTTCATGAAGAACACACCCACACCATCACAAACGTGAGCGATGCATGCACACACACATAATAATAATACATAATACATCAGCACTGCCATAAAACCTGACTCATACAAGCACACGCCCCCCTTCTAGGCCGACAGCACCACTGCCAGCATGAGCTAACTACCACACTATCGGGGCAGTGTTGCCAATATGTAACAGAGACCCTTCACAGAGCCAACCTCAGAAGACAAAAACAATTCGTTTGAGGAGGAATAGGTATACTTCATTATTCCTGCTAATGTGTCTCTCTTCCAGCAAAATAAATAGAGAAATAAATAAATAAATAATTCTTAGAATATACTTTTCTGTTCTCAGACAGCAACTCTCTCACCTGTAGGGGTAGCGGCTTTCAGGTGATTACTGCAAAGCATTGATTTTGTGTCACGTTGCAGAGAGTGGACTTTTTAAAGCGTTTCCCACCCTATATATTTTCGTTTTTGATTTTTTTTTTATTTTTCATTTTTAAACAGCCATTAGGCAGCACGGCATCGATCGGAGTGAGAAATCAGCGCAGCGCTGCTCCGGACCGCACTGGGAGAGGGACAGGGGAGCGAGAGGCGCAGGGAGGTTTCACCGCGCCGTCAGACGGGACCTCCGCAGAGAAAGCAGTCGTATCAACCGCCAGCGGAAAAATCCGTCACAGCGCGATCGCCTCGACGGTCAGCGGCGCTCTCAGAGTGCCGTCTGAGATGGCCGCAGCGGCAGCTCGAGCCTGACGACGGCGGGAATCAATATCGCCGTGGGGATTCGTCGTCGTGGTTTTTTTTTCCAACTGTCACTTGTTTTAAGTCGGACGCAGCAGGAGGGCTCGGTGCTGCCTGTTATGGAAACAGCGGGGAGGCGAGCCTAACCGTTTGAGTGCCACTCGCAGCTTCTTTAAAGCCTCATGAAAGAAAACCGTCTTTGATTCCCCAGTTGTTTTCCTGTTTTTATTATGCACGGCCAACACCCTTACCCAAGGTGACTTTCGATTTTTTATTTTATTTATTTATTTATTTATTTATTTTTACAGTTTATGACTCACACACTTTTGGAACATTTACATAAATAAATATTTTATTTTTTAGGAGCAGCTGAATACTCTCCTCCTGGGTTCCCCTGGAGGATTCAAACCTGCAGCCAGGAGAGCTCACAAACAGTCCATCCCTCCACTTCCCTGCCAGTTCACTGCTCTGGCCTCTGGAAAGCTTATATTACATTATATTATTTTCATTTAGCAGTCGCTCTTATCCAAAGCGACTTACATAGGATACAATTTTTACATGTTATCCATGCCATTGGATATCAACAGGACATTATCCATGGCATGTTATACAGTTGGATATTTACTGAGGCAATTGAGGGTTCACTGCCTTGCCTAAGGGTACAGCAGCATTGCCCCAGCGGGGAATCAAACTGGCAACCTTTCGTTTACAAGCCCTGCTCCTTACCGCTGTGCTACACTGCCGCCCCTTGAAGCCTCAGACTCAGCACTGACTGACAGTGGGGCCAGCACTCCTAAAGTTTCCTCCTTTACCTTCCACAGAACAGCCCCATTCTAAACAAAAGACCATCACCTCAGGGGTCAAGGACAGCTTAACTCTTCCCAAGAGGCTATTTCATTCATCAGCCCATCCACCACCACCCCAAACGCCCATCTCAAAAAAAAAAAAAAAAAAAGAAGAAGAAAGAGAAGAAGGAATCTCAGTCTCAGGAATCCTGTCCAATTACTGGAAGCAGCGAAGGAGAAATATCGAGCGAGGGCTCCTTCTCAGAGTGCGGATTGTCTGCTCAATCCCCCCTCAAGTGCGTTAACCTTCCAAAGATCATTTCCCATCCATCTCTCTCTCTGCGCTGACGGGGGGCGCAATCTCCCTGACTCTGCCGTGCGTTAAACATGGGCAGGGGGGCTGACTGATCGTTGACATGAAACTCATGAAAGGTCATCAAACGGGGATTGTTTCGACACTCACAGAGCTCTTTCGGAGTGAGCCTTCCCAGGCCGGGATTATGTCGGGTTTCTGTCTGGCAGTTCGTTCGTTTTTTTTTTCTCTCGAATCCTCATCGTTCGTCTGAGAGGAAAAAACCCTTCCGGCGGCGGGGCTGCGCGATCTGGAGTCCCGCGATTCCCGGGCGACGGATCTTAATTAGCGACACGGCGGCCCGTAAAAATCCGCTTGTGACGCGGAAGCAACGCTCGCCACAGAACACTTAATTAACACCGAGTGCCGTGGCTCACAACACCCAGCTCACCAAGTTAAATCGCTGCCGGGTACAAAAGGCTTTCCATCTGGGTGCCAGCATCATGAAAACTGGACAGTCGTTCTTCTGTACAGGAGGCATGGTTGCATGAGGCCACACCTTGCCACAGGGCTGGTGCTATGGGGGGGTTTAGGCGTACCTCAGTGCACACCCAGTCATCTCCTTATATCGCAATGCCTACATAGTATTTATTAGATTGCAAGTGCACCCCTCCGTTTTTTCTCCTGGTGCCTAGCCTGCCCTGAACTGATATATCAGACAGATGACTTATGAAGCACTGGAAGGCAGCTGAGTTTTTGGTGGAAGGAAACGAAACCCTACCATGCTGTTTGATCATGGCTAATACCTGAGGTCACACACGCTAATATCAGCTGCTTGACCATTTATTTGTGAGCGTGTGTGTGTGTGGGTGTGTGTGTGTGTGTGTGTGTATCCTCACACATAGCATCCACTGATCTATACATTGGCTAACTGCTGAGATCACACGGCAGAATCACTGACAGTGGGCAAAAGAGCTGACTGTACATATGCCTGACACACAGGGAGGATCAGAGCCTCACAGCTGGCTTGCCCGTGTGACAGAGGAAGCGCGCAGGGGCTTCTTAGCGTGATACCCGGAGAGAGGCGCAGCGCCGGCGTGCTCCGGTTCCAGCCGGCCGCTTAACCACCTGATTCAGCTAATCCTGTGCCTTGCCAGACCAGCGCAGCCTGCCTCCCCAGCTCTGAGCGCGTGGGGGCACAGGATTACGGCACCTCCAGCTGCATCGGCGGCAAAGCCGGCATGGCAGAGCAGAGCTCGTCCTGCCGGGGTTTTACCGTCGTTTCACTCGACCGCCGACGGTTTGATGCGGTCTGGATTTCACACAAAGAGGACGCGACGGGTGGGAGGGTCGGTCGGATGTCCTTTACATCGAATCCTCAGAGCAACGCTATTTATTCATTTGACGGACACTCTCACCCAGAGAGGCTCCCGAGGCTGTAGCATTGCTTGTGATGTCTGTCACAAGCCTGACGTTTCTAAACGAACACAGACATGTATACAAAAACCTGTGAACATGCGGCACTGTCAGCCACAACTTAAGCTGTCTGATAGAAACTGCACTGCTGATAACTGCTGCATGGCATTATTGCCTGTGTGCGTTTTGTCAAGTTAAAAACAAATTTTACCAAGTCAATCCTCTCCTTGAGTTCACATTGTAGTTTTTCTTGGTGTTAGTCATTTCCAGCTGTGCATGCTGTTTCCATCAGAGACGCAGACTTTTATACCCAAGGGGTACCTCTGTAAGATAAAACTCCCCGCGATCGTTCATCCACCCTGACCTCAGTGCTCCGCAGAGCCAGAGCGAGATTAAATAAATATTTGGCCAGGACTGATGAAAAAAGGTCAGGCCGACGTCTGAACAGACAGGGGGGAGGACTCAGGTTAAAACAACACCAGTCTGCCTCTCTCCCCGCTCACAGACCGCGCAACGCAAAGCGAGTTAAAGCGGGACAAACCTCACACAGCCCAGGAAGCGGCGAGGTTCTTCTTAAAGGCCTTCACGGCTGTCGACAGACTCTCTCAACTCCCACCAGCCGCTCTGCATCTGATGGGGACCGTAGGGGCGAACTAGAGGGGGGTCGCTAATCGCCTGTGATCCGCACGCAGTAGATAACACACAGTAACCTAAAGATGAGAGGTGAACGCACGCTGGCTTCGTGCTTTCCTGCAGACACGTTCCCGCGGGGTGCTTCACTGGAGTTTGGGGATGGGAGAGCTGTGTGGGTTGTTAACCACAGTCACGGATTGCGCTGCCCTGCTGGGGGTCAGGCGTTTAATGGGGGGGTAGGAGTGGGCTGAGGGCTGGGAGGGATATTATGTAAATGACTTCCTTGTGCGCCGCTGCGATGAACAGGCCCTACCTTGGGGGAGGTAAAACCGCTCGTCTTCACCGCAGGCAGGCTACTTTAAGCCTGTATAAGATCACCACAAGCCAGCGGGAAAGAACATGGACCCCCAGAGGTTGACA
>CM032876.1:8939779-8982279 GCA_019176425.1 Megalops atlanticus
TTTTGTGTGATCTGCAGACAGCTTTATGAAGATCCTTAAAGCACACTCCTCACCCCACTCCCCCCCCTCCCCTCCTCTCCCTGTACCTTTAGGAGAGGACTGGGATGACAGAGCCAGGCCTGCCTGTCGGATGCAGAGGTACCGCGAGGCACCGGGCCCTGCTCGGGAGGGTATGAATTATTGAGAGTGGGCCAAAAATAAACCCGAGAAGACGGGGCACCACTGACTCCGGCGATCCACGCGCGAGGCCACGTGGAGACGCGGGGCACGTGCTGCCGCACTGTACACACACACACACACACGCACACACACACACACACACACACACACACGTGCACACACACACACACATATATACACACGTGCACACACACACACACACACACATACACTGACACACACACACACAAACCCACCCACACACACTCATGCACACACACACAAACCCACCCACACACACTCATGCACACACACACACACACACTCACACACACACACACACACACACACACACACACACACACACACACTCACACACCCACACACTCACACACACACACAAACCCACCCACACACACTCATGCACACGCACACACACACACACACACACACACACACACACACACACACACACACAGTATAAACCCCCCCTTCAGGGCCTTGTTTAAAGTCTGCCCGGCCCGAGAAGCACACCCCCACGGCTCAGGGGCAGAGCCGAAGACGCTGAAGCAGTACGACATCTCCCCATGCAGCCCGGAGACCTCAGAGAGGCAGGCACAGGCACGGAGGAGGAGAGAGTGAGCTACCCTAACGCGTGTCACTTCTGAATAATAAGCTCAGATCCACTACTGTATGTAATGTCTGATGTACAGTTTATCTTACTGTATTTGGGCAGTACAGGTGTTTTTTTTGTCAGCAAAGTGATCAATTGAATTGATTTGATAGACGGATATGATGGGTAACAAGATAGAGAGGTAGGGAGAAAAAGATCCACAGACAGAGAGAGAAAGGGGAAGAATGATTAAGGAAGACAGAGAGTGAGAGAGAGAGTGAGAGAGAGAGAGAGAGAGAGATGGGGACGAAGGAGTGAGAATAAAAGGGAGAGAAGAAGAGTGAGATAGAGACAGTGAGAGAGAGGAGGGGAGAGTCAGAGAAAGACAGAAAATGAGGAGAAAAAGAAACAGATCAGGAGAAAGATAGAGAGGCAGAGAGAAGGGAATAAAGGAGACAAGACAAAGAAAGAAACAGAGGGGGCCAGGAGATGAGAGATGGAGAAAGAGCTAGTGGTTTACATAAATATGCCTTCATGGGTAAAAAAAAAAAAAAAACAAACAAGCAAACAAACTCAGCGCAGTGCTTCCTAAAAGCGCCAGCACTGCCGCTCCCCCACAGCTTCTGTGAGCTCAGTGTGAAAAATCCATCTCGCATTCCCCCCCGAGTCCTTTTCTTAACAAAAATACAACCGAACTGCACTGATGTGGGCCGCCTACTGTAAAGACTTTAAAGTCCTCAAAGGCTCGACTGGAAAACAACAAAAACAAACAAACATCTGGAGTCACTCGCAGCCGAGTCATTAGCCTCATCAAAGTCGCCCTCTTATCTGCGGTAACGCCGTGGGAAGAAAGGAGCGTTCGGAGACGCGACGCCTCTCCAACGCCGCCCTCTCCGAGTGGCGTAATTAATCCGCACAAGCAGTCTGCTGAAGAAAAGGCAAATTTCTAGCTACCCGTCAGACAGGTAATGAGCACGGCGCGGGGGGACTCCGAGGCGCTCAGACAAGCCACTCCTGACAATTACCGCCGTAATAATTAATAATTATTGCGTATGTTTCATGAAAATAGCGGGGCCTGAAAGAGAAGACTCGCACCCTGCCGTTTGTTGCCGGCGCTGCCGTGGACGGACGCGGGCGAGTCGTGTAGGCAGGACCCGGATCCATTCAGCCGGGGTATCAAAGCGGGAAAATGTCACGGGCTAATGACGGCGGCGCGCTAATGGCATCGACGCGCTAATGACAGCGCCGGGCTTTGTGCCGCCCTGAAAGCGAGGCCATCGCCGCAACGCAGATACAATAATGAAAAATGTACTCCGCCCTTATCAGGGGACAATTACACGTAACCATTCACAGACCACATATAATACAACACGAGCTCTCAGGCCAATGCACCGGAGGAGGAGCGGAGTTTCATTAAAGAGCATGAGACAACAGAAACAAGAAGTGATTTTAATAAAGAATAAAACAGCCCTTCTCATCAAGAAAGGAGCTATTCTATTTTAAAGGGAAAAAAGGTACATATCATGATTTCAGAAAGATACTATGGAAACCATTTCATATTTCACGTTTTCATAAATAAAGCACAGAACCAGGGCTAACAAGTGAGTTTCGGTCTTTTTATGGTATCCTGGTGATGTACTTTCCGAAGTGCCCTCTGACAATTTCGTTGGTTAAGATCAATATATTAAAGAAAATTTGAGAGACTGACAGACTGACTGTATTTTACTCTTCTTTACCCTTCTGTCTGAAACAGTAATTAAATATAAATTTCTCTCCACGACAGCTCAATGTTACAGGGACGTTCCGGGAACGTTCCACTTTGGCAGAGAAGCTAAACACTAGAAAGCGTCTCCCTGGGACTGTTCCCAGCACCTCACACTTTCCTCATTCATCTCTCTCTCTCACGTCTCAATACGAAGAGATGGCAATGCTTTCACTTCAATCGCCCCGGATGCGGGTGTCTGCCCGAATAAATAAATAAATACATAATAAAAATGATTAATGAGGCAATTAAGCACCGTCGTCTGGACGGAAAAGAGAAGAGCGAAAAAAACAAACAAATATAAGAAATCATAATTGCGTCTGTCTTCACCAAACAGCCATACGGACCATGCGATGCTTGCTCCTAATATGCTGTCGACAGGAAAAGACGAAGAGCTTGTGACAGGTGCACAAAGACGCCCCCCCCCAAAAAAAAATTAAATAAATAAAAACGCAAAGTGATGATGATGAATGCCTCCCGGGGAACAGATGTGGAGTTTTCCGACCTTCTCTAAAGATGAGTAATCAGCCTTAATGAGTTCGGGAGAATGCTTATCACCTGTCTGTCGCTTCGACAGGAAGAGACAAAGCTCTAATTAAGCGCCGCGAGGGGGCAAAGGACTGAAATAATGAAGACATCACTTTCCGAAGAACAGGCGAGTGATGAGACAGCTACTGTACGTCCGAGGCAGCAGAACCCCCACGTTAATGCGAGCGTATTCTTATGGAGATGCGTCGCTGTGCCTTTCTGTGAGCGTAATCAATCAAAATGTGACTTGATACACCGTGGCGCTCTTAACAAAAGGATTTTGACCCATTGTTTCGCATGAGATGAGAGACGTCCTACTGGAATTATATAAATAGAAATATATTGAAACATCACATAAACAATATAGAAATTATGTTCATAATGTAAATAATTGACATGTGCTGCTCTTGAGGGAACAAAAGTAAAATGCAACAAAGAAGAAAGAAAAATTAGTAATGCATTCATTTTCAGCTGTGATTAAGTCTAATATACGGTGTTCAAAGCAACCGTGCAATAATTCGAACTCGTTGGTGGCCCACTTTGAATTTTTTCTGCCCTGCGCAGGCTGCCAGGCTGGCGTGCAGCTCGTGACATAAGTGACTTAACTCAATGAGGGATCATCTGAGCTCTCTGCTGTGTGTTGAGCCCGATTGTGCCCTGAAATACAGGGAGGAGCAGAAGGACTGAGTTCCACACTTGGAGTTGTTTCATAACAGCAGAAAGCTCGCGGCAGAAACGCGATTGGCTCAACACGGCGCCCACACCAAAGCTGGCCCGCAACGATTCGCTTCTGACAGCCGATTTTCACATCGGCCGCCCGTGCTACAATCGCGTAAGAAAAAAAACAAGCGTTGTGGGAACGTGTCCGTGGGGGACTGCCGGATTTAGCAGGGTAGAAATTAGCAAGCAAAGCGGCAGAAATGTAACCCAGCTGGGGGAACGCGCTGCAGGGAGGCACTTGTGTGGCTAAAGAGGGGTTTTTTGCAGACAACACCACTGACTACAATAGAATTTGCGAAAATTATTATTATCTTTTAAATATCCCCTGTTTGGAGAGGTGATGGGCACATCCTCTTACAATTCAACACAGACATTGCATTCAATCCACACCCGTGGGAAAACGCCACCGAGCAAATCAGGTGACAACACACAGGACCGCAGCTGAAAGTGCCGTCTGTACATGTCCCTCTGTGTAACCGATGGGTTTAACTGTCTCTAGTGTCGCTCTTACAGATCCTTCTCTGTGTTCAGAGTGACCTCTGCCCCCCGCCACCAACAGGAAGGTCAAAGGCAAAGTGCCAGGGTGCGGGACGCCTCAGTCTGTGCCCTGCTCCCTCTCCGCAGAGGTCACGGGAGGCCAACAGCTGGCCTCCCTGTTCTTCATTTAGGAGAGCCGCACAAGCTGACGCCCCCCGCCAGCGACCTAATTTACAACTCACTCTCACGAGTCTCCCAGGCCTCCCCTCCGTGGCACTAACTCAAACGGGAATGCATCCAATTAATAAAAATCAACAAAAGGGCCGAGCACGGCCAACCTTTCTTCAATTAAAGGCAATTTGTCCCGTTAATATATGAAATTAAAAAATTGTGTGCTTCGACTCACGCAAACGGAACAGGCGCCTTTCCGCGGAGTCCGCCCACGCGCTCTTTTCCGCCCCTGTTTCCCTTGCCGTTGGAGGAATTCGTTTATATCTCGGCTCGTTTCATACTCTGCCATATCCCCTCGCCTGCTGTATATGAACTTCTCCCTCGCCTCTGCAGCTGGAGAGGGGGCAACATGTACCTTAAAATTCGGTTGCGGTGCTGTGATTTTTGTTCCTCGCGAGAGCAATCCCAGCACCCCCCGAAAAAAAATGGACTTCTCCATCTCATCGCATGTGCTGTCGTTCACCCTCCACCCCGACGCGTTAACCGCCTGACAATGTAGCCGCGATGTTGCTAAAACGTCACCGCTATGCTTCAAGAGTATTTCTTTGTGAGCTGTGTGGGGTCACAGTTCCAAGTGAAGATCTGCACTCTCGCATTTTAAATGTGTTTAATCATTAAAAATGGGTTAGAATTATGGTGTGGTGGTTCAGGAGCAGGGCTCATAACCCACAAAGTTTCCTGGTTTGGTTCCCAGGTGGGGCGCAGCTGTTGTATCTCTGAGCATGATAACCCGAATCACTTCAGTGAAAATACGCAGATGTGAAAATGGAATTACATGTAAACTACGCAAGTCATGTATTAGAGGCATCTGCCAAGTCAACAAGTATGACGTAAATGTAATGGCTCCATCTCTTTCTGGTCACCTCAACGGCCCCAGTCTGACCCCCTCACTTCTTACCCCCCGACTCCCCTTTTACAGAAAAGCCTGGGGACCGGGGAAAGCTCTCGTTTTGGAGAGCCCTCGACATTCTGAGGTCTGGCTTTGAAACGGACCGGAGAGGCCGGAGCCAGGCGGGGTTTTCGCTGGGAGACTCCAGCACTTCCTCCCTGCAGATCCCTCACTTCTGCAAATGGCGGTGCCAAAACGTCAGACCACGCGTGAAAGATGTTAAAAAGACGTGATTTACCCAACACACGCGAACCAGGCTCCCCGCCTACACGTGAGAAGCACCTTCGGCAGAGGATTGAGGATTAATCATGTTCTAATCCATCTATAGATTCATATTCTATAAATTTATCACCTCCCCATCACTTTTTTATGAGAAACTAAGAATTATTCACAGAAACTGGAGCACGTTCAAATTTTGATCGAGAGCATCGTCCATAGGCTCATCAATCTACACCAGACTCAGTCAAGCCTTGAGCCAAACTGTTCCTAGCAGGCCAATGCACCCGCATTCATTTTTCTACCCGGCCCGCATAATCAATGAATCAATAAACAATTAAAAGTATTCTGCTCCTTCGTCCGTGCAGTGGAAAAAGTCAATGGACGGGTAAAATATAATCGCGGCAGTCCAATCCATTCAGTTAGTAATGTTTGTATTGAGTAGCCAAATGGCTGATCTGGTTCACTCTCTTTCCTTTACTGTCGAGGATGACATGGTCAGGATCACTGGCCATCTTCCTACGCAGACTGAAGACCCACCTCTTCAGACTGCATCTTCATTCCACCTCAGTACCCCCCCCCAACACCTGCTACCTCTAGTATTTGATGTTTATTTTACATGTGGTATTGTGAAGTATTTTTTGATTATGTGATCTAGTGAATGATGTTTCATAGTATACGTGGCTTCTGTTACCTGGTCAGATTGCTCAAGTTAACTTGTGGCAGGGCTTGAATGGTGCTGTGCTCACACTCACTGGTCTGAGAGTGTTGTTAGCCTAGTCTGATACTGTTGCTCCTTTAACTTGGATGGATACACTTCTGTTCTCTTGCGCTGGAAGTCGCTCTGGATAAGAGAGTCCGCTAAATGCATGTAATGTAATGTAATGTAATGGTGAGGTCAACAGCCCATTCTCTGCGGGTCTTTAAGCGAATGAGGCCAGATGTTTCTGACTCACTGGGACAGAACTGTGCGTGGCTCCACTGTTGGAATATTGCATTTGCTTTTACTGTTGGCCAGCAAAAGGCACTGGCCTCCAACTCATCAGTTTTCTGCATCATTTGAAATGACATGAAAAATATCACGGGTGACACGCGGTATGTGCACATGTGCTGGTCACTGGTAGAGTCCACGCCGGCAGTGTGTTTCAGAGATGTTCCAAATATTTCTCTGCGGAGAGATGTCTGAGCATGTAAGGCTCACGTTTCAAGCCAAACATTTCTCCTCCAACCTCTATGTGCAACTTCTACTTCCATATCAGTATCTAAAAATCGAATGGTTACTGCATTGTAGGTGTAGGTGTCAGGAATATCTATGATAGGAACCTGATTAACAAACTGTCTGGCTAATTTACCTGGGTCATGAATGCCTGTGGAAAGGACTTCAACCTTGTGGCTCATGCATTGACATACAGCATAAATGGCAAAGTTTACCCAGGGAGCTGTGATACGGATATCTATGGTAGACACTTGTGGTTTCTCTAGTGACATGCATATATCTATGGTGGAGGTTTTCCTGACCAGGTTGCCCAGGGAGCTTTGATACAGACATCTACAGTAGACACTTGTGGTTCCTCTGTTGACAGATGGGTATCTATGGTGGAGGCCTTCCTAACCAGGTGGCCAGGAAGCGTTGATCCAGACATCTATGGTAGACACTTGTGGTTCCTCTTTTGATATACGGGTATCTATGGTGGAGGCTTACCTAACCAGGTGGCCCAGGGAGCTGTGATACAGACGTCTATGTTAGACACTTGTGGTTCCTCTTTTGATATACGGGTATCTATGGTGGAGGCTTTCCTAACCAGGTGGCCCAGGGAGCTGTGATACAGATGTCTATGGTAGGGACTAAGTGATCAGTGCCAGCCAGAGGGAGAGAGAGAGAGAGAGCCAGAGCGTGAATGCCCTTGGGCGTCTCCTCACTCGGGGCGAGCGAGCACCCAGCTCGCAGACTCCATTTCAGAGCCATTAACTCGCGACGGACAGCGAGTAATTGCCGCACACGTAGCGGCGGCTGAACTGTCATCGATCGGGTTTCCACGGCAGCTGTGAAGCAATTTTCCAAACACACGGAAATGAACTGCCCTCCAAAAGAGAGAGAGAGAGAGACACACACACACAGAGAGAGAGAAAGAGAGAGAGAGAAGGCAATCATAATGCCATTACAAACAGCCTGCCTGGATAGACAGTGTCACACACATATATAAAGATATATATTTTTTTCCTCTCAATGAAATCTGTTGTAAGAATGACATTATTATCAAGGGTAAAAAAAGACAGCAGGAACAGGCTTAGCTGTAAAATGCCACCTGTGCATATGAAGCAGCCTAGCCAAGCGAGCGCTACAAACTCATGCAAACCCGTGTTCCAAACTGGCACTAAGCACCATGGAGATAGGGGACCGCTGGGATCCATAACACATGAAGACTAACGAGTCCGGCAGAACAAAAACAGTCTCTGCGAGGCATTAAAACGCGAGCCGAACACAGAGGAGGCGGAGTTCCTGTTCCTGAGACTGGCAGGCCTGAAAGCAGATTTTTTAGAAGGGGAAGTCACACAGCCTCACCCCTGCACTGGTACTGTGACAAAACAACCTGAACGCATATAGTCGGGTGGCATATATATGGGCAAAAGTGTAGCATAGTGGTAAGGAGTAGGGCTCCTAATCAAAAGGTTGCTGGTTCGGTTCCCTGCTGGAGCACTGCTGCTGTACCCTTGGGTAAGGTACTTAACCCAGAATTGCCTCAGTAAATATCCAGCTGTATAAATGGATAACATGCAAAGATTGTAGCCTGTGTAAGTCACTCTGAATAAGACTGTCTGCTAAATGACTATGATGTAACGTAATGTAATACACCAGTCACTAAGATTGGTAATCACAGTCCTCTGGCATAAAACATTTGTGCAACATTTATATCATATTTAAATACACAACTGTAAACCAGTCAGTAAACTCAGCACAGCAGTATTATTTCACAAATTATTAAGGTAAATAAAATGCAATGAAGAGAAAGTCAAAGTTAATTCTTTATGAGTAACGCTACTTACACACATATTTCTTTCACACTGCATCCCAGGTTGAATAGTCCTGAAAACACAAAGATTAGACCAGTTTCCATGGCACCGTTAAATAACCCATAATGACAAGTGGGAATCCAAGAGGCTGGGATGGCTTTCAGCCAGACTGAAATTAATTCTATCTGTGGTTAATCTAGCACAACAACACATAGAAACCATGTATACAGACCCACTGCCTGCACTCCTGTTCACTTTAACTTATTGCGCAGTAGCTGTTAACTTATTGTACAGTATCTGTTCATATTTATGTTTTATACACCTCATTCATTCCATCCATTCCACGCCATTCCATGTATGTGTCCTGCACTACTCTTGTTGTTTTTTGTACCACTACTGTTGGATGGTATTTGTTGTTGTCACCTTGAAAATCATTGTATGAACACACTACGAGAGAGACACTGGAACCGGGGTCGAATTCCTTGTATGTGTAAAAGCATGCTTGGTCAATCAGGTCTGATTCTGATTCTGACTCTGATTCTGATATCCAACACAACAAGCAGCGCTAGAGCTCAGACAACTTTCAACATCACACCATTCTCCGAGGCACCGGGGCTGAGTTACTCAGAGGAAAACATATTATCAATGGCTGTTTTAATCCAGTCAGGGTGACTGTTTATTTCCCTTCCCTCTCTGGGTTACTGCAGCGAAATTGAGATTCAGACGTGATGGAAAAAGAGCAGGGTAGCCCGTGATTATGATTTTTTTTATGATTCACACTGCATCCCTCCAATATAATATTGCCATAAACCCTTCCTAAGGAGGACAAACCTCTCATTAGTATTATCACAGAGATGATGAACTAATGAGAGAGAGAGAGACAGAGTCCCTCACAGATTAACTGCACTGAGCCACAGGATGCAATAAGCCTGAACTTACCTTACCAATAAGCCTTACCCATCACCCCCCCGCCCCACCTTCCAAAAAAACCCAGCAATTATCAATCAAGAGCGAGAGACAGGAGAGAACTGTACACCTCCTAAGGAAAAATAACATGAAAACCTCCAATTATTTTCAGCTGTGCTGCCTTAAAGTTTGCAAGGTTTAGGAGCAGAAAAAAGGAAAAAGAGAAATTTTGTTATCATCAAAAGTTCATGTCGGCACGGCTCATTTTTCAACACCGACATGCCCCCGAATCAAATGAGCCTTTGAGAAGTAAAGGCCTGTTTCCCAGAACAACCCCCAGAGATGTCTGTGCTAATGTATTGCTGGTATCGTCTCCGCTGGGATTCACAGTGGAGCCAGATCAGTGAAGTCTCAATTAAGGTTCAGCCCGCTGGACGCAGATAAGGTAACGCGGCAGAACCCGGCGTGTGTACCTCCACGGCAACACTCCCATACTGCGAGAGAGGGTCTGCTCGCGGGCAACAAAACAAAAAAAAGCCTGCCTTAGGGTTCTGCCGAAAGCTGGCGATCCCTGTGACCCACTTTCTCTTGTGAGGGAGCGGGAAGGCGGTTCTGAGTGCTGTTCAGGACGTACTGAGCAGGAGGGGGGGAGGATAAACGGAGCCGGAGATGGAGGAATCCGCTTTCCTCCGCGTACGGAACAGGTGGCGTGTCTAACCGGCTTTTATCACGGCCGCCGTGTCCTGGAGTCTCCACCGCGCAATGCAGGGGCACACTGCCCGCTCCTCTCCACCTCTCCCTGGGAAGCAGGGGTGACCCCGCCCGCCTGTAGGGTGGGGTTTTGGTGACAACCCCTCACGTTGCTGTGGGTCCTATGACAGTTTACGATGAGAGCCCCACTCTTTCTCCCTCTACCTTTCTGTCTCTCTCTCTCTGTCTCTGTCTCTCTCCCTCTCTCTCTGTCTCTGTCTCTGTCCCTCTCTGTCTCCCTCTCTCTGTCTCCCTCTCTCTCTCTCTCTCTCTCTCCTCTCTCTCTCTCTCTGTCTCTCTCTCTGTCTCTCTCTCTCTCTCTCTCTCTCTCTCTCTCTCTCTCTCTCTGTGTAGCAGTGGGTTTAAACCTGAGGGGCTCCAGGGACGCGACAGGCTGTTTGAAAAGACAGTCGCTCTCCAGCATACCAACAGCCCCCTCGGAGGGGTTTAGACCACACGCTCTGACACCGTGATGTATCACACACCAGGGACGAGTGTAGGGACTGATGTCACGTGAGTGGTCTTTATGGACTGACATCTACCTTATAAAACGGGTCTTTTAATGAAATAGCCTTTCTGTGCTCCGTGCAGGGATGAGGTGGTGCTGTCAAGGAGATATGGGACACAAGAGAGGCATAAGCCACGAGGTCCAGCTCTAAAGAACAAACAGGCAGAGAGGAGTGGGGGGTGCTGGAGCCGCAGAGGAAGAGAGGAGGAAGACAAAGTGAGAGGTAGAGAAAGAGCAAACGACAGAAAGAGAGATAAAGAGAGAGACCAGGAACAAGAGAGTAAACACTAGGGAGTCAGAGGGAGAGAGGGTGAGATGGAGCAAGGGGCAAAGAAAGTGAAAACCTGGGAGAAAGAGAGTGGGATAGAGAAAAGAGGGCAGAAGGGAGACAGAGAGAGAGATAGAGAAAGAAAGGGAGAGATCAGGAACAAGACAGCAAGAAGGAGAAAGAGAAGGCAGGAGAGAGGGTGAGATGGAGGGAGGGGTGAAAAAAGCTGGGAGAAAAAGAGGAAGAGAGGGAAAAGAGAGCAGGAGGGAGAGAGAGGGAGAGAGAGAGAGAGAGAGAGAGAGGGTCATGGGGCAGAAACAGTGGAGGCTGACAGGTTTTTCAGCAGAGCTCTTCTGCGCTCGGCAGCAGTAATTGGTTGTGACAGACGAGGACAGCATAGACGGCGCGCTGCAACTCTTTGGGGGACAGATCTGAGCAGCGGGAAATTTCAGACTCCAACATCCAAGACGGAGAGGTGGGGGCGCGCGTGTGTGTGTGTGTGTGTGTGTGTGCCTCCGTCTGCGTGTGTGTTTTTGTGTATGTGTGTGCGCATTTGTGTTTAAACTGGCATGCATGTGTATTTGTGTGTGTGTGTGCGTGCGCGCGCACTGTGAACAGTGCTCCAAGGCTTGATTTAACCATTATATAATCCCTCTGACATCATTGATCATGTTTCTTTCTACAAAAGAGGCGGATTTCACAGGACAGTGAGAGTGAGTCTATGCAGCTCCAGTTCAGAGTGAAAAAGCAGAGAGACACTCTGTTCTTGAGGTATCACAGACAGTCTCCGTATCCTGATGGCATTACCAAGCCCATCTGGGTCCTTCTGACTCCCTTATTTACTCAAATGCCTCTGAGTCAGAACACAGCAATGCAGGATCAAAGAGAAAAAGAGCCTTCCTACTCACAAGAGGCAAGACAAAATGAGGATGGATCCAATCTGGCCACCCTTTCAATCTGTCTTTAGAGGGCTCCTCTGGCTTTGAAGACCTATTTTTTCCTTAACACAGAAGTAGGCCCCGTCACATCAGAGCACAGGTTAATGTGCACAGGCAGAGGTTATCGGTAATGTGAAAGGCAGGTCTTATCTGTCACCAGCCAATCTGCTGCAGCCTGGGCCTCCCAGGGGAGGACTCTGACAGGTAGCTTTCAGACAGATGTCTGTGTTCAGGTAATGATGGGCCAGACAGCAGGCAGGCACACACACACACACACACATAAACACACACACATACACACACGTACGCGCACACACACACGCACTCACACGCATACACAGCCATACAGACGCACGCTCACACACACACACACACACACACACACACACACACACACACAGAGCCGTACAGACACACACACACACACACACACACACACACACACACACATTCACACACACACACACACACACACACACAGAGCCCCTCTCTCTCAGCTCATCAGGCATGCTCTCCAGCACGCTGACGGGGAACACGCAGATAAGAGTGGCTCTCCAGCAGCCATGGTGTGATGCACAATGGCCCGGGAAACTAATAACAGCATTATCTGATGAAGAGCGAGGGACAGGGAGAAGAAGAGGCAGAGAGAAGGAGGGACAGGGAGAATAGGAGAGAGAGATGGAGAGAGAGAGAGAGAGAGGGACAGGGAGGGGAGAGAGCGGAGAGAAGGAGGGACAGGGAGAAGAAGAGGCAGAGAGAGAGCAGAGGGAGGGACAGGGAGAATAGAGAGAGAGATGGAGAGAGAGCAGAGACAGAGAGAAGAAGGACAGGGAGGGGGACAGGGAGGGAGAGAGAGAGAGAAGAGGGACAGGGAGAAGAAGAGAGAGAGAGGGACAGAGGGGAGAGAGCAGAGAGAAGGGGGGACAGGGAGAAGAAGAGGGAGAGAGAGAGAGGGACAGGGAGGGGAGAGAGCAGAGAGAAGGAAGGACAGGGAGAAGAAGAGGGAGATGGAGAGAGAGACAGAGAAGGGAGAGAGACAGACAGAGGGGAGAGAGTGGAGAGAGGGAGAGAGGGAAGGACAAGGAGAATAAGAGGGACAGATAGAGAGGGAGAGAGCAGAAAGAAGGACAGGGAGAATAAGATTGAAAGACAGAGACATGGAGAGAGGGGGAGAGGGAGACAGAGAGAATATAGGAAGAGAAATGGGAGAGAGAGAAAAGGGGAGGGACAGATAGAGAGTGGGGGAGAGAGACAGGGAGA
Source organism: Megalops atlanticus (assembly GCA_019176425.1). NCBI lineage: Eukaryota > Metazoa > Chordata > Actinopteri > Elopiformes > Megalopidae > Megalops > Megalops atlanticus. Next base: position 8,953,017 of record CM032876.1, read on the forward strand.
GAAAAAAGAAAGAACGAGGGAGAGACTGACATTATTTAATAGCTGTCATGTCATAAAGAGTATAAATAAAAGTAAAATGGACACAATAACAAAAATCAAAAAAGCACATTAACACAAAAAAGACAAGACAAAAAACTCATCACACTTGGCTACTATATATCCACACATATTTGGCTACTACAAAAAAACTACAAATCCTTCATTTTTATCACATACGTCCACCAAAACAAAAAGCTCCTGAGAGAGAGACAGAGAGAGAGAGAGAGAGAGGGGCAGGGTGAGAGGGGTGGAGCGGAGGCCCGTTGGCACGGGTACAAAACATGTTTATCAGCTCTGGCAGGCGATGGACCCACGCGGCCGAGCGTTTGGGACCGCACCAGATCAGCACCTTCCCCGTCAACTCGTAACTCACTCATTCTCCCGGCCTGGGTCCTGACTCACCTCAGCCATTAAACATCCCAAAAAAAAAAACAGAGTATGGGTGTTCCCCCGCGTCCTGGCCAAATTCCCGCTCTCCCCATCGCCCTCTCTCCCGTCCAGCCGCTCTAATTGGCTGAATAAGTAGCTGCCTCTCTATCTTGGCTGAGGAGCTGGGGGGGGGTCTGGCACAAAATGGATGATATCCTTCCCTCAGGCTGTTGCTGCGAGCTCACAGTGGACGTTCCGAGAACGTTTTGAGAACATTGCGAGAACTTTCCTTGCAGGTCAGGGTTTGTACAGGACTTGTTGCGTGAGACTTACAGGAATTACAGGGTTCTGATGTTAGGGGTACAATAAAATTCCCTGGTGGAATCTTTTACGAAGTCTGAATAAACTGTCAGAAAGGAGCTTCATGTAATTTGCTTCCCCCGTACGCACTTCTGAGTGTCTTTGGTTTAGTTCTAATAAGGCTTGGTGGGGATTCATGGACAAACTTATCATAAACTGGACAAACTGGATGGCACAGGACGTTTCCTGTCAGTACCGATGAATGTCTTTTTTAAAAGGCGTCTTGCTCTCCTTTGCAGAGGTGATTGCACTGGGCTGTGTTCCTTATCTCTCCCGTCTGCCTGGTGTCCCCCGTAGTGCTTTATTACCCGGTCCCTTGGGTACCGCTGTAATGTGAGGGGGTCGCTGGTCTGCATCGGCATGGCCTGTAATTCGCTCTCCCCCCTCTCTCTCCGGACCTCTGTCACAACGAAGCCAGCACTCAAATCGAGTTATCTGCTCGAACCAAGCGATCCACTCCTCTTCGTTTCTCCATCCTTACAGGAGATCCATGCCCTCCCTTGCACGGGAGGCCATTAATATTTCATCAAATTGCATACTCCATATGAGGGATTTCCACCAGCGACCCCCCTGGTCCCTTGTTTAACATAGTTACTCTACAATGCGCGTGTGGGTTGCGTTTCTTCACCGCATCAGCAATGTCGAGTAGCATTCAGTGAAACTGTTGCTTAGCCAATGCCCCTGTTGACCTTCACGTGATCCAGTTATACAGCTGGATATTTACTGAAGCAATTCTGATTAAGTATATCAGGGTCAGGGGTAGAGGAGCGGTGCGCCAACTGGGAACCGGCAAGCTTGGGGTTACAAGCCGTGTTCCATTACCCACAATGCCATTCTGCTGGCCTTTCCCTGCCCGGCCCCGGTGGGGAGAAAATCGCTGTACACATGAGCTAAGCTGCCTTCCCTCAAGTACGCCAGGAAAAAAAAAAAGCGTGGCATCCGTGACAATAGTGTCTTCTAAGCCGAGGCTGTGAATATAGGACTCCCTTGCTGCTCGCTGATTTCAAATTTGCGGTTTCAAATATTTACACCAGACAGCACTCCCTGTTCCCAGCTTCACTCTCCACTCCCAAGCCACAGAGCACGGCGCCAAGACACCTTTTCATTTATTTTAAGGTCTAACCACATTCATATGTTTCACATGTACAACAATCTGCGTATTAATCACTTACTTATTGCATTTTTTTTATTTCGAAACTGAGTTTTGGGTCAGGAAAAAACTCCCTTTGCATGTAAGTCTTTATAGAGAGTAGAGTTCACTACTCAGAGATTTCTCCATGGGCGTGGATCTCCAGAACATCTCCTTGGATACCAAGGATCTCGTGTCTTAACTATGACACGAGGACAGAAGCTCTGTGCAGCTTGGAGGCTCTCCAGGAGAAGATGAGGAGGGACCCTATTTAATCAAACCCGAAAACGCTCAGATCGCTGTCAAGAAGGCCGGATGAGACCGGAATCCAGGAAAGACATGTTAATATTTAAAGCAGGCAACCTCTTCAGCTGAAAGGTCTAAAGGGTGTTGTGTGCATCACTCTGGCTGACTGACAGGAGCAAAGAGAGCGCCGTTCCAGCAAAGAAAAAAAAACCGACGACAAAAAAACAAAGTGACACACAGGGGAAAAAAATCCATTATTACAAGCAACAGTCACTTCTGCAAGAAAGTGGGCCAAATTAATGAGTCCATTAGCACCGACAACATAAAAAGAAAGAAAAGCTGAAAGGCCTAACCTCAAACCTGTTACAGCAGAGAGAATTCACGATGGAAATTATGCATGCTGTCTACCTCTCTCTCAGTCCTGCCACCTTTTGTTTATGGAGAGCTTTTCTGGAGCAGTCTTCCCCGAGGCTGAAAAAGGGCTGGGATTTATCTTTCTCTGGGGAAACCAAGCTGAAACAAGAGCATTAGACACTTCTTTTCCCTTCTTTTTATATGGAGTTGTAATTAACTTACTCGTTTATTATGTTTGATTTCTTTTTCTTTGTGAGAAGGAAGACATAATTCAAGCCGCGCAATGACACGGCCAAACAACAGCGGAGCTGCCCCTAGGCTGCCAAAAGGACTTCTGGGAAAAATTATTCCTTTCCTCTCTGTATCACACGGCCAATATTTCCACTCATAGCCTGCCAAAATAAAAGCGCCAACCCTCCGGTTCTTTACTCGAAATCAGACTGTCACAGCTCGCAACGACCAATGGAAATGATTAGCCTGATTGAGTTGTGAGACGTTGTGCCCAGCAACCTTGACATAATGACATGATGAACCTTTCGATCGAGAAACGCAAACTGACAGTGGTGAGTAATGTTGACTTGGCGTCAGCCAAGTAGCTTACAGGAAGTAACACCCTCCTGCAGACAGAGCTGGGAGACAGAGCTGGGAAACAGCATTCTCACAGGTCCCTGTTCCATCTAACTGCAATGCGCTCTGTAGCTTAGAGAGCTCCAAAAACATAAAGAAATAAAGCTCCAAAAGGAGAATGTGCCAGGCAGACATACACTCTGTTACTGTGTGTAATGATGGTCCTTTCACTCTTCATGCGCTCCAGGTTATGTCAGCACCCCTCGCCCTTCCTCCCCAGCTCTCCCTGTTCCATCTACAGGTTCCCACTCCAGTGGTCCGGTTCTGCCCGTCCCGATTCTGCCCGCTTTTCCCCCTCTGCACTGCTGCTTTCCCTCACTCTCACCCACTGGGCCCAGACGGCCTTTTTTTGCCCAGCCAGGAGCAGTGTCACCCTCTACCATGGACACAGCCTCCCTCGGCCACACAGACTTTCCACACAGTTCACCTCTGCATTCTTCTTCATTTTTACTTTTGCAAACCCCCTCTAAAGGCAGTTTGTGTTGGGATATTCTTGCTTAGTGAATTGGAATAATGAATGAATGAATGAATGAAAAATCAAATAATATCTTTTTTCCTTTTTTTTTGGGGAGCAATGCATATTTTTTTCTCCTCTCAGAGGGCAGTTTCAAATTTACTGCATTCAGCAACTGGCAAAGTCATAACATAATGCTAAAACTGTAACTCTTAATCCTGTTTGTTAGTCAAAGTTGTGGACAGAGCACGCTGTGGCTAGATTGAATCTATCTCAGTGCAAGATTTGCCCCTAGCAGTGTACAGAACTAATTTCAGATTCTGAATCTCTGCACTTCTTTCCCTTGCAAATCCCACTGTTGACACTTGTTTGTATTCAGCCAGCGTTTTACACACAAAGCAATGTTTTACCGCTCCGTGAGAGATTAGCCCGCTAATATTAAGCGCACCTATCTGTGGCGGTGTGACTATAATTCCCAGAGACCCGGAGCTGGCCCAGCGCAAGAAATAAAGAGCAGATAAGCCATTGCCGGTAATCCTCCTCTCATAATACCTTCTGTCGCACCTAGGGTGGAATTAGAGGGACGGCCGATCTTCGTTTCATTTGAATAATTCAGCAGTTTAATAGATATCGATGTTCGCCGTTGCCCTGCCCGTGTCGGCAGAGCGCGGCTCAAACTGAAACAGGAACCGCAAGAGGATCTGACGGGCCACGGCTGAATGTCTTAAGGGGTTTATGACGACGCTCGGAGCTTTAGTGAGACGTCGCTCCTATCGTAGAGCCGCAGAACGGCCTGCACCCTGTCTCCGCTTTACCCACACGCGTTCAGAAGGGGGTCTTAGGGGTTGTCGGATGAAAAGGCACTACATAGATGTGAGCCATTATTGTCATTACCGCAGTCATTATGCGTGACCTCACAACACACGCTTCCTTTTTCTCTGTCGAGAGCAACTCCGTCACCGTGGTAACAAGCAGCGCACCGCGAGCTTACAATACAATACAAGTCACCTTTCCCTTTTTCCTGCGGACAGCTTTACTTTTCTGCAAATAAAGCTGTCACAATGTTGTGGTTACATTGCGACAACATTATCAGCTTACTTATCACACCCCAACAACGCTACATCTTACTGCATCCTGTCAGTCATACCAACTGGTCACTGAAAACAAAAACCCCTGTATTCAATCAAAACTGGCAAGACATTTTAGGGGAAAACACAGACTCGTTGTGATATGTTTTTAGGCTATTCTTGGGATGGTTGCTTCTTCCAGTCAAATGGCTTTTTCCTTTAGGATGACTAATTTTATTGAATTTGTGGTGTAATGGCCAACCCCTATTGTGTGTAATGATTTCATATAGGAACCTACATATTAGCCATTGCTGCCCCTCATACCACCAGCGTCCAATGCACACTAACCAGCCTCATAACTCGCAGCACAGATGAAGCTTAATGACTGACAGCCCATAACCTTTGACCCAGCTCTGTCACTACGTCTCTGCTGTTACCTGCTTTTCCCAGCATGCTCTGAGGTGGACAGGGAAATGCTGTGAGTCTTGCACTTGATGGTTTTAGTGGAACTGTTGCTGTTTGAAGAGACAGAGCTCTTTCCTCTCTGAGACCCGGTCTTCACGTATCCACCCCCCATGCCAAAATCTAACTGGGGTCATTTTTTAACAAACAAGAAAAATTACTCTATTAACCCAAATAAGCACCCCTTGTTACCTATTGTAGAAGCCTCTTTCTATTGGCCCACATTAGACACCGGCTACAACATCAGCTAGTATCCTAGTTCTGTGCAGTAAAAAGGTCAGTGATTAATTTTCACTTTAAGCTGCTACAAGCTACTCGCCTCACAGTGACACAGTGTAAAACCAGCAGCATTCATGGGGTGAGAAAGGATGAAGGTAAGGAAAAAGGTAAAAGGTAAGAAAAAGATGAAACAGCTATGAGTTCCTGATGCAAATCTGTCCAAGCTATCCACTCTGCAGTCTGAGCAGAGCCATTATTATCCTTCCCCTCCAACCCTACAGCCAGCAGCAGGGGGGAGGCCAAACCACTACATTCTTCAAACCACTCTCAGCTTCCAGCTGTGTAAGGCCTGCCTCGCCTAGCCAGCTGTAAATAAGCCTGGTGGCAACCCAACCGGAATAAGGATGGCCCTAATTTCAGGGAGGCGCATTGGTTGTTAAACGTTTCTCCCCTGTATAATCAAAAAGGGTCTACCGCCTGCTGAATGGGCGAGTGCACTGGCCGCTGCTTTTGATTGGTCAGCCTTTGCACATACATTATCTCAGTTTATGTCACTGTTGTCGCCTAACAGGAGACAGACCTGACAGAGGACAACAGCTCCCCTTCCCTCGCAGTCTGAGTCACTGCTATTTGGGGAGGTGAGGTGGCAGTGTAGCATAGTGGTTAAGGAGCAGGATTCGTAACCGAAAGGTTGCCAGTTTGATTCCCCGTTGGGACACCGCTGCTGTACCCTTGGGCAAGGTACCTAATCCACAACTGTCTCAGTAAATATCCAGCTGTATAAATGGATAACATTGGTACCCATAACATGGGTAAGAGCATCTACTAAATACTGTAATGTAAAGGGGATCATGCAAGAAAGGACAGAAATCTCCCACCAGAACTAATCTCCTTGGTGTCCAGCAGAATCAGTGAGAAGTAGACTCAATCTCCCAATTTTGGTTGAATGGAGGGCAAAAGAGGCTAAATTGAGGTTGCCCATGTACTCTCGTCAGGGGAGATTTTAATTACTCTGAAAATAAAAGACTGCTTTCAATCAAAGCCTAGTGTAGAAACTGATACAAAGCTCCACTAATTACTCTGCTTTGTTGTAAGACAAGACAGCATAATGAATGAGACACTGGCATTTCGGTAATGTTAGCGCTCTGATATTTAACAGCACAGCCGGCCATGGACTGACAGCTATTTCTCCATCCATTTCTCCATTCTTGTTCTATGACACACAAATGCACACACACAGTTACATAAGCACAAACTTAGATAAATCCACACATACCCACACATTCACTGCAAACACACAATGAAACAGACACTGACACAAGACATAATACACACATACTTTCACATATGCACATGCACATTTACATGCACATACACTCACAAACATACACACACACACGCACACACAGACATACATACACACATACACTGACACACACACACAAACACACACACACGTGCGCACACACACACACATACATACACACACTGACACACACACACACACACGCACACACACACACACACACACACACACGCACGCATGCACATACACACACATACATATACACATACACTGACACACACACACAAACACACACACGCTTAGTTGCTTCAAATCTATCCAGCCCCGGACTTTTTCCTTCTTTAATAAACATGCATTCATCTTTACGGGCAGAAGAAACGCAGCCAGCAGACAGCCCCTAAAGCAGCGCCGCACCTCTGCAAAAGCACCCCGCCCGCAGCCTCGCCTCCCACACGCGAGGGGGTGTAAAATGTGGGCGTGATGCGCGAGGGGGCGGAGCCACCGCCGCTCTGAGCCGCGCTCTCGCCAGAGAGGGCTCCGCGGGAGGCCCTTCCTCCGCGCAGGCACCGTCGCTACCCGAGCCGGCAGAGTCCCTGCGAAATCCGCGCCGTGCTCGCTGTCACCCTCAGTCTGAGGCCTGCATCAGTCTTTATCCCGTCTGCGGGGGGGGCTCATGTTTCTCAACCTGACAGCACCACGCAGAGCCCCCCCCCCCCAGCCCTGTTTCCGCTCAGGCTACAGCCGCGGAGCGGTGGCTCGAGTAAGCGACAGTGTAGCATAGCGGTAAGGAGCAGGGATCCAGAAGGTTGCCGGTTTGATTCCCCCCGGGACGCTGCTGCTGTGCCCTTGGGCAAGGCACTTAACCCAGAACTGCCTCAGTAAATATCTAGCTGTATAAATGGACAACATGTAAAAACTGCAACCTGTGTAAGTCGCTCTGAATAAGAGCGTCTGCTAAACAACACTAATATAATGAATGAATACCATGTTAATTCATCAAACAACCACCTTTATACACAGGGATGCCTTTCACAAGAGGAAGAAAAGAGCAGAAAACGGCAAAGCGAGAGAGAGAGAATGAAAAGAAACAGCTATTCTTTTTTTGGGGGAGAAAAAGGGGGCGGGGGGGCAAGGGGGCGGGCAGAGGGGGCAGGGGCGGGTACTCACGCTGGCACAGCCCCTCCTGCTCGTCGAAGCCGGCCTTGCAGACGCAGCGGCCGATGGGCACCAGCCAGCCGCCGTCGGCACTGCAGTACATGCGCGGCGCCTCGAACTCCTCCGAGTCGTTGACGCAGGAGCCGCGCACCTCCACCAGCGCCGAGTCGCCGCCTGTCACCGTGTCGGGAACTGCGCCAGGTTGAGCACGGCCAGCGGGCACTTCTTGTAGAAGACGCGGACGGAGACGAGCGCGATGCAGGCGCCCACGTCCTGGAAGGCCAGGTAGAAGCCCTTCTTGCTCAGGTTGCTGATGTCGCGCACCTCCGTGTTGAGCTTCATCACGCGGTCGCCCACGTCCACCTGGGTGAAGCTCTCATCGGCAGCGATGGTGTCGATCTTGACGTACTGGCTCTCCTTGATGAACCACAGGTTGGCGTTGTTGGACTCATAGTAGTACATGTTGAAGGTCTCCTTGCAGGTGCCGGGGACGCCCGGCAGGCTGTTGCAGTCCCGCAGGGTGAACTTGATCTCGATGTAGACCCGCTGGGCGCCGTCCCGCGGGATGTGGCTGGTGCGCAGCCAGTTGTTCTGGTTGGCCTCCATCACGTTGCACACCTGGTAGGTCCGCATGGGCGTGTTCCTCTCGTCCATGACGCTGATCTCCTCCCACTGTTGATGGGGGAGGGGGGGGTGGAAACACGTCAGAGGAGACCGGAATCAACATGAGACACACACCAGGACGAAAACTCGAGAAACTCTCAAACATGATTACTGGGTTCCATGTTTTCCACTGTACTTCAATGGTCCCTTGTATAATTAATGATCAATCTGTTATATCCCTAATCTCAGTCAACACACACTTGCATCTCGACGGAATTTTCTAGAAAGAAAATCAATAGGCGTGTGTTTAAAAATGAAACACAGGCAAAGTTTTAAGTTGGATACTGTATGAAAACCAATTAGAGGGAATACAAGACTCACTAATTTTTTGTATAAGCACTCAAAAACCGAGCCTTGGCACAACACTGGGTACTGTTTTAAAAAAAGAAATCCAACATTATGCTGCTAGTAATCATCAATAAATGTGAGGCACTCTCATCTGACCTGTGTGTGAGTGTGTGTGCATGTGTGTGTGTGTGTGTGAATGTGTGTGAGTGTGTGTGTGCGTGCGTGTGTGCATGTGTTACAAGCCTGTCAACGCACGCATGAGTGTTTGTGTGCATTTGAATGTGAATCTTCCAGGATTGAAAAGGACAGTTTTTTTTCTGCATCATTATTCTGTACATATTAATCCACATGAAACAGAGAAGTCTTGGAAGTGCAATGTGACAAATACCTCCACCCATAAAGAGAAGGTGGACTAAAAAACAAACTGACTGTGAGAATCTCACAAAAAGACCTCAGCCAACTCACTTCAGAGGGAAACTCCTTTTTGGTGTTTTTTTTTTTTCCTCCCAAGCTGCCAAGCAGTAAACATACACACCATTACCCACTGAACCATCTGCAGACCCATCTCCACATCCCACAGTCTACACACACACACACACACACACACACACACACACACACACACACACACACACACAGCAGCGGCCCTCTGGAAAGCCTGCCTTGTCATTTCCCATACAGCAGATGTGAACGGACCTTGACTGGTGCATAATGCATGCATTATGGGTAGGATGGCTGGGAGGAAGCCGCCGCGGCCTTGACACAAACGATACTTGACACACAAATAACCCAGCACAACTTTTTATCCATTATGTTAAGCATTTTGTCCGCGAAACAGGCTTTAACAGTCCTCCTGTCAGTCACCCACATACCCACGGTGCGTAAGCTCCTGAAGGATTTCATTTGGAGGGACCGAAATTGCTCTCTGTGTGTTTATTCAATTCCCCTAATAGAGTAATAATAGTTTGAGATTTTTTTTTCATTCCCCCTCCACCTTTGATTGATTTATTTATGACAGAAGCAGGTCAAGTCAGTCCAGGGAATCATCTGTCGGCGTAATGATGTCACCACCAAAAAATAGACGCGGCCCCGTGACTCACGGGGCCCGAAGAAGCAGCAGCCAATGAGACGCAGGCATGACGGTGCTGAACACGGCCACTGAGAAAAGCCCACCGCGCAAACCAGTGCAGCTGCGGGGGACCAGATGACCGAAGCTGTAGCTTTTCTGCCCTGAGAGCAGTGGTTAGGGTGTTTTAAGACTATTTACCTGGAGATGAGGCCAAGTTTAGGGTGATTATTAATAAATTTACTGTAAAAGCCAGTTCAGTTCAGAAGGCTTCCACGGCAAACACTCATGAATCTCTGTATAAATCCTCCATGAAAGGAGGGTTTTGTGAAGAGCTGTGTGGAAAAATGAACGTCGTTTGGACGAGGCGGCAAGCTTAGTCGCTCTCCATCAAGGCTCCTGACGTGAGATCCACGAGGTTTGGCCTTTAATTGGGGTCTTGGCTGGGAACCAGGTGCAAACACTTCATCCTGCGAAGCCTCACCCAATGCGGCCGTTACTTTTCAGCCGGCTCGATCTCTTTGAAGTGGAGCAGATATGTCGGATCAAGGGTTCGGCGAGACTCTTCACCGACTTAACTTAATTTCCCTTCACAATCATCCAGCAGTTAGAGACACTTAAGCAGTAATTAGTTTTAAACCCCCACAAGAACATCTCCTTTCCATTGAAATGTAGGCTAAATCGTTATTACCCCCCACACACACACACACACACACACACACACACACATTCTCTTCACCCCCCTATCTCCCAGCTGCTCCCCCAAAACAGGTTTGGATAGTCTCACAACCAATCCAGAGCAAACCCTCAACATCTGGTTCTGTCCCGGCTGTGTCTGGCTCAACCCTTTTGGGGGTTAGGAAGCAGACGGGGTAACTGACTCCCTCCTAAGGCAAATATCCAGCAGAGGGGAACGGGTGCGGCCGAGGGAATTTTGCCTCCCCTCTCCTTTCCCATTCCTCCACCAATTACAGCGGCCCCAGTTCGGGGGGTCAAGGGTCAAACGCCGTAATCCCCTCATATGAAACGCGAGACGCAGAGGTGGGCCTTTCAATTAGCTCTCTGCTGGAAGGGGGGTCTTTCCCACCCTCCTCCTCACTTGTCATTTTTTTGGGAAACAAAAAGGGGTCAACATTCCAGACGCACACACACACAGAAAACGTGGTCCTTCAAGAGAGAAGGGGAAAAAGGGGGTAAAAATTCGGCCTTTGCATTTCCGATTCACATCCACATCAGCGGAGATCTCTACATGGGGCTGAATATGGGGGCCATTCATCAGCCTGTCTTTCTGTATTACCCAGAATTCCTTTTGGAGGTTTTCAATCCTCTTTGAAGGCCTTTCAGTCCTTAACTTTTTTTAACTAGGCCCAGCAGTTCAGTTATGCGCATGAGCTCACAATTAAATTCAGAGAATCAATTCGATTACTTTTACTCTTCGCAAAATGCGGTTCAGGAGGGTTTGACGATGGCCATTACCAAACCCAACAAAATAAGCTGCACTTCTATTAAAAAAGTAACACCTGCTTAAGGACCTTAAGGACCAAGTTAAGGACTGAACCCAGGCCTTTGTGTAGCTGCGACCGAAGCTTCTCTCTAATGGCGACAGGGAACCAGTGGTGTCAACAGGAAGAGGTTCTCCCCGCGAGCTAATAGCCGTTTGAAACGGAGCTCTTCCTCCCGACCCCCCACGGAGCTCCGTCAGCACACAGTGGAGCGCTGAAACCCCCCCCCCCCAGCTCTCACGACGGGGGGGCCGAGGTGGCCACATCTGAGGAAAGGAAGTGACGTCATCTCTGGGGCTCTGATCATGGTGACAATGCGCCTGGCGGCTCTGCCGCAAAGGCAGAAAAACAAAACAAAAAAAAAAAAACAAAAGGAATGAATAAATACATAAAACGCGGTGCAGTTTGGCAAGCCGATCTCCACGTCAACAAAGCCCAGCTCGGAGAACAACGCGTTTCAATCGAGACAGCCCCAATTCTCAAGATGTCGCACACACGTCACCCACGTCTGTTCAAAACATTTTGGAGAAATTAAATTAGATATTAAGAAAAAAAAACACTAATAAATCCAACGTGTGCTCAAACACAGCTGCACCGAAACCCCCATTTTTTTTTTTTTTTCCTGCAGGTGTACCCCGTGGCGCGGGTATTAACCCGAGGGCCAGCGGACGCCGATCTCCACGGCTCTGCTGAATCGCTTAACGGGCCTCCCTCGCGCTGGAAGATTGATTTTCTTCAGAGGCTCAGCGTGGGCTTTTATTAAGTTGATTATTTTCTAAGTCACTGCTGGTGAGGCATTAGGAAGATGAAGGCATCCATCACCTTCTCTTCTTCATAAAGTAGCTGACAGCTGGTGAAACTCCTGCTGGGGCCAGTCTGTGAATTGGGCGCCCTGCCTCTCTGCGTCTCCTGCGCCGGGAAGTGCAGGGGCAGACGCTGGCCGTTACAGCCTTATGCGTGTGTGGATTCTGTTTGGATTTGTTTGTGAGTCGGACTGCTGGCAGAAATGCGAGCCTAATTTGCCTATAATGCGCTCCCAATTCCTGAATTATGTATTTGCTGACGTTGGAGATGGTACTGCGGGCTGTGAGACGGTATTGCTGAGATGCTGTAATGTACGTGTGTCAGGTGCAGTGTGTGGAAAGTATGATAATACAAAGGGACAGCATGTGTGCAGTATGTCTCCACCCCTGAGTGTGTGTGTCTGTGTTTGATTATGCGTGTGTGTGCATGTGAATGTGTTTGCGTGTGTGTGTGTGTGTGTGTGTCTGTGTGTGTGTGTGTGTGTCTGAGTGTGTGTGTGTGTGTGTTTGTGTGTGTGTGTCTGTGTGTGTGTGTGTGTGTGTGTGTGTGTGTGTGTGTTTGTGTGTGTGTGTGTGTGTGTCTGTCTGTGTGTGTGTGTGTGTGTGTGTGTGTGTGTGTGTGTGTGTGTGTGTGTGTGTGTGTGTGTGTGTGTGTCACACACAGCCGGTCCTGGCTGGTACTCACCCCCTCTGCTGGGTAGGCCTCCCAGCCCAGATCTCCCAGGGCAGACATGGAGTCTAGCAGAGTAACTGGGAATGAGAGAGAGAGAGAGAGAGAGAGAGAGAGAGAGAGAGAGAGAGAGAGAGAGGAGGAGAGAGAGTTAGAAACAGGCACAATCAATCACTCAGACCAAAGGAGTGCGCATGCCGTCCTGATGAGAGCAAGCCATGTGGACGCATAATTAGGCAAATTCTGTTTGCTAAATTAGCGGGGCACTCGCACACAAGCAACTGAAAAGCAAAACCACTCACTTCCTTGCTTTCCCTGTGCCAATCAGCAGCTCATTAATCCTACATACCTTAACTCCCTCCTTCAAGATGGTATCCAGTGGGAAAAAAGAAAATCTGCAAACCTTCAGGTGGAAGAGGCAAGCCATTTCTGTTTAGTATTAAGGGGACTCCAGCATGCTCTTGCTAAATGTCAGGAATCTTGATTTAGACACGGTGGTAACATTCCTGTCAGTGGACCATTTCATTTTGTGCAACAAAAGCATCTACTCCATTCAATACCCTTCAGAAAAATAAAACATCACAGGTCGCAAAGTGTTTTATTAACAGCGAGGCGGGGATTGGTACGCTGGTGTTTGCACAGGCAGCCGAAGAGAAAGGTTGGCAAGGTTAAAAAGACTGCTAAATGCCTATTTACATTCTTATTCTGGATCGTGTTTTTCTTTTTCCTCAAGTCTCTGAACTGAGGTTCCCACTTTGAGCTCCGTTCTGAGCAGATTAAAGTCCCCGGCACAGCAAGTGATTAATTTTTAATTACATCCAATCTGCAGATGTTCCGAGCTCCCGGTCCGTATCAACAACTCCGCTTCTCAGCAGGGGCGCGTGCCGCTCCCTTCTGATGAAAAATTTGGAAATAAAAACCGTCTAAATTGAAACGCTAATTGAAGATATAAATATCCTCATGCTCGGGGCTGAACGTGATTACGGTGCCCTTCTGCATAGGCATTCCAAAGGTTTGAACAGGAGCATCACGGTCAACGCAAACAAATCTCTTTGCCTCGTTACACTCGTGTCCAGTTTGCAGGTTGCCAGATTGCTGAAAGGTGAAATCCAGTCACCAAGTATATCGGGAGATACGTCACACACTTTAATGTCAGGAATGGTGAAAGTGACATTTCTCTCATTGAGTGCCTTCTGAGGAGGGAAAAAAGCCTGTCTTCATGCACTCTCGGTCATTTATTGCTTTTCGAGAAGCCCCTATGCATACAATAGTTCCCCCTGCGGGTTCTGAATCCAGTGACAAATGTGGAGGGGTTGCTGGGAACGTTCCAGCCCCACAGGCTGCTGGTTTGGTCTGGGGGAGTCGGAAATGGGGGACCTGCTATGTGAGAGTGTGATGAACACACCCCTCCTCCGACCCCGCAGTGAGCCAAACTAGACACTGGGCTGCTAAAGCACAAAGCCCTCCTATCTGCAGGTCCACAAGAGACTCCCGGGGGGCACGGGGGGCATTCAAATCTGAGTAGCGGAAATGTCAGGGTGACCCTCCTTAGGAAAAAAAGGGCGACTGATGAGGACCACTTTCAGGAAGGCCATGCACCCTTTGTGCTGGGAGTGAGTCACTTCCAACAGCCAGAACATCACGTTCAGAACAAAACTAAGCCTGAAAGTGCTCAACAGGTGACCGTATCTGTTGTTCCTTGCTGAATGAATTTCTAGCTTCAATGCATTCCCCAGCTATGCATTTTGTTTATCCTAATTGCATTAAAATGCTTTGTGGTGTGATCACAATCATATCAAATACACAGCGTGAAATTGTAAATTGGTGAGCTAAATAGGCCATATTTCATCATATTCATTATAGTCTGCTTCTGAACAGTGAGAATTTTATATGCATGTATTTCCACTATGACCCAGGTGCTAAAAAAGTGGAGCTAAATGCAATTTAGCAGCATCACCTGCACCTATACCTGGCTTAAGCAGCCGTAGGATTTAGCAAAGGTAGGCCACATCCCCATCCTTCTGTACCTTTGAGCTCAGGTAGGCTGCAGGAAAGGAGGCAGAATTTTGCTCCTCTGTACTGTAGTTACCTGACAGCTACACCTGCAGTGTGAGCAGTCTGTTATTTTAGCATTTGGAGAGCTTTCCAACTCTCCTCGAAGTACCCTGCATGCTCTCTGCTCGCTGCTCCTGTGGGACCAAAGACTGCAGCTGTACTCCCAGACCCCCCCCACACTCAGCCACACTGGTCTCCGATCAGTGACGGATGGTCTGCGGAACAGTAGACAATCTGCTTGCTTGTCAAGTGCTGATCAGAGAACAGTGTTGTTGAAAAGGAGCGAGGAAACACTTGTGCGTGGAGGGACCAGACTGGAATCAGCTTACAGTGACAGCTCTGTATCAGAGGAAGGCTGGACCTCCCAGCATGCTCTCTGGTCCTGTTTGGGGGGAGCAGTGTGGCATCAGTAGTAAGGCTTGTAAATCAAAACAGCCCAGGTGAGGCACTGCTGTCACACGCTTGAGCAAGGCACTTCTTCGATAAATATCCATCTAGATAAAAGGATGATACGTGATCTATGTGTAAGCCGCTCTGGGCTGGACGAGGCTGTTTGCTCAGCAAAGAAAAAAAATACACTCATGCCCACAGGGAAATGTTCACTGAGTGTCCGAGAGAGCCGAGGATCCTGGGAGGGCAAAGCCCTCTGACTGCATCGATGTGTGTGGCACTGCCTCAATCGTTCAGTTAAGCTGGGATATCTCCTAACCCCAGTGCCAGTGACTCCCCACCCTACTGCTAGGGGAGAGCTCCGTGCCTCCCAGTTTCTGCAGCTGAGAGGAGAAGACTCGGGAGGCTGCAGAAAAAGCTACTGCAGCTTACTACACACATATACGCACACAGAGACAGCATAAGCAGAACAGCCCCCTCTCTCTCCCTCGCTCTCTCTCCTTCCCTATCTCTCTCCACCTCTCTCTCCCTCCCTCTAACTCTTCTTCTCCCTTTTCCTTCTCTCTCCTTCCCTCTCTCTAACTCTCCCTCTCTCCCTCTCTCCTTTCCTCTCTGTAACTCTTCCTCTCCCTTTTCCTTCCCTCTCCGTCCCTCTCTCTCTCTCCATCTCTAATTCAAACACACTTTCAGACAAGCTTCATTAGCATGACCACACAAATGCACTGCTATCACCAAAGCAACTTTCACATACATATGTAAACAAAATGATAATTAACCTCCTTAAAAACTCTCCCTCTCTCTCCCTCCTCTCTCTGTGAAGTTCAAGCAGTCAAAACTGTTTTACTCTGAGTCTCTTCCAGCTCCACCCTCCTCCCGCCTCATTTTTATCCCCCCCTGCACCACACTGAGTTGGGCCTCGGGCTCAGATTTTCAATGGCCATCTCAGCACCATCCTGCCGTAGCCCTGATGCCCCTTTCACTGCAGAAGACCTCATATGCATATCTCCTGATCACAGCAAGCGTAACTCTTCTTTACTTACTGATGTAAATCTGTGCTGTTGAAGCGGGTGGTGGAGGTTTGAAGCCTTGGCAATAGGGTTCCCTGTTGTCCTCACAAATATTAAATTCAATCCATCAAATTCAAATTCAATTCATTTCAGCACCTTCCACTATGCTTACATTACAAATGTTTAATTGTCAGCTCCTCTTTAGGCCCCTCACTGCCAGCAAAAACTCTGCTCTCCATGACAGAGAACATGACTTCATGCCTTCAATATACACAAGCACTTCAACATTACATCATGCAACTGAAACCTATGTGCCTCTTGCATCAGAACGCATCTTCCCTCGGAGTTCTATGCAGTTCTATTCTGCTAACACCTGTCTGGTGACGTTTCCATTGTTCAACACCGAGGTTCACTCTCACGGTGATTCATGAGGTTGCCCTTTATACAGCTTTGCACAGATTCCAGCGGAGGGAGGAAGTAAAGCAGGGAAAAACGCCTCTCTCCTTCTCGTTCCCGTTCTTGCTCTCCGGGGAATGATCTAGGGCTTGCAGACACTCTGCATCTGTAACCTAAACCAGGCCTAAGCCCTGTCGCTGGGAGATTAAAGATCTGACCGTTACCCGGTAGCTCTCTCTCATACCGTATTCAGGAGCAGCTAATGAAACATTACACTCAACTTAACTAAACATAAAACCGTCAATGGAGCTGAAAACCATCAATGAAGCAGCAAATCACATTAAACATGGAAAAAGAAATTAAGACTTTAGAATTAATGATTTGATCTCCTCTTTACTTAAATAAGCAGTGATTTGATTCTGATGAGGCCAGATAATGTAGCACTGTTCATTAGTAGGCACATGATGAAATATGGTGATGGTGACTTCTTGTAATCAGAAAATTACAAAATGTTTTGTGGCCCTGACAACATGCCACAAAGGCAAATCAAACAAGATTACAACTGGCTAAAATGTATTGTGCATTTTTTCCCCAAAAAAATCATATCAGTGGAATTTTTACTTGCTTTACTTGCTTTGCTTTCTGTCAGTTACTCCTCTTGAAAGCTGTTTGCATTTTTTTAGCCATTGGAGCAGCTTCTTACACTATATTAAATGACATTATTGTCATTTAGCAGACACTTACCCAGAGCGACTTACATACAGTAGGTTACAATTTTTATCCATTTCTGCAGCAGGATATTTACCGAGGCAATTGTGGGTTAAGTACTTTGCCCAAGAGTACAAAAGCAGGGCCCCGGCAGGGAACTGAACCAGCAACTTTTTTTGTTACAAGCCCTGCTCCTTACCATTACGCCACACTGCTGTCCCCCACTGCTCTTAGTAACATCACCACCACGTCACGCCGCTGTTAGTTTAGAAAGAGAACGCAACAGCAAGAGGGGGCATATTATTTCATGATAATTTCATATCGTGTGGTTTCACGAAACGTATGGCGTCATGAGCAGAGTGTATCGTCTCGTGCCTGTTCACTGTTTTGTGATGTAATACGTGTGGTTTCACAAAACGTATCGCGTCATGAGCAGAGTGTATCGTCTCGTGCCTGTTCACTGTTTTGTGATGTAATACTGATCCATGACAACCAGATTTATTTATTTATTTATTTATTTATTTATTTATTTATTTATTTATTTATTTAGGGTCGGGACCAGAACAGACATCTGGGCACCCGTCCGTCTCATCGTTTTCGTCGTGCCCTCTGAAAGCTTCGGCTTGGATCACTTTACGGCTCTGATTCGACGCCCCGGCACTGTGAGTTGCTTCGTGTCGCCAGCTCCAACCATTCCAGAATTCTCAATGATCACCTTGGCCCAGATTCACTAATCCACTAATTGCAATGTACTGCACACTTCATGCTGAGTGCTGAATTTGAGCAGTATGTTCTTACATGGAGGCATTTTTCTGTCATTTAGAAAAACCACAGAACTCGCTTTGCTGTGCGACAACCTATCGCCAGTTCCCTGCAGAACGGAGTTTAGTTGAGGCTTCCAGTGGGGTTTGGTGTTCCCAGAAATAGGTTGCAACACCTTCCATTCCAGGAACAATTTATTAATGAATACACGTGCACATTCACAATAATTTTCAAAAGAATGCACAGGTTTCTTTTCTGAAGGAGAGACAGAGATAACGATGGCCAACGGCGTAAACAGAAATGAATTCTAGGATTCATCCACAGTTGTGCGTGCAGCACAGCCATAATGAATTTTAAAAGTAACGTCAGACCTAATAGGACTGCTGTTGAGATATGGCTGTAGCTGTAGTTTGTAGCCATTTAAAGACTATTCATACACTCAGCAAATCCTTAAAATGATTAAGACCTCCAGACAACAATAACTGGGGTGAGAGTGTAGACTGTTGTGAACTAACTAAATAGCTTGTTGCAGCTGAGACGTCTGTAACAGAAAGGATGAACCCCAGTAACAGAAAGGATACATCAAAAGCAGGATTTAAGCTCAGTTATTTTTCTGTTTATCAGTAGTTTAGGTCAAAAATTCATTAATGTAATAGTGTTGTCTAATAAGTGAGAATAAACAAAGGGAAATATTACTTCTCAGTAAGTCATGAGGACACATGCAAGCATAAACAAGTAATTACAATAAAAACAATCAAGCACCACTTTTTCCTTGCCCAACACTTCAGGCATTTAAACCATCACAACAATAGCTCAAATGATAATGACGATTTTTTTTTTTTGTGACGAATAACAAATATGTTCATCGATGTACTCCAACTCGTGAATTATTTTTCACATAGCCACCCACCTTCCTGTTTACTCGATGGAACGTGCAAAACTGAACGGCAACCGATCTGCGGTAATGCAACTGTGACCCTCTCGCAGACCAGGCCTGAACAAGCGCAACGTCGGCCGCGTTACAGAAAACGCATGAGCGTCCTGCAAATGCAGGGGAAACTGCTTCCAGTAAAAGGGACATTGGGGCTATGAGGAAAGAGAGGAAAAGGGACAAGGCCTATTAATAGCAGCATTGTTGGCAAACCCCCCTGCGCTGCAGAGAACCTGTCAGCTCTGAGACGTCAGGCATCCCCTTCATTCCACAGAGCCCGGCTCACTGTACGCGCGAGGATGCGTTTATGCGGTAGAAGGACGATACAGAGCTCAGCGTGGAAGTTTTACGCTTCCTGGGAACGTCAGTCCCCAGCAAAAAGGTGTTCAGTAAAGCTGAGAATAAGATGAATAAACAGAGGTCTTGCACAGACCCCCAAGCTGTAAATGCGCTTCTCATCCTGAACAGCAACAGTGGTGCATGAGCTTGCCTTTGAGGATGATACCGGGCATTGTTAGCTTTGCTAGTTTTGCTTGTCTACGGTTTCCCACAATAGGGCTGTATTACAAGCCTGGCACTAATGATGAGGTATCTACATGGCTACATGCCCAAGTCGGTGAATGCTCTTTTTGTAAGTCGCTCTGGTTAAGAGCGCCTGCCAAATGAATAAATATAAATGTAAATTTAAATGAGTCATCTATATCAATATCAGTAACATTGCAAGATATGGCATTAGACGACAAAAAGACTTATCGTCCCTGCGTTGAGTCATCACTCAGAAATACAGGGAACAAATTTGCCAAACTTAGCAAGCATTTCTAGACAGACGCAGTTTCAGTTAACCCATAAGGAACTGTACCCATAAATATTGTACCCTATCCATATAAGGTTCTATAATGCATGTGAGCATAACCCACACCTTCTTAATTACATTACATTATATTATGGTCATTTGTCATTTAGCAGATGCTTTTTTCCAGCGCAACTTATTAGCCAATTAGCCTGTTAGCCAATTGCAGTTTTCCCTAGCTGTCTGTCCCCATGGGCAAAACAAGAGGCATAAGAACGGAGCTTATTTGAGATAGAAAACGGACCACCCCAAAAACTGCACTGCAGGAACAGTGTGGTACATTTATAAGCACATTGTTAACAGACAGTATCCAGTCCTTAGACACACCCCTGTGACAAAGGCACACTAACACCCACAGGTTCATACGATACCTTGCAGCCAACGCGATCACTAGAAGCATCGTGTCAGCTCCTCTGAGCATACAGCGCGGTACTTCAAAGGGATTGGGTTTCAATGAGATGCTCTGTGCAGAGTTATCGATTATGGTCCCAAGCATGAGACTGTTACTTCATGTTCACAGAGGGAATAACAACCGAAGGGGCAGGGAAACATAGGGCACATATTTCTGGGAAAAGACCAAAGAGCCCCTCAGGCGTGTCCCAGGTCAGTTTATCACAGGATAACACTGAGAGTAACATGGATTTACTGTGGTGTTCCTCTTTCAGGGGGCCTTTTGAAAAGGCAATGCCAACCCCCCACCCCCCCGTGCATCCAAAAACATAAGCCAGTGTATGCTCAATCCTTATAAAGAATAAAGTGTGTCATTATTTGGTAATTTCTACTCTAAGCTCTAAATCATTGTAGAGTATCCCCTTTTAAATGACCCTTTCAACATGCATTATGATTTAATCATGACATGAGAGGTGTGACATTAATCACAATATTTGATGGAAGCATAGCCCCACTGAAAAAAATTATAACAGCCCCACTTCACAATAATAGTCCGTATATTAGCGTACTTATATAATGTTTAGTTAGCTACACTGCTACTACTGGCTTGAGTAATTACCCTTCTGTAACAGATACACTATGTTACAACACAAGAGCACATACTGTATTTAGGTACAGTGTAAATGCACAGGTATATGGGGAAACCTGAATAAGCACTAATTAAATGAACAGACATATAAATAGAAAAAGCACAAGCTGTCTCAGGGCTGCCCTATGCATTAGATTGTCACCCACCACATGTTGGTTTGCTGTGGGCAGCATTGTGGCCCAGTGGCAAGGAGCAGGGCTCATAACCGAAAGGTTACTGGTTCAGTTCCCTGCTGGGGCGCTCCTGTTGTATCCTTGGGCAAGGTACTTAACTCACAATTACCTAGCTGTATAAATGGATAAAATTGTAACCTATGTGAGTCTCTCTGGATAAGAGCGACTGCTAAATTACAGTAGCATAATGCTGTGTGCCATATTGTCCCAGGTTTAACTGGCTCAGGATTTTTTTTGGCTGACGCTAATGAGACTGTGTTCTGAACACCCTCGCGCGGCACGAATCGGTAGGGTTATGGGCTTGAATCCCACGCAAGTGATTGGGCATCAGCCAGGCCAGCATATAACACAGGCTAAGTAAAGCTAAGCATAAGAGGGCGAGGGGAAAGATGTCTTACTTTTGTGAGTGCGGGGGCCGAGCAGCTCCAGTTGTTGGGTCTAATTAGCCGGAACATTTGTAATGAACTTTTGGTGACTCATTTTCATTGCTGAGAGCCTCATTTGCCGATCCTCAGCTGGCACCCTCTCTGAACAGCAGTGTCCATTTGTTCTGTGTGTTCTGCATGAGCTTAATGGAGAAACTGAGACCAGCGAGAGAGAGAGAAAAAAAAGGCTGCTAATGGAACCGAAGGCTGAGAAAATGTTCCCACAACCTGCCTTGTCTGGGGGAGTTTCACAAAAAAATGGAAGAAAAGAGAACGTGATACAGGCAGGGTGTTGAAAGGCGAGCTGGTCTTCACGCTAAAAGGAAGATAAAAAAGACGAGCTCAGTCCGCTAACCTCATCGCACATCTCAGGCGTAGCAGCAGTGTTGGGCAGTGTGGTTAGAACACCAGACTGAGGACCCGAGGGGTCGATATGATTAAGACACCCCTCTTTTCTTTGCCCCGCTCCCCCTCCCATTCTTTCTCTCTTTCTCCTTCTATACATTTCTCCTCTGTCTCTGAAATTCAGTGATGCTCTTTCTTTCTCTTGCTGTCTCCCCCCCCTCTCTCTCTGTCTCTGTCTCCCTCAGTGATCTGTAGGCAGCTCCACACTTCATTCTTGCCTGAAATCCTCAGCCTTCTCTGGTCAAACTCTGCTTTAATAAACCTGCCAGGAATCAAATACCCCATGCCAACAGCATGGAGCAGGGAGGAGGGCTGACAGAAGCTTCAAGCACAGGGAAACTGTGCAATGAAAGCAGCTCTTTACCCGTTTCACATGTGCCACACATGTTTCAGGACTGAGAAACTTTGAGACGACATTGTGTGAGATAACAAAAGTAATGGAATGAGTTTCTCACAGACGTACACATGCACACACACCCACACGTTCAGGCACACATACATACACACGCATGTACATACACACACACACACACATGTTCAGGCACACATAAATACACACGCATGTACATACACACACACACACACACACACACACACACACACACACACACACTGAGCCATGCTGAGTCACACCAGAGACAGGGCACATCAGAGCTATCACTGTCATTAAACTGAGAGAAGAATGATTGACACTCATCCTAGCATTCCAGTTGAACTGATGAAGAAAATAAAAGCTAATAAATACAAGGAAATAAAGGCTTGGAGTCTGTGCTGACAATGAATTATTTCTGGCGGACATATCATTGTTGATTTTCATGTGAGAGTGTCTCAGCTCCAGCACCAGACCCCAGAGGTCATTCTAGCGGGTCTAACCAAGAGCAGGTGTGTGAGATAATTGCTCTGTTAATGATTCTTTGAAGGGATTAAAATGTAAATGAATGGAAAATGAAGGGGGATTTCAGAGGACAAGGGTATAATGCCCTTGGGCCAAAAAGCCAACACATGAGAGGAGTCTGCCTTACATTTACATTATTACACATATTAGCTTAGCAGACACCCCCATCCAGGCTGATGAGAGAGAGAGAGAGAGAGAGAGCCAGAGAGAGGGATGGAGTGGGAGGGAGAGAGCAAGAGGGAGGGACAAAGAGAGAGAGAGAGAGAGAGAAGAAGAGGAATTGAGTGACAGGGAGACAACAAGGGGGGGCACAGATGGAGAGAGGGGAGAGGGGGACAGGAGAGAGAGAGAGAGAGAGAGAGAGAGAGAGAAGAAGACAGACAGAGAAGCATGGAGTGGAAAGGAGACAGTAAGAAGTGAGGACCTGCTGAATTCGCTCTCGCACACAGTAGCACCTTCCTTCAGCAAGGGCAAAAAAAAAAACAACCAACCTGACCTCTCCTTGTAATATCCAAACCTTACAATAATTACCGGTATTCTTTCATTTTTTCCACAATCTACTTGCTCAAGCCTTAGGTATACACCCCTACTTATTTCACTCCATTAGACACACCTCTGTGTGTGTGTGTGCATGACCTCCTCTCCTTTTGAGCCAGAGGTTCTGTGAGCTAATGGCTGTTGCACTTTTTTAGAGTAGATCTGATGTCCCCCTCAGCCACCCCTACTCCCCCGGTGTCACCACAGGAAGCCCACCCCACATTCAGATCTGGGACCTCACCTCAGCGTTCACGGTCTCAAGCGGCTGAATTGGACACAACACACCAACGTAATACCTGGATAGATCGACCACACCCACAGAGAATGCAACAGGCCCATCCGAGCATCATACACATCAGTGTGTCTGCACAGATTCAGATATTCAACAACTGAGTGACTATTTACAGTCACTCTTTGACATTTCTTTACGCCCCCTTCTCTGGCCTTCTCTGGCCTGAGACCAGACAGTCAGTGTAGTCACAGAGAGATCCATTCACTTCCACATATCGTCGCCTGTCATGAATCAAAGCAGGGAGAAATGTCAGCCATCGCCTCTTTAAGCCCTTCCGCACTCCAGCTGATTCTCAGTTGGGGTCTTCTGAGCGTATGACACAGCTGAGCTCTAGAACACAGTTTAAAGCGATGACATCACCTGCAGCAGAGTCCCAGCAGGTGCTGCAGACATCTACGCACGTTGTGAGCCGCTTTGAATAGCATCCATTCCACCCGGTGCTTACCAAAATCCCCCCCTATAAAGAAACACTGCCTGACCTGAATGTCTCCTCCACTGCTACACTGTCTACTGTTGCGTGGAGCATCCGCACTCATGGCCCGATCGAGGCCATCATACCATCTCCTGTCCACCACACTGGCAGTTCACTGGAAGCAATGCGATGAACTAGTATCTTTTTTCATGTTATTCAACTGTTAACATCTCCACCGTTTTCCAGCAGCCTTTTCCCAGGGTCCCAGGGGTTTTTGACAGTCCCTCAGTCTCTTACCATAGCTTCCAATGTCTTTAAGTACCATTGAGTTGAGAACTGGTTATGTTTTTTTTTTGCAGACATTCCCTAAATCTGAGATTTAAAATGTGATACCAGCTGGCCAATGCTGAATACGCCCTGAGGACACTAACATGGATAAAAAGGTGTCCATGGTGCCACAAAGTGAGTGCTGTGTTCCTCCAGGCACAGGAAAATGATCCCTCTGTAACAGTTGCGTGTGGTATTGCGGGAAGGAGCAGGGCCTGTAAACCCGAAGGTCGCTGGTTCCATTCCCTGGTGGGCCGCTGCTGTTGTACCCCAGGGCAAGGTACTTAACCCAAATTTCCTCCATTAGTATCTTGTTGAATAAATGCATAACATATAAGCTGTGGAAATTTCCCTGGACAGCAGAGTCTGCTGAGCAAGAGTAACAATAACAATTCTGTGGAGACGCAACAATCACATATGCGGTTTGCTTTACCAAAGGCCACTGTTTATGCGATTCGTTGTGGAACCTGAGGGGGTGGGGCCTGTGGCACAGGCTGTCGGGTTCCTCAGCGAGCCAATGAGCAAAGGATTGTCGGATGACGCTCCCTCTTTTCGCACAGAGACGCAAAAACAACACAGAACATCTTCTCGACGTTGCTTAGCGTGGGAGCTTCAGTGAATCAGAAGGACTCACTTCAGAGGAGTACAGAGAGGACCCCACACACACTTGCGGAAATAATGGGGCCTTATGGCTTTTTAATAGTTCTTCTGAGTCTTAGCAGAGATACGCAGAGACATTACCCCGGGCAAAGCTGCTGTCTCTTTACACAGAGTAAATGGACTGCTAAAATGGGCTACAAGGTTTTTTTTTTTTTTTGGGGGTTCTTGGGTTTGTTTTTGCTCTCTTCAAAAAATGACCACTTTGAAGCAAACTCACAGTCTGACTGTACACAGTCCTATACTTGTGATACTTGCACTGTGATTGCTTGGCTGATTGGTTGCTACAGAATTTGCACCTCGCTACAGGTATGCTCTTGGCATCCCACACTATCAGTCAAAGAATGTCTCACTTCCAAAGTGAATATTTTAACAAATTTATTTTTTTAGGTGCTAAAATCTGCCTGTAAACTTAAAGTCAAATGTAGGAAAAACCACACTGATACAGGTATGCTCTCTCATCTTTCCTTTTTTACAGCTGGACTGTTGGCCTCAGTGCACTCCGTGTAGTTTCCTTTCTATCTATCTACATACATTCACTCATCTCTCTGTTACTGAAATGATCCTGGCAGTTTTTCCTATTTCATTGTCCAAGCTGTCAAGGACCTTCAACAGCCATGTACAAAGTCATCTTTGATTCTGCACTATTCTGAGCCACTGCTACCAATCTTCCTAACTGTTGTAGGCTTTGAGGGACTGAGAAATGTCTGTACTGTGAGCAGGCACGTGTGTTCACTGAATAGATGTAATTGAGCTGTCTCGGGGATGGTCTGGTAGGTCCATAGCTGTCAGTCAATCTAAAAACAAAAGCAGGCGATCTCATTCAGGGGACAGGGCAGGTCCACAGGACCTGCCCAGCATTTAGACTGGTGGTGACTGGAGGGCTCCTAACCAGACAGACAGACCAGGTCAACAAAACTCAGATACATAATCTAAAGAAAGAACCACAAACAAATTCTGTTCCATTTGGAGACAAATAATGGTCAGGGTTAAACAAACCACGGCGTTCAGGCAGACACACGAGATTGATGTTAGCACTGCAGCTAACAGCAAAGGCCTTCTGATGACAAGCCAGCTCCAAAGAGGCAACAAGTCGTGTGCTACACCACAGACCCAGCCAGGTGAACAAGACCAACGCAAAATGCTCTTCCCCACCCTAAGAGACAAGCCCTAATTTGCTAATTCTGCTGCCGTCTCTGAATTGAAGCCATGAATTTTTAATTGACCAAAAGTCCTAACAGGAGCTCCTGCTGAACCCTGTGATGAGCAGTAGTGTTAAGGATCTCTCTACAGGTGTAACATGGCTGTAATGAGCAGCAGTGTTAAGGATCTCTGGGCAGCTGTAACCTGGCTGTAATGAGCAGCAGTGTTAAGGATCTCAGGGCAGCTGTAACCTGGCTGTAATGAGCAGCAGTGTTAAGGATCTCAGGGCAGCTGTAACCTGGCTGTAATGAGCTGTGATCATTCGTAAAAGCACAGACAGCGTGTGGGGCCAGCCTCAGGATGTCTTATTGGTCAACAAGACTCCAGGGCTCACTGCATCTGCTGTCTGAGTCTGACACATGTTCTCCTGTGTGTGTGTGTGTGTGTGTGAGTCTGTTTGTATGTCAGAGATAGAGAATGTGTGTGTGCCTGTGTATGTATGTCAGAGAGAGAGAGAGAGAGAGAACGTGTGTTTGTGCATGTGTCTGTGTGTGCTTCTGTGTGTGTTTCAGAGATGTGTCAGAGAGAGAGAGAGAGAGAGAGAGAGAGAGAGAGTGTGTGTGTGTGTGTGTTTTTGTGTTTGTGCGTGTCTATGTGTGTTTCAGAGATAGAGAATGTGTGTGTGTGCCTGTGTATGTGTGTCAGAGAGAGAGAGGATGCGTGTGCGTGCATATTTGCTCTGTGCAGTGCTGCACCATGCTGTATAAGCCCCCAGCACAGGAGACCCCAGACTAACCATCTGCCTGCTCTATCTGCTCTGTCTGAGCACCGGCACCACCAGTACACCATGTACCAGATGCAGATGAGGACCACGCTGTAAGGTCTCAGTAGTGTCCTCTGGTTACATACCTTTGCATGTGTCTGTCCTTGGAGGTACAAGTCTCCATGTGTGAATGGCAGGGCCTCTACCTGGCTGATGAACACCCACCAACACCATGAATGAATTAATGCACTATTTGCGATTCACTCTGGATCAGAGCATCTGCCAGATTAATAAATGTAAATGTACATCCTCACAGCAAGCGCCATCATCATAGCAAATACTGCTGCCGTGCCCAGTGCCACCACTGGGATAAGCCCTTTACCTGTCGTGTGACATCATCATTCCTCGTCACTGTCATCATCATCATCATCATCATCATCATCATCATCATCATCATCACTTCCCTCCCAGCTAGCACGCTACTATTGCAATGTATTCGTTTCTGCCATGCGTACATACTGCATAGTGGAGTATTTTGTTCTTTTTTTATACTTTATTCAGTGCTTATTCACAAACCCCAGGGAAAACTATAGTACCTTCAATTAAAATCCCCTCAAAGAAACAACAAAAGAAAAGAAAATGTGTTATTTTGCAAAGGAGCGTGGTATTCAAGAACTATTGACCACCTCTTTGATGCGTAATTGATGCATTGACAATATTAAAGCTGCACACTCTTTCAGGTTTACCAGAGCGTTGAATGATGTTGCCAGAGCAACCAAAGGCAGCCGAACGAGGCTGGAATTCAATCAAAACTTTGACCCTCTTGCTAATGAGAAATGACCAACCTGAAGCAATTAATGACATGCTTGCATGTTAGAGGCCAGCCTAGTCCCAACTCAAAAATGAACACGCTAATAGTTTTGGATTTCTAATTATTAATTGGCGGGTAGGTCAAAGTTTTGATTAACCCGGCCTTGAGTGCGAATCAATGAATTTCATTCTTGACAGAAACAACACGAGTATCCTAAAAGAGAAAAACAACTTCAGAGAACCTCTTAGCCAAGAATCCAGGAACACACTCCAAAAGGACGGAGAGAGAGAGGCATTATCAGTTGCCATTTCTATTTCCTCTCTCAAGAGCTGGGTTTTTTTTGGGCTAAATGTTCTATTAAGTTCAACTCAATACCTGCCTGATTCAGAATGACCTGTGTTATTATGGTTACCTTCTCTTAAAAGAAAGATTGGGCTACATGCCACATTACCGACTGTCTCTAAGCCTCTTCCATTCTTTGGCTTGGTTCGAGGGGTGGAAGGATAAGCGATTTTTTCCGCTCTTTTCGTGATTGCATCTCCTCCGGCTATGTGCCGCTTGGTATCGATCATCGCCGCTGCATCTCGCCCTCTTTCACACGTAATGATCGGGGGGCGGGCGGGTGGGATGGCTGGGGAGAGAAGCGATTGACCAGGTGGCAAAACTGACAAAAAAAAAAAAAAAAAAAAAAGAAATTGTTCCCGTTACCCAAACGCTGCCATCGCGCGAATCCTTCACGGCTACCTGTCAGAGTGACCGTGCGTTGTGAGTGTCCATCATGACCGTGAGCTGACCGCGACCGCGAGGTAAAACCAGCAAGAGAGAGAGCACTGAGAGATCGCCGAGGAGGACGACAGAGGTAGGAGGTGAGATTAATGCTAAAGGTCACACATGTTATGATGTATAAAGTACAGTCCTTACAACTGCATCTGCATGGGGGAAGGGGGGTCTATCGATAGCACCCGAGGTGCATTACAGCTCATAACAATCACAGTGACCCATGACCCCCTCAATATGCCATTCTCTGATACTGTATGATGTGTGTGTGTGTGTGTGTGTGTGTGTGTGTGTGTTTGTGTGTGTGTGTGTTAGGGCTGGGCAATATAGCCGTCACGATACATCGAATAGCTATTTTTAGCGCAATAACAGCTATCCCCGGCATGTGGCGCTAGGTTTCTTCCCATATTTTTTTTTCCCTTTAGTCATACCTGATGCGGGAGCACACCTCCAAAGTTCAGTGAAATGCTTCTGGGGCAGAAAAATATCACTTGTATCTATATGTTGGTTAACTTACCTATTAGCTTTCAAAAACACATGGCATACATTTTTACTATTTATCTTTGAGGCCAAGCATTTCTATCTACCACATGGAAGCAGCACAGTGCTGTTGCTGTGATATCAACATTGAATAGATACGAGTGGCGTTTTTTCCCCCAGAAGCATTTCACATGGCCTCAAAAACTGGAGGTGTGCTCCCGCATCAGGTATGACAAAAGGGAAGAAACA